>LDAU01000194.1:242743-508603 GCA_001447515.1 Pseudocohnilembus persalinus | reverse complement strand
TTTTTTTTTTTTTTTTTTTGATAAGAAGGTTGCTTTGTTTAATGTTTTAATTGTTTATTTTATTTTTTTTTTATTTTGTGGTTTTTATGTATTTATTAATTTTTTACTATTTTTTTTTACTTGTTAATTTAATTATTATAGGCAAAAATTTGTATTGAAAATATACTAAAAAACTAAATAATTTTATAATTATTTAATTCTTTAATATTATTTAATAGGTAAAAATGAATAAAAAAATTGATTATATGGTGAATTACGATAATTACCGGTGAACCTATAAATTATTTTTTCTATATAAATATAATGTAAATAAAAATAATAAAATAGAATATAAACAATTATAATAGTTTTTTTTATATTAATTTCTATTTAACAAGATTTATATATAATATACAAAAATCAATTTTCAAAAGAATTAAATATTATTTTATTAATGGATATGTAAATTTTTTTAGTTAATAGATAAGCCTATTTGTAAAGGATCAAATTCAATATAATATAATTAATAATCTTCATCTTTGAATACTAAAGTGTAGGAATTAATCCAAATTATTTATTCTATTTTAGATTTAAAATCAGAAATTTCTAAAATTTTGTCGACTTCTACTGTAAATTACGGCTTTGCGTTTAAGTTATGTTTTTAATAAATTCTTAACAGTTAAATTGAATTTTCTATTACTATGGTAACTAGCTAATAAGTGAAAATTTGTTTTTTTGCTAATAATTTTACTAATAAATTTTCTAGATTTTCAAGATTTTTGGTCAGATTTTGCTCCTTTTATTGAATATTTTATTTGAAATTTTCAGAAATATTTTAGGGAATTTCTAAATATTATGATTCGGAAAATGATCCTCCTAAGATATAACAATCAAATTTATTACTTAAATTTTTAAATTATAATTTAGTCCAATCAATATTTTAATTTTAATTTGGATTTTAATGTAGTTATTCGTCTTCAATATACAGTAATATGTTTTATATTGTATTATTTTATTAAGCTTGGTAAAAATTTAAAATATTTTATTGATTTTTTTTATAAAGAAATTTAATTGACTTTTACAATGAAATTTAAAAAATAAATATGTCATTAAATAATGTAATAAATTTTATATGATTATTTTAATATATATATCTAAATATTTACAACTAAGTATTATGTATTGATAGTTTTTAGAAATAATAGGTTTAGTAAGTTTTTCTTGTATTTTTTCTTCTAGTAAAATTTCTTTTTTTGTAGATGATCGCTAAGTTTAAGAGCTTTTTTTACTTTTTTTACTATTTTTTCCAGAATTAAATTAAGAGTTAAATTGAGAATTTTGGTTTTATTAGTTTAATATTTAATTTATTTCATTTTAGTTTTAATTATCATAATAGTTACTATTTTATTAGCTTATTTGTTCAAAATTAAGATCGAATTTTTATCTTTTTTCAATATCAAATAAATAGCAATCATTAATTTAATTTACTATGACCTATTTTTTGTATTTATTTATGCACATATTTTTTTCTTTGATTTGTTCACCTTAAAATTATACTAACTTTTTTGGCTAAATATTTTTATTTTATTAATTATATTAATCTAATTATGCATTCCATTCAGAAATACAATTACTTTCACTTAAAGTATATAAACTTAATAAATTATTATTGAAATTTTATTGTGGAGAAAAAAATTAAAAATCTTAGAATATGTCGTAATAATCTTAAATTTTATACAATCTAATATAAGTATCACTTTATTTACTTGGAGCGTAAATTTCAATTGTATTACTAACTAAATAAACAGCTACAAACTAAGATTCTTATTATACTTAATTGATATTATAATTAATATTTTAATTTTAACTTTTAAAATTATTTATAGATTTGAATAGTTAACTGCTATTTTCCGTAATAGGTGTTATTTTCATTTTCTTACCTGTAGTTTTTGAGATTAAAAAAGGTTCATCACTTAATAAATTAAAATTTATATATATTATATTAAATTAATTAATTTATATATATATAAATAATTAATAGATAATATTATATTTTTTAATAAAATTAGTACTGTAATTCAAATTTTATTTTGTTTTGTTTACTTTCGCTTTGTTTAAAATTTATTTGAATTTTTATTTGGAGATTAAGGTGAAAATTAATTTTAGTTTTCAAAAAATTAAGCTTACTATTATTAAGATATTTTATATTTTTATGGAGAGAAAATCACATTTTCAATTTATTCTTGTTCTCCCTCTATTATTTTTTTTACAGGAAAAGGCTCTTTATTGTTATATTATTATTTTTTTTCGAAATTATGCCGGTAATTATTTATATTGAATATAATTTTATCTGTATTTATTATAAAAACTTTGTTATCTATTGTACTAAATATAATATTTTTTTAGTCGGGAGAAATATCAATGAAATTTATCATTAAAGTTTATCCATCAAAATTTTTAATTCTGGTCAAAAAGACCATTTTATTTGTATTTATATTAAAATTATTATTTTTATTTTTTAATATGCTTAAATAAACAAAATATAATTATTTAAATTTTAGAATAAAGTAAAAATATATTTAAACTGTGTAATTCTGATATTTTACATGTGTATTGTTTTTATATTATATTTTACAAAACAAATAATTATTTCAAATATAGTATATAGTTTTTTTGTTATTAGCTGCAGATTTGGTAAGTTGTTAGACCTCAATTTGATTTTCGAAATTTTATAACAACTCATATTAGTCATCTTAATCAGAAATTTAAGAAATAATTTTTTGAAGTTAATAAATAGGCAAGTCTCCATATTAAGTTTATAATTTGATAAAATCTTTGAGTATATCTTTAAGCTATTACTAAGAAACAGAATCTAAACTATTTATATTTTTGTTTTGATTTTATTTTATAAAAAAATCAATATTATAAAAGTTTAGGATACTTTCGTAATTATTTTAAATATGAACCAAAGATAATGAATCAAAATATTTTCCCTCATTTAAATAGGCCGCAAAAGTAGTTAAAAATCCCATATACATTAATAATAAAGATAGTCTTTTAATGTCGATTCCTCCACACTTTCTATAACAAGTTAAAAAGGCAAATCCACAACCATAGAGGAAAGGTGCTTTTTTTTTAAATTTTTTTTAATTATTATTAATCAATATTATTAAATTAATTTGCAGAAAATAAAGTTTTAATTTTATATAATTATTTATTTTTTTTAATTTTATAAATGAGAATTTTACCTAAATGAGGTTTTATTAGAGCCGGGCCTTAGTTGGTTTTTAAATTAATTTTAGGGTAAAAGTAATTCATAAGGTCAAAGGTGACATACATTGGGATTAATAAGAAAGGATAAATATATATATTACAAAAAATGGCTGGTTTTTTCAAAACCAAATTTGCCAGTGCAAAAGCATAGAGTGCCATTAAGGGGTCTTTTGCACCTTATACTCTTGTATTTTAATAGCCTAGTTCTTAATTATTAAGAATATTCCATCTTCTTATTATATTAATTTTTTGAACTTATTAAGGGTCGCTAAATTATGGATAAATATATTTATCGCCAAGGTAGCCTACTACTATACTGCCTAAAAAAAGAGCCCAGTATTTTTTTAAACCTATTTATTGATGAATTGTTTTATGCAGGATTCCTATGCCCAATAAAGTGTCTAAAAATTTAAAAAAAAATATATTTATATATAAAATAGTTAATGATATAAATTTTTATAATAAAAGTTTTTATAGATATTTAATAAATAATTAAATTTGATAATGAATTTTTTATACTTTTAAAATTGGTTTAAAATTTAACTAATTATTTATTTTTATTAAAAATTTACAAAAAAGTTGAATAGAATTTGTGTGAAAGAAACTGGAAAGAAAGATATTGGGAAAAATTTAAGGGGTATTGAATTCTTCTTATTTGTTATTTTAGATTTCTTTCATGATTTCTTTGTAATCTTTAGGAATGTTTTTTAATAAATTGGGGTTTTTAGCTATTTTTTATTGTTGTCTATCCAAAAACTATCCAAATTTTTCTTAATTTTGTTGGTTTAAATACGAAACATCATATTTAAATCTTTGGCAATTAGAAAGAGTAAAATTATCAATTATAAAATTCCTCAGTTCTTATTTATCTTTAGTGTTTCCAACAGCATAGGACAAGTATAAAATAATATTTAAGCCCACTATAAAAGCAAACGACATAAACCAGTAAGGAAAATTTCCGGCCAAAATATTAGCTAAATAATCATTGGTCATTTCCAGGTTTTGATATTCTTATTATTATTTTGATTGTTCTTCATTTTTTTTATTATCTTATTATTATTATTTTTATTATTCTTTTTGATAATTTCTGTATTTTATATGGTTTTGGGCTATTTTTTGGTTTTTTTATTTGTAGTTTTGGAATTTTTATTTGGCAGTGTTTATGACTTTTTGATAGTCGTATACGTATATGAAATTTTTTTGCTAGTAGTTTAGCTATTTTATTTGAAAACTTTAGTAAGGATTTTTATTTATTATTTTTTAATATTTTTTCTGACTTTGCTATTAAGTTTAAAAGTTTTTTGTATAAATTTTTGTGTTCGATAAGAAATTGTAATGAATAGTTGGTTGTAGAAATTTGAATTGTTGTGAATTATTTGAAATTTTATAGAGGTGGTTTAATAACATGTTATAAAAATTATATCTGGAATATTTCTTTTTTTTATTTGGAATTAATTATTCTATTTCCTTTATAAGATAATTAATTTTAATAAATGAGAGATTAAGATGATGATTTCTGAAGTGAATTTAAATTAAAAGTAAAAATTATCGCCAATTATATTATAAAATTTTAAATTACAAAATAGTTATTCCACCAATTTATTTTTATTTTAGAAAATTAATGGTATAATTTTAGTATTTTTTTATTAAAATTCTAATTTTTGCTATATTAATATTTTAATGTGAAAGTATTACAATTTTGCAATTTTTCTCTATTTATAATTAAATTAAAATTCAATTAAAGTTTAATCACAAAATCAAAAAAGTTAAATAATAAATTATTAAATTGATTCAGTTCTCTTATATTTATTTGAATTTGTGTTTATATCCATCAAAGTTTATTTATAATTTTGGATTATAAAATTAAAGTATAATTATATGAATATTAAGAAAACCAAGGCAATATCTATTTTCATCTTCCTGCATTGTTTAAAATTTTGTTTATTTGGTCACGGCATTTAATATGGATACCAAAATTTTAGTATTTCTATCAATTCAACCTTTTTTTACTAATAATTCTAGAAATTACAGGAAATTTAAATTAAAATTTCTATAAATTATTAGAAAATTTTGGGAAAATTGAGTCTATGTCCGCATTTGTCCACATCTTCAAAAGTGGCTATATTAAACCTATAAAAATGATATTATATGATAAATATGGCATATAAGGCTAAATAATTGGTGCGAATATTTGTCTTTTTGATGACTAAAAAAAGGCTATCTTGATATTTAAAGGGTCAAAAAATGTCTTTTAGGTAATTTTAGTGGCGGACAAATATAATTTAGTAATCTTAATTTATAAATAAATAAATTTTATCGTTTAATAACTAAATTTAATTAGATTAAATTTATATTTATGTTATAGTTAAAGTGAATTATTATCCTAATGCTTAATATTAATTTAATTTTTAATCTTTTAATGTTATATGTAAGGGTTGTTACCCATAAAATTTTACTAGGAATAAATTATAATTTAAAATAATAAAATATAAAATATTTAATAAAATTCGTACCTCCCCCCCTATATTTTTTATATAATTATATATCAGCAGATTTAAATAATTTATTAAGTTGTATGAAAACATAAATTTAAATTTTTATTTTTCTTTATAGATAAAAACTTTAAGGCTCCTATATTATTTTAAAATTATTAAATTAACCCTAAATACTTCAGAAAAAAGAAGAAGTATTTTAACATAAAGTGGCTCTGTATATATATATAATAAATAAATAATAACATAAAAAATTTATATTACTTTTAAAATGTTTCCTCGAAATTCTTATCCATTTTATCCTGCATTATATTTGAATTATTATAATATATCAGTGCAATTTTAACTATTTATTTAGTATAATGTGAATTCCATTGAAAATTATTTATTCTAATAATTATTTATAGAAAATTGTTTGTGATTATTTCAGTTGTTTTCTGAATTCTGAATTTTAAATTTATTTTCAATTTATAAATTGTCTCTTATTCAAATTTAATTATAAAAATTATTTTAATTTTTTTTCTAGATAATTATTTCTTCATCTAAAATAAATGAAACTTGATTATCAAGAATGGCTAAATAAAAATAGCTATATAAATAAAATATTAAATAGAACAATAAATGAAAATTATATGCAATAGCTTTCAGTTAATTTTTCTCAGAATTCGAAAAATTGCTGTATAAAAGATAATCTTTACCCAGCAATAGATTATATTTCATTTGTGATAAATAAAATTTTTTAAAAATGATAATTATACTTACTTTATTTAATGCATACGATATTTTAAGATACATGTATGTTGAACTATAAATATTATTTACAACAAATTATATATATAATTAATTTAAATATGTTAATAATATGTATTATTCTATTGTAAAACTCTAAGCTTTGCTAAATTAATTTCTAAATTTTAATAAAATTGAAAAATTAAAATAATAAAATTAAAAAACAAAAAATTTATTCTCATACGAAAAAATAGCTAAATGTAATGAAAAACTTATTTTTATTATTAAATAATTGAATTATTATATGAAACGGCATATATATTAATTTTTTTTTTATTTTTTAATTATCAGCAAAAAAAAGCTAATGACAGATTAAAATTAGATGAATTCATAGGTAAATTTGAATGCTAATGGTTTTGATGATATAAGTGTAATTTTTGAATATATTAAATTTAAATATTATATTTTAAGTATTTTTAACTAAGATTTTAAGAGGATAAGATATAGAAAATCAATAAAATAATTATAATAACGAATAAAACGATGAGGTAGATAAAAAAGATTAAAAAAATGATGAAAAAGAATAAGAAGATAAAAATAGTGATAATAATTAATAAAAAGATGAAGGAAAAAAAAATAAAAGTACCAATAATAAAAATTTAGTTAAATAAGATAAAAATGGGAAAAAAATTAAGCCATGTTGTTACAGATTTAAAAAAAGTTTTACAAGATTTTTGAGTTGTTTTTTTATTAACCCAGTTATGATTTTTTTGACATTTATTATAATATTTATTTTGTGTATTGTTAGTTAGTATGGAAATTGGGCCTATTTATAGAATAAGTAAATTTAAACAAAATTAAAAATTTATTCAATTAAATTTTATTTTGCTAATTTTAATTATGTATTTTGATTTTTTTAGTCTATAAATAGATTTTGTTAATTATTAATTTTTAAATTGTTTTTTTTATTTATTTCGATTATGTGAAAAAACTAATAATTCTTAATTAATAATATTATAAAGTTTCTATGCTAGAATTTTAGTTAAAATTAGTAAATAGTTTACATTATTAAATAACAACTTTTTTTGTTTTTTAAAATACTCATATTAATATAAATTTACATAGTTTTAAAAGCGAAGTTAATAAGACCATAGCATATATAATTATTATTATAAATATCGCAAGTGTATGTGTTGGAAATTTATTTTGGTTGGGAAAATTTGTAAAAAAGTACGTTTAGTTTTTCGTTTCAGGATTATCTTGGATTTTATATAAAGGTGAAAGGGGAGCTTATAAAAGAGAATCTAAACATTATATTAGCACAATTAAATATGCAGATGGATCAAAAGAAGAAGAAATTGAACATAAAAGTGGAAGTTGTTGTAGGTTTATTAGTTATATATTTGCAATTATATGGGTAATAATAATTTATATATATTAAATCAAATTAAATTTTTTCTTTAAATAAATAAATTATCTATAAAAATTATTATATATTAATAATAATTTTATTATTTAAGTAAAATTGTATAATTATTTAAAAAAATGAATTTAATTAAAATTAGGGCTCTGTATTCATTTTTTGTTCTTATTTTGCTTTTTATGTTTTTATAATTATTGCTTAGATTTTTAGATGGCCTGCATTATTTTACATTTATAGAAAAAATAAATTTGATGCAGGAATAAGTAATTTAATTTTTATGATTATTTCTTGGACAGTTATGACATAGATAATAGAGTGTGGAGTTTTGGCTGGAATTATGTATGAAAATAATGATGATTTAAGAATTTGGGACAAAAATTCTTTTGCAAAATTTGACAGAATTGAATTTGATTTTTTAAAATTGAAAAATGAATTTTCCTTTATAATTAATTGCATAACTTTTGGAATTACGCTTCTTTTTGTTCCATTTTAAATATATTTTTTTAATAAAAAAATTTAACTTTAACAAATATAAAATATGAAAGATATTATTCTGAAAAAAGGATCAAAATTTAAATTTTATTTCGGATGTACTAAATAGGATGCAAAAACCTTAGTATTAAATAAGGATTTCAAAAAAACTGGTAAATTAATTATTATATTTTTTATTTTATTTATAAAATAGATACTATTAATTTTATATTTTAAGATGGAATTTATGGAAGTGGAATTTATTTACATAGAGTCAAAATTTTTGCAGAAAAAGACTAAAGAAATCCAAAAAGTAAACCGAATGAAGAAATTTTAGAACTTTTGGTAGATGTTAAAGACGTTTTTATGATTTGTAAATATTTAAAATAATATTAATTAAATCTATTTTTTTATATATATATTAACAAATATAGAAAGTAAAGCAACTGAGCCGTAAAATGCAAGTACTTTATATGTTCCTAAAGGTGTTATTGACACCTTGTTAGAATATCATGTGATAAAAGATAGTTTTTAAATAGTTACTGTTTTAAATGCAAAAAAAATTGTTGAAAATTACTAGGAAAATGAAGAGACGAAAAAATTAATTCCAATTGAAGAATAAGTGGAAATTAAATATATGTATTCGTTTTTTACTGAAAAAGTAAAATCAGCTAGAGAAATTAATTTGAACAAAGCTTATGAATTAGCAATTTTGGAATATTACGAGAAAAATGCTACAAAATAAATAAAAAAACAATATTAATATTGAATGCCTATATGTTAATATACTTTTAAATTTAAAATGATAAAATATATTTAATTTAGACTAGTACTATGTGTATAAATTATTTTTTATAAAATTTATATTATATATTTTAAATAAGTTAAAACTCAAAACATATACTTTATATACAAAATGTTTTTTTGAGAAAACCAGAGGTTTTTGTTTTCTTTTATAAAATTTTAAATATAAAAAATTATATTAAAAAAATTCATAACTTTTTAGGGTTTTATATAGTTAGCTTTTTTATTTTATTACTAATAAAAGATAGGTTTATAAAATAAAAAAAATAGCTCTACATATTTTATAGCTATATTTGAATAAAACCTATAAATTTTATTTTCGATGGCATATATTTTTATAAATTGATAATTTCAATCAAAAAACCTAATAAAATAAGTGTTTATTAATAAAATATTATTATATTCATATTTATTTATATTTTAATTTAATAGATTTGTTTGCTTCTATTATTTTAAAATAAAAATAAATAAAATATATTTTTTGTATATATTGTAGTTGTATAATATAAATTATTGATATTAAAATGAATGAAGTTTAGATCAATATACATAAGAATATTTATTAAGAAAATAGGTAGTAATTTTAAATTTAAAATATAATAAAAAGAATATAGATCTTAAATTTTTAATATTAATTGATGATTAAAAGTAATATTTTTTCGGGTTTACTTGAAATTTTATTTATGGTCCACATTTTATTTGGCTTTTATGAAAAGTATATTTTTTTATTGCATGAGTACCTGGTAGAGTGATATTTAATATATGAAAGTATAATTTTAAAATATTTTTTAATTGAAGCAAAATAGATAAATGCTATTTTGTTTTATTTGATAATTTTTTTTGCGATAAAAACAAAAACTTAATATTTTTAATTAATTTTATGAAAGAGAAAAAAAAAGAAATAAAAGAATAATTATAATAGAATATTAAGGAATATTTAAAATTTTTTTTGCTTTAAGTAATATATATTATGAATATAAGGAAAACTAATTATTTAATAATAAAAGATTTATTTAAATTTTTTTTATTAAATAAATTATTTAAAATATTTTAATTAAAAATTAAGTAATATATCGATGGTAGAAGATATTATTTTGTTAGTTTATTTTTAAATTATTTAAAAAAATTAATTAAAAGCTTCATTATATTATGGATAGAAATAAAAATTAGAATTTACTAAAATATTTATTTTTTATAATTTTTTTTATATTTGATATGCTTATTTGTTTTACTTTAATTTCAATAAATTTTTTATACATTCAATTTTAATATATATTAAAAATACTGAATATTTTTTGAATTTATAATTTAAATGCTTATATTTATTTTAAATTAGTGAAACTTTTAGCTTAACTGGATACCTAACAAATTTAATATATTTTCAAAATTATTTTTTAAGAAACTATAGAAAGAGATATTTTTGTAGATATTTTATTAATATTATTAAATTTTTGTACAAAAATAACCGTATAGTTTATATCAAATACTACACTGATCAAGTTTTTTATAAAAATATAAATTAATATAAATAGATATTTAACAATAATTTTTTTCGCATTTTCTTGAATTTTACTTAAATTAGAAGACAAATTTTGCTTTTATTGATATGTCTTTTTAAAAAAGACCTTAAAATTTTAAAATTACAAAAAAAGTTTTTTATAAATAACTTGGATTATCAGCTATTTTATTTTAGTTTCTATCTATACAACTAAATTTAATATATTGGTATTTTTAAGACTTTTATATTATGTAAGAAAATAATTTATCAAGGTAATAAGAGAGAATTTATACGTAAAATTTTAATTTAATATTATTATAGTTACCAATGAAAGTATAAGTTAAAAAAATAAATAAATAAAAAACAAAATAAAATAAAAATATATAAAAAAATAAATAAATATTTTTTGAAACATTTATAATTAAATAAAATGGATTAACAAATATGTAATTATTAGTCTTTATAAGAAGACGAAGACAGTGCCTCCGATGATATATTAAACATTATAAACGTGTTGGAATTAATAAAAAAAGATAAAAGCAAGATCGAGAAAAAAATAATGAAATATTCATAAACAGGTTATTATTTTTATGAAGAATTAGAGTATAATTCGGAAAGTTTTACCAAGAAAGTGTTTTTAGAAATTCCTTTATAAAAGGAGACGTGCGAAAAATTAGATATAGAGTTGTTGATAGACGAAATTTTCGATTTAATGTTTAAATTTTCTAATAAGAATATAATTTTTTGCTTGAAAATTGTTGATAAGGAATAACACAATTTTGACATTTCGTAAAAAAATAATAAAAATATATAAAATGAAATTATGTTGAATATAAATATGTATTTATAAATGATGCGTTTTATTAAATATTAATAATTTTTATTTATATAGAGAAGTGCGAAAAAAAAATGAAATGATCATAGAATTTGAGCATATAAAATTTTCTTCTAGGTCTAATTTTCCCGAATATGATGTTAAAGCTAATTTTTCAAAAGGATATGATTCACAAATTCATTATATTTATAGGTATTACAAAATAATAATGGAACATTTTTCAAAAAGAAAAGAATTTATTTTACAGGTTAATTATGAAATTCCATAATAAAGTAAAGAAATAGTTTATATTGGGGATTTAGAAAATGTAATTAATTCATTTGGATAGAAGTATATAAAATTAAATTGGGATGGGTATGTTGAAGGAAATCTTAACTATTATTAAAAAAATATAGTTAAAAGAGACAAATTTTAATAAAAAGCAATAAATTTAATATTAAAATAGGGAAAAGAAAATTAAATGGAAAATATAATAATTATGATGCCATTTTAAGTCGATTTTAATCCAATGGATTTAAAGGATATATTTAAGTTAAAATCCCTAAAATATTTTTAGTTACACATGTAAAGAAAAAATGAAAAGTAGTTTGATGCTTAAAAATCTGATAATTATTTTACATATGATTCTTAAAAATCTTGCTTTGAATTTAAAAATTCGTATATAAATTAAATGTAACATGTATTTCATATTGAAGAAAAGGACTTTTTCCACGGTTTTAGTAGTAAAATTATAAAAAATGCAGATAGTTAAATTTTTGTGGAATTTCTTAATTTTAAGACTGAACAAGAAAATAGTGTATAATAATAAGACGAAAAAGATATTGAAAATGATTAAGAAATTAAAGATAATTTTTAGAAAATTTAGAGCAACAGTATTTTATTAAATAATAACTAAAATTTAAGTATAAATCAACAATTAAAACTACAATAGGAGTAAAATTTAATTAAATTAGAATAGAATTAAGAATTGGATAAAAAGGGAATAGATATTATATAATAGCCGCAATTAAAATCAAAGAAAAAAATGGGAAATGGGAAAATTAATTAAATAACAAATTTGTTAATAAATTGCCATTAATCTCAGCACCACGAGCAAATTTAAAATAACACATATTTAAAATTGATGTCACACCCTAAATTTTAGATAAAAAATTTGGAAATTTACAATTTGAGTTCCGAAAATGGGTTTAAGAATTTGAACAGGTTTATAAGATAAAATTTTGATAAAGAATAAAAATAAAATACAATTCATTTGTCCTAAAAAAATAATAATTATGATAATTTTTATTATTAGAAGGAAGAAATTAAGGAATTATTGGAAATTTGTAAGGATTTTAATTTTAGACACATTAATTTGGAGGGTTTGAGTATAGATGAAAACGGGCTTTTTGACATAATTTAGCTGATTTTGGATTTTAGAATTCATTTTAAGAATTTTTTTTTTAATAATAAACTTTTGGAGTATCATAAGTCCGAAGAAGATGGCTAAGAAATTTTAGAAATTCATTTTTGGAATTTATAATATCAAAACATTAAAAAAATACTAAAAAAGGTCGAGAATTAATAAATAAGAAATCCTTTAATTTTTAGGTTTTCGATAGAGTATTAGTCTAATGGGAACAGTAAAGAAAGTGAAGGGGGATTTTTAAGTTATTTTTTTCTTTTTTTGAGCAATTATGTTCCAAGAATTAAAATTTAGAAATTCAAGTTTTTGGCAAGTGAAAATGTTTATTAGCAAAATCATTATAAAATTATAACATAAACCCTCGTTGATTTGATAGTTAGAGGATAAATTCAAAATTTTTTGCTGGAATTTAACCCACACAGTTATATGGCTATAAATTTGGCATCAATAAATAAAGCCAGGGAATATTATTCTAAATAATAATTAGATGTATTAGAGGATTATGTTGCTGACGACGAATATAGCGAATAAAAAAATTAGTTGATGAATTTTTAATTTTTGAACCCTTTTACCCAATAATTATAATACAATAATTTTTTTGACTTGTAAAAGTAGATTTAAAATTAAAATTAAAATGGAATTGTTCCTTAATAAGGATAAAATAGAGATAATAATGGAGAAAATCTGATGAGTGATACAGAAGGAGATTATCCTAATGTTTAGGATGGAGAAAATTAGTGGAGTAATTATTAAGAATAATAATTTAATTTGTATTATTGGTAGCAAAATAAAATATACCACAGGTTTAGTTAAAAAAAAAAATACCATAATAAAAGGAAATTTCAGACTTACAGTAAATATGATTAATTTATGTTTTTTATCATTTATTTTTGTATATTTTTTTTTTTTACATTATATTTAAATTTAAATTTTTATAAATAAAAGGCCTAGAGTTGGATAAATTCAATTTAGGAGATGAAGGTAATGCCCTAAAACATAAAAGATAAAAAAAAATATGTTTAAAAAGAGATAATGAAGATAATTATAATATAGTATTTCAAGATTAGGGTAAAAAATAGAATATGGAAATAGAAGAATAATAAAGTAATTATATACCATAATAGATAAATAAAGTTTAAATAACATAGGAAAAAATAGAATAGGAAAGATAATTTTCTCCATAAAAATATTTAATAAAACCCTAAATACAGTACTAAAAATAGGTAGAAGATACTTTTAAAGATAAAGAAGAAGAAGAAAATAAAGAAAATAAGAGTGAAAGTTAAATTTTAAATAAAAGTATTAATTATTAAATAGATCCTTTACTAAATTAAATATAAATGTAGTAGCAATTTAATTAAAATAGGAGATCTAGTAGTAGATAAAAATAGCAATAATAATAAATATTTTAACAATTATAAGAAGTTCCTTAAACAATTTTAGATATAAATTAAAAATAATAAAACTTGAACAGTGTTTAAAAATTGGAAAATCATAGTATTAATGTTACATTTTAAAATTACTATGTAAGATAATCAGAAAATGTTTAAAAGGCAGACAGAATTTTTAGATATTTTATTAAATATTTGAATTATTATATGTTTTCTTAGAATATGAAATTTAATTTAACTGTTAAGTTGTAAAAGCACAGATATAATAATTTTAAAAATCAGAAGAAATATTTAAATTCATAATATGATCTAAGTTAAGAACTTATAATGTGTAAAAGTTTAAGATATTTTAAATAAATTAACTTGAAAACAGGTAGATATACATAAAAAAATAAATGTTTGTAAATGGTTCAAGATAAAATATAACAATAAAAGTAATTGATTTATGTATTAAAAATTTTGAAAGATAATGAATAATTTTAAGATATGAGAAATGAGAAAAAATTGGAAATTTCTAATTTTTTATATTATGGAAAATAAGATAATGATAAAAATTAAATATAAAAATTAAGAAAAAAGAAAAAAATACAAGGCCTTTAAGACGACATGGGTTAGTATCCTTAATTTAACCGAGATATATTAAACTAGTAATGATTATATTTTAGAATTTTGATAAAAACAAAATATGTATGTCATAATTATACATACATAAATTCGTATATAATTAATAAATTTGCTAAAATTTAGAGATAATAGGTAGAATAAATATAAATAAAAGAAGAGAAATATAAATTTTTAAATTCAAAAAAGTAATTTCATAAAGGGAATGATGTATTTTTAAACTAGGATATCTTATGATATTTATAATATTTTAAGAATTTTAAATTTATAGTTACTAGTCATTTACCAATAATAATAAATTTAATAAATAAAAATAAGATGTATTTTAAATTCATAGATATAAATATAATTATTATAAATAATTAAATTGATATTAATATTATTATATTATTTCTTTAAATATATATCCTATTATATTGTATAAAATGTCTTAAATTAATGTATTTAAATTAACTTTTTATAAATAATTTTAATTTATAATTTACTATACTTTAATTTAATAATAATTTGTAGATTTATTTTTAAGTTTATAAAATTTTTTTATAAAAAATCACAAGCTATATATTTTGTCACATTTAACTATTTTAATGGTAAAAGTAACTCAAATTTCAACTTATTATTTAATTTTTAGTAATTATTATCAATTTTATGCTTATTTTACAATATAATTAATTTTTAATGATTATTTTTATTATAATCTATATTACGCCATCTAAATTTTATTGGTCACATATAAGTGATGTAATAATTATACATTAATTTTAAAATAAGGTGTTATAAAAATTTTAAACACCAAAATGAGAAATAAAAATAAGAAAATTTGTTAAATATATTATTTTGCTATTTTTTTTTTCTAAAATACTAATTCTTTTTAATAGAAAGACATTTTGTAAAAATAAATAAAGGTAACATAGGTTTTTTAATTGGTTCCATTTTTATTTTAAATGAATATATTATTGAAAGATATATATATATAAAATAAATAATCAGTGAAATATATAGTCATAAAAACTATAAAATTTACATATTAGTTGCAGAAATAAATATTTAATTTAATTACTTCAGACGTATATGTATCAAGGATTTTTTTCTGAAGTTTTTAATTTTATTTTATATGTTCGATGAAATGGTAATATTTCTTTAAATCAGGTTCAAGTAGGTATTTTTTCCAAAAATTATATTGCATATTTAATAATTGCGTATAATTGCGTCATTGATTAAAAAAAAATAATCTTTATTAAAAATTATAAATAGAGAAAGGTATTTTATATGCCATTCTTTTTATAATATTATAATATTGAATAAAAATTGATTTAAAAAAAAAAGAATTATTAAAATAAAATAAAAATAATATTTAATAAAAAAAAATAAAAAAGACAACTAAATAAAAAAATAATAAAATTAAAATGTCCACTGAAACAATCTAAACTGATATCACCAGATTATTTAAAATTTAACACCCTATTCTCTTAGCCGGGTAATAAAATAATGATTTATATTTATAATAACAAGAATATTTTTCAAATTCGACATTAACTTAATTTTTAATAAAAATAAAAATACAAATATTTTTAATATATGATAATTATATATTAACATATAATAATTATTATTTTTAAGCCTTATTTTTTTTAATTTATTTATTTATTTTTAATTTTTAGTATGAACAACGTTGCAGGACCTAAATTGGCTGCTGCTGTAACTAATGCTGGAGGATTAGGAGTTATTGGAGGAGTTGGATATACCCCTAAAATGATGAGAAAAATGATAAAAGAATTAAAAGAAGAATTAAATGATAAAAACGCTCCTTTTGGAGTCGATTTATTGTTACCTTAAGTCGGAGGAAACGCCAGAAAAACTAATTACGATTACACAAAAAATACTTTACCTGAATTGGTTGACATTATTATTGAAGAAAAAGCCTCTTTATTTGTTAGTGCTGTAGGAGTTCCTGTAATTATTAATTGAATAAAGGTTTTCTTTTTAAAAAAATAAATAAGATTTTTATTTAGATTTAATTTTGGAGATTAATTAATGTTATATTTATATATTTTAAATGAATTTGGTATAATTTTTAATTTTTTTTTAAATATTTTTAGCCTAGATGGGTTGTTGAAAAATTCCACGCTGCCGGAATTCCCGTAATGAATATGATTGGATCTCCTAAACACGCTCCTAAAGCTTTAGATGTGGGAGTTGATATTATTTGCGCTTAAGGACACGAAGGAGGAGGTCACACTGGAAATATTGCTACTTCTGTTTTAATTCCTTAAGTTGTTGATTTAGTTAGTAAATAAATATATGAATAAATTTATAAATGAGTTAAATTAATATATAATAAAAAAATACATGTGTAAAAAAAAAAATACATTTTGCGATATAAATGAGAGGAATTATTTTAAAATAAGTTTTTAATTAACTATTTTTTATAATTATTTTTTTATTATTTAATTATTATTTTTTTTATTTATTTAATTATTATTTATAATTATTAGAGGGAAGAAAATCTGAATTATGGAATATTTAAGTGCCCGTAATTGCCGCTGGAGGAATTTTCGACGGAAGAGGATTGGCCATGTCTTTGTCTTTGGGAGCTTAAGCTGTTTGGGTTGGAACTAGATTCGTAAATTCCGAAGAAGCTGTTTGTTCTGAAAGAGTTAAATAAGAAGTTATTAAATGTAAAGCTGAAGGAACTATGAGAACTTTAATTTTCACTGGTAGACCCTTGAGAATTATTAAAAATCCCTATATTGAAGATTTCGAAGAAAATAGGTAATTTTTTAAAATAAATTTCATTTAGTAAAAATAAATATTAAATTATAAGATGAAATTTGAAGTTTATTTAAGTATAATTTAAAATATGATTTGATAGCGAATATAAAAGAATAAAATTAATATTAAACAAGGTTTAGAAATAAAGTCTTTTAATTTGTTTGAATATATATTAGATTATTTTGTATTTGCTGTCAAATCAATTATTTTTATTCAATTTAAATAAAAAATAAATTAAATAAATTATTTATGTTTCGTTTTTTATCAAGATAAAATGAAATTAAAGAATTGTGCTCAAAAGGTATTTTACCTTATGAAAATGATGTTTCAACTGGAAGATTAAGTTAAAAAGACGCAATTGAAGTTAGACCTATTTTAATCGGATAAGCTGCCGGAGCTATTAAAGATATTTTACCTGCTAAAACTATTGTCCATAATATGGTTAATGATGCCATTGCAATTATGAGATAAAATCTTACTTTAGTCAGACCTGCTTTATGATTGAGTTTAATAGAGATATAAAAATATTATTAAATTTAACTATATATTTTATCAATCTTTATATGAACTTAACATTTAATTTACCATATACTTTTATTTAATATAATTTGCTTTACTTTAAGTTTTACTTTATAACTTAATTACATATATATATATATTTAATCAAATGTTCAGCTTCTTTTTTATTTAAGTTGTATTTTTTATACTAAATATAGGTTAATACAAAATGGTATTTTTAAATAAATTATATTAATTATTTATTAAGTAATTAATATTTTTATCTCATAAATTTGATATATGGTTCTAAAATTATTTAAAATTTCTAATAAAATTATTTAAAACTAACTTATATTACTAACTCTTAAAAAAAAACCAAAATGTATACATTATCTTTTACATTTATACAAAAACATTATAAAAGTTTTAATTTAGTTCGAAAATATAATTGATTATAAAAGTTATGTTGAGACCAAATGTTAGCATATAAGTAAAAAAAATAATATAAGAGGAAAAAAAAATAAAAAAATAAAAAATAAATAAAAAAATAAGTACTCATTCTTATTATAATAATAACTTATTAATAATTTTTTAATATATGATGAAAACCTAAAGAAACTATTCAAGTTAAATAAAATCGAATAACTATTTTTTGGATTTGCTGCCTGATTAAAACTGGATTCAAAATGAAATTAAGGGGTAATTTATTTCTTGTTAAAATAAGAACTAAAGAAAAAAGAGTCTTTAGGAAAAATAAGCCTTAAATTATGAAAAGAAGGGAAAAAATATGCTGGAATAGTAAAAATTTCCAAAGATTAATTTCATAACACTTGCTTTACCTAAAAAATGCTAAAATAATAAAGTATTATAAAATGATAGCTTTTAAGTTGGGAATAAGAAATTTGCTTTATAAAAATAAAAGTAAATGTAGAATATTCATGAAAATTAATATTGGTAATAACAATTATTGGAGGCTTAAAAGAATAACGAGAATATTAAAAGTTTTGTAAGAAATTTATAGGGAAATTCTAATTTGTAGAAATTTTAGTAGAAAAATCAAAATATTTAAAATGATTAAAATAAGAATAAATGTTTTTAGCAATCTTAAAAATAAAGAATTAATAATACTAATAATTGGTATTAAATTGCTAAAACATAATTTCACGGTAACAAAAATAATGTAGGAAATGATAATTTACTGAAACAAATTAGTAATTCAATTAACTTATGTACACCAAAAAATTATAAATAACAGATTTCAAATATAAATTAAAAAAAAAATGAAAATCTATAAATAGAAAAAATCAGTAACTTTAGTAGTTATAAATTCGATAAAAATTTAGCCTAAAATTAAAAATAATAGAAATATCTATGGAAGAATTTTACTGATTTTAACTTTGATTAAATTAAAAAGGGGATTTTTTAAAGTGAAAGAAAAAATGGTAAAATTAAAGAAAAAGTTTTCGATTATCATCCAAGAAAATTATTTTAGAGTGGTAAAAAAGTAAGAAGTTAATCTGAGTAAAAAACATACTAAAATATTAATACCAATAATTTGGAATATACTAATAATATTAAAAATTAGATTTAAAAATATAAAAAGTAACAAGAAAAAAAATAACAAATTGAAGTTTCAAATGTTAGTAATTCATAAATATTAAATAATATTTATGATAATAAAATTAATTAATCTAAATTGATTTCGAGTAAAAATTAGAAAAATAACATAATGATATAAAGTTTTTTGGAAAATTAAAGAGAAATTCAAAAAGAACTTTTAAAATAAAGTTAATTAAGTTAACTGAAAAGTTGTAGAGAAAATTATATTGATAATTATAATGAAAGTTAAAATGTTAAAAAAAGGAGTAATTCTTTGCTTTTATCATCTAGAAATAGTAAATTTAGCTAATTTTTATAATAATAATATTTTTAAAGTTAACAGCCATAACTTGAATATTATAATGATAATAATAATCATAAATAAGAGCCAATAAAAAGCAAATAAAGATAATATTTGAATTAATTACGATAACAATAATTGGTAAATTAATAGACAAAATAATAATAATATATTTAAAATAATGAATCATCCAATGAATCTTGTGAAAATTTTGATGATAAAAAATAAATAGACAGTAGATTTGGCTTTGTAGATGAAATTGATAGAAAAAATAATTAAAAATATGGAAAAAAATATTGTAGTGGGGACAGTTAATTTGATAATTTTGGTGAATTGTAAGATAATAATAGTGAATATTTGAGTAGAAATGATAATATTTGTAAAAATGAGTAAGAATAATATAGCTCTATGTTTAAAAAATAAAGATATAATAAAATTAAAAATTTGAGTTTAGAAACTGTGAACACGTTTGAAAAATATAATAAGGTTATTCATTTATTTTGAATTATTTATATATATAATTTATATTATAAAGTTATAAAAAATATATTATTTAAAGTATATAATTATTAGTAAATAAAGTGTTTTAGATTTAATCGTAAAAATTGTAAATTATTAAGAGTAATTTATAAATTTGAAATTAATGAATATAATTTATTAGCTTTAATTGATTTATTAATTATAATGTAATTATTAGGTACGTTTTTATATAAATGTATTTTTGGGATTAACAATGTTAAAAAAAATTTATATGAAATAAAAATAAATATTAAAAAAAATAAAATAAAATTGATTAAAAATAATTATGAAATTAAAATGTTACAGAAGTTAAAGTCAAGTAGAAAATTATGCCTATAAAAAGATATAAAAAAATATAATATACCCAACAAAAAAATTACCTAAAATATAAAAAAATATAGATATAAGCTTATTAAATATTTAGGCTAAGTAATGTATAAATTATGAAAAATAGACAATGAAGTATAAATAAATAAGAAGCAATACCTAATAAAATATGGAAAATAGTAATTTAATTAATAAAAATAATTTAAGTAGATTTAGCTAAAATCTAAGTATTATTAATAAAAAAAATGCTAACAAACAGAAAATTTAGATAATAGATTAATAAAGTTAAAATGAATAAAAAAGAAGTGAAATATAAAAATAAAAATAATAAAAATAATAATAAAATTTAGGTAAAGGTAGCTTAATAAATAAAGAATTTGAAAAAATAAATTTTTACGATTATTGGAATAAATTACAGTAAAAATAAGAAGATAATTAAATAGAAAAAAATAATAATTAAAATTTGGAACAAGAGTCTTTAAAATAAATGAGAATTGATATATCATAATTATGGGGAGAATTCGATACAGATAAATAAATTTCAGATACTGAAAATTTCTAATAATTAGATTGTAATTAAAATCAAAATTAAGTATAAGTAAAAAGGTAGTAAATATAAACCTCGGATATTATTTAAGGTCTAGAAAAATTAAATGATAATTAAAATATTGTTAATAAAAATAAGAGTAGCAATAATTATTTAGATGCGAATTTATTATATAATACAAGTAAAAATTATAGTCTATTTAAAACTAGTGGGAAAATTAATTTAGAAAATTCTTTAAAAATGTAAATGAATAAAAAAAAATCTTAAGAAATTCTATCATTTATTAAAAATTATAAGAAAGATCATTTACAACAGACTGAAATGGTTTTGAATTAAAATTATGGTTAATAAAATTTATAAAGTCAAACAAATACTTATTATTCAAGTAACTTTAATTTGAGTCTGATGAAAAATAATTATAAAAATTAAAAAATATTAGATAATAGCTACTCTTATAAAAGTAATAAATTTATTGGTAAATAAATTAGAAGTTAATCTTAATAATAGTCCTTTTGTAATTATAAAAATGGTTCTAATACCTCCGAATTTATGTAAAATAATTTTTAAAATTCTAATAAAAATTTAATATTTCAAAATCAAAAAACTTCTTATAAAAATAACTATACTTTGAAAAATATATAAAATGATTTAAGCAATTCTACTGAAAAAAATTAAGATATATAATTATAGTCAGCTAAAAACTTACTTTAAAATACAGGATAGTAAAATGATAATATTTTAATATAAGGAATTTAAAATAACAACACGAATAATGAAAATTAAAATAAAAAAATGGCTAATACAAGTTAAAAATAGTAAAAATAAAATTTTCTTGTTAACAATAAATAAATTTCGATTCGCTAATATACAAAAAATGTAAAATTAACGGCATAAATATGTAAAAATAATAAATAAAATCTAGAAAATATTTATAAAAGATCTTAATCCTCATATAAAGAAAATAATTAAAATTTGTAAAAAAACTTAAATAAAATACATTGTTTTTAAAATAATAAAAATAATGAAAATATCGAAAATGTATACCATTAAGAATATAATACATTTTTAGATAGTCCTCTAAAAAGTAATCAGAAGTTTAGTAATTATAAATTTCAATAGGAATAAAATAACCATAGATAAATTTAAAATATTGAATAAAAAAATTAAAAATAAAATTAAGAATAAAAATAAGAAAATTCTGGAAAAAAAAATTATAAAAAATCTATAAATTTTAATATTTGCGGTTAAAATTTAGACAACTCTTAGATTTTAATAGAAAATGATGAAAAATTGTAAAATTAACATAAAAATTCAGATGAAAAAAGTAAGTTAAATTTAAATTTGGATAAATCTTAATAAGATTTAAAAAAAGATTTAAGGATTTCTAATTAAAAATTAAAAAAAAGTAGCATTATAAATAGCCCGTAAAAAAGTTAAAATAGTCAAAAGATTTCTAAATAGTTTAGCAATTATAAGTTAAATTTAAATAACAATAATATATGTAATAATAAAAATAATAATATTAAAAATAGAAGTAGGAAAAACACAAAAAATTATTAGGGGAATTTGTTTTTAAAAACTAGTTTGTCAAAAGACGAAAAAGATAAGAATTATTAGGTTGGACTAAAAAATTAATAGAAATTATTTAAGTTAAAAAGGAAATAAAAAATATAAAGTTTAAAATTAGATGAAGTCAATAGAAAGTAGTTTTTGGAATTGTATTATGAATGAAAAATAAATTGCATATTAAATAAATATATATATATAAATATAAAGTTAATCGTTTGATTATTTTGTTTTTAATTTTAAATATTGTATAAATTTTATATTAAAAATTATTTTAATTTTATAAGATTTATATTTTTAATTTAAAATATTGTTTTTAAGAATATGAATAAGAATTTTTGGTGATAAATAAATAATAAAATTATATTTATTTAATAATTCTAAAAATAAATAGAATATTTATAAAATATAAAATTAAAAAAAAAAAAAATACTTATAAATATTAGAAATGGGATACCTAGGTTCTTCTCTTTTTGTAGTAGTGTTAGGTTGTTTTATCTGGGGAAATTACGAGCTTTTTAAAGCTTTAAATTTTATATTTTCAGCAAATTATACTTACTCGTAAATGATTAAATAGGATGTTTAAGTAGAAAAAATCGATTTTTTTGGCTAAAATATTACAGGAAAAATAATTACATGTATATTTTAAATAGTTTTTATTTTAGATATATGGGCATATTTAAGAGCCTCATTAGGAAATCCTGGTTTTTTACCCGATTTGCCTTTACCAAGTATAGATTTTTACCCCGCTAGGAATATAAAAAGGTGTAAATACTGTTTTACGATAAAAAATATGAAATAAATGCCAGATTAAAACGGGAATAAATAACTATAAGATAAACTTAAATAATAATTAAATTAATAAAATTAATAAAATACGGAAAATTAAATAGACGATAAAATAATGGTACACATATTTAAGCCTCCTAGAGCCCACCACTGTAAATCTTGTAATAAATGCGTTTTTAGAATGGATCACCACTGTGAGTGGATAAATAATTGTGTAGGGTTTAGGAATTAAAAATATTTTATGCAATTTTTGGTATATAGTTTATTTTTTGCATGCGTTTTATTTGTTATTGAAATGGTATAGTTTGTAATTATACTTTAAAATTTGGAAAATGCCTTTATTTATTATTTGATGATAGTTGATTGGCATAGGTTCGGGAAAATTTCGATAGTTTTAATGAGTTTATTTTTCGCAGGCTTGTGCTATTCATTTTTATCCGATTAAATTGACAGCATTAAAGAAAACTAATCCACAGTAGAATCATATAAAAGAAAATATGGAAAATAAAACCATTTTTGGAAAAATTTTAAACAAATATTCGGAAATAATTATATTTATTGGTTTTTACCATTGGAAGGAAAATTAATTGACATTAATTATTTAGAATTACTTTATACAGAAGAAGAATTAGAATACCAATAATAAAATAATTTAAATGTTTACCTAGAAGATGTTTTTTGGCAAAAATAATTTGATAAGTATTGGGTTAAAAAGAGTCCATAAATAGTTGATAATGAAAGAAAAAAATTTAAATTAAATTTGTAGAATAAAAATCAAGAAAATAAAAAAGTTGATTGAGATATAACAGTATTATTTTTAATATATTTTTATATTTATATATAAATTTATAATATTTTAAAATATTTATTACACTTTTAGGAATTATATCATAGTAATTCTAATATGTATTTATAAGAAGTTGTTGGTTATAATTTGATAAAATTAATCTTTTATATTTGATTAAATTAAAATTTTAAAAAAATCAATTGAAAAAAATAAAAAATAATTCACATTAATTGATACTAGCCATTTAATTATTATTTGTTATGGTCATTTTCATCAAAATTATCTTCATATCTATTATTTAGTGAGTTAAGTTATTGGCTAAAGCTTAATTTTTCGTTACTTAAATTTTATTATTATTATTTTTAGCTTTAACTTATTTTTTTGTCTGAATTTTTATTATTATTATAATAATTTTAAATATGTGGATTTTGCTATTTAATATTAATATCTCTAAAATTAATATCATAAGCATTAATTATTTTATTTATTTGGTTTTTTTATTGTTTGGCTGTTTTAAGGTTAGAAAGGGGGGTTATTTATTTTTATTGGTTTTTTTTTGTGTTATTTTGGTTATGTTTTTGAGAGGGCTGAGAATAGTATTAATTTACTGTGTATTTAGTGTATTTATCATTATTTTTGTTGGTAGAATATGTATTATTTTTATCAATAATTTGGGTATTTTTATTATAGCTGTATTTATTAACTAAATGTTTTGAGTTTAGATTACTAGTGTTTGAGTTAATACTATTTCGGGTTTATTTTGAAGGGGTCATTGCTTTTAAAATGTTATTATTATGAGAAATTAGGTTATTGCTAAAGTTGGATTAGGTCAAAGATCTTATTTTTTAGGTATTATTTATGGGCTGGTTAGATATACTAATTGATCTTTAATTTAAACTTTGTTTTTATTTTTTAAAAGTAAACGGCGATTGATATCCATATGTTTTTTGAATGCTTTAGCTGTTTTTTGTGGGTTTAGTCATATAAGTCGTTGTTTGGTTATTTAATTTGCTGTTTAATGTGCTATTTCCATTACTAGAATCTTAATTAAATTTCTAATTTGTTTTTAATTGCTATAATTATTTTTTTTGTTCACTACTGTTATTATTATTATTTAAATTATTCTTATTTTAGTTTATATTATTATTTATAGATATCACGGACCCATTGGTTTAAATATTTTCATTAGTAGGACTTTTTAAATTTCTACTTTATATAGTATTTTTTTTTCTACTTTATGACCTTGAAGCTGATTTTGCGGTATAAGATGTAGATGGCTTTGTATAAACATATCTTGGTTTTTAAA
Source organism: Pseudocohnilembus persalinus (assembly GCA_001447515.1). Lineage (NCBI taxonomy): Eukaryota > Ciliophora > Oligohymenophorea > Philasterida > Pseudocohnilembidae > Pseudocohnilembus > Pseudocohnilembus persalinus. Next base: position 482,671 of record LDAU01000194.1, on the reverse strand, counting down.
GTTAACCATAGGGTGAAGTATTTGTTGATTAAAAATATCTTTTAGGTCTAAAAACCATATTTTTTTTGTCCTTAGGTTAAAAATTATCTTACTAATTTTTTACTGATGTGCTTGCAATTTATGGATTATAAGTTTATTCATTTTTTGGGGTTTAAATTTAATTGAAATTTTAGCTGTAACTTTAATTTTTTTTAACGTTTCTATTGAAATTTAAGTTATGATATGAGTTATTTTGTGAAGAATTTATCTGATTATTAAAATTAAAATTGGTCTAATTAAATCCATTGGTATATGATTTTGAGAAAGTTGTAGCAGTAGAAATAAAAACTTTGCTATTATTTTAGGAATCTCCTGATTATTTTAGTTAATTATTAGGACTATTTTAAGCATAATTTTCTCTTATTTTTTTTGAATTAAATCTCTATGGTGAGGAGAATTATTCTGGTTTGTAACTATTTAGATTAGAATTTCTATTTTAATTAGAACTTTAAAGCATTTGCCTAAATGAATTTTCTTAAAGATTTTTATAAGCTTCATCGCTATTAAAATTTTTCATACTTTCTAAATTTGCCTTAATCGGTCTTTAAGCGACCAGTTAATTGTCAACAGAAACAGGTCTTTTTGAATTATTTTTAACAGACCTGTTTAAACTTTAGCTAGTTATTTAAGAAACTGCTAATTATTTATCATTATAGTTTTGATTATTAAGTGAGAAATAATTTTTGTACTGAGAAAATTATTTTGGTAACAAATTATCAGAGGGCTCATGGGCGACTCTTTAAGTGGACTTAAAATTGATGAAATTTTATTTTACATGAGATTAGGTTTGACTTAGTTTAAGGTATTCATCTTTGTAGTTAGGAAGGGTGTTGAAGGGACAAGGGTCTTGAATGTTAGGGAAGTGAAAGTAGTTCATTTTTGGGATTTAATTTATGGTATATATATATATGTTTTTTAGTTTATTTTTTTTGTTTTTTATTTTGTTTCTTTATTTATATTATTATATTATTTATGTAGTGAATGTTTTTTTTTTATTGTATTTTTTTTTTTAATTTGTGTTTATTATTTTTTTTTACGTGATTAGAAGGAGGTTTTTGAAATTTTTTTTTAATTTCAATATAAATATTAAATTTTTCCTTGCTTTATTGAGGATAGAAATAAAGAATTTTATTAAATTGAATATAATTAATTTTTATTTTTTTTATTTTTGTTAATTTTTTGATTATAAATTGTAATATGGAGGTCATCTTATTTGTAAATGCATTTATTCTAAGGGAAAATTAATTCCTAAGTCTAGAATTTGAAATTTTTATTTTTATAGCTTAAATTCATATCAAAGAAATTTAAACTATAAAATTTAGATTAATTTTATGGAAGAAATGTTAAAAAGAATGTTACATTTAACTACACAAATCTATTACATAAACAATTAAAATTGCATCATTTTTATTTTATATTTAATATTTAAGTAGTTATTCTAATATTTAGTTATCTACTAGTAAAAAATAACCAAATAAACAGAACTAAACATTTATATTTATTAATTAAAATTAAATAGTGTATAAATAATCTATTATATTTAATAAGTAAAAAAGCCAATGTTAAAATAATGATTTTTGTTTTATAATATGAAACCCCACTTGAAAATATACACGAAGAGAAAAAAATTGAAATAGTTAAATAATTAGACAAAAATTAAAATATGATATGATAAAAAAAAATTTTTGTATAATATTTTTTACAAATATAAAAAAAAGGCTGTCGACACGTGGACTTCCCAAGCGGTCCCCCACCTTAGTACTAACCACGCCTTAAGACGCTTAACTTCAGAGTTCTAATGGGATCCGGTGCTTTAGCCTTAGTATGGCCGACAGCGAAATTATATATAATAAACTACTTATATAATAATTTAATTAATATATTTAAAATTTATTGTTTATATTTTTAATTTATAGATTTTAATGTTTTAAAATTTTAAAATAAGTTTATGATTTAAGTATAATATATTTATTGTTTAAATTAATAAATAAATAATTTGAAAGTTAAAATTTTAAATAGGCTTCTTTTGGTTTAATTATAATTTTATTTGGAATATTTATTTATATACATTTTTATTTTAAGTATAAAAATTTATATATATATAATTATATAGAATGATATATATAAAATAAATTTAGATAACAAATAATGATTAATGTATTTGTAAAAGTGTATTTTTATAATATAGTAATGTACAAATTTTATATTTTCAACATATGAAGTAGTTATTTGGTCTCAAAAATGAAATATTTTCTTATTATATTACTTAGTGTTTAAAATCCTATATTTAACATTTTTAAAATGAAAATTATTTGTCGTTAAATTATTAATTATAATAATTTTTTTACCGCTGAAACTTCTCATCATTTAATTAATCTGATTAAATTTATTTAATAATTTATTAGCATTCCTAAAAATTTTCTTATAAATTTTAACAATATATTTAATTAGATGTATCTTATATTTCCGAATTAATTGATTATTATTATTACTAAGAATTTTATATGATTTAATTTGTTTTTTCCTTTTTATTGTCAATTAAATCTTAAGTTTATAATTAATCAGTTTTTAATTGAATAGAATAATTTTTTTATTATTAGCAATTATTTTATTTCTCATCTATATCTTCATGATCTTCCTCTTCTTCAGATTCAATAATATTCGGCAAATAATTAAGTTTATGTTTTATAAATGGATGTGGGTGGTCTGATTTTGATTCACATATTTCGCACAAAAAATAATTATCACATAAAGTGCAATTAAAAATAATACCTCTTATCTTAATTCTACATTATCGACACTTTTAATTTTAAAGATTTTATTAAAAATTTTAGGATCTTTTTAATTCATTTTCATCAATGTTTATGGGTTCTATGTGTTTTTTTTGCATGTGTATAGAAATTTATATGGGCTAAGATTCTTAATTTTGGGAATAAAAGCTTTTTTCGGTTTATAAATTTAAGAAACTTTGAGACTTTTTAATCATTTTTAAAAGATCTTAAAATTAATCGAAAGTTAATTTCACGTCTTTGTATTGCATTTAAAATTGACATTCATTTATTGTGTAATTTAATTTTAAATTTTCAAAAATATTGTTCAAATTATTTTCAGTGAAATTTGATTAATTTTGTAAAATTTATACAAATTTCTTTTGATTTTCTGAATAAAAATTGAGACATATTTCCATCTTAAACTTGTATCTTGGCTAAATCAATTAATATTATATAATTGTCTTTAATTTAAAAGAATTAAAGAAATTTTTTAATGAATTTTTTATTTGTTTTTTATTAGTTTAAAATATTTTTTAATTAATTTTTAATTTCGATTCAGAATTATATAAAATTACATTAAAAAATTCATTCGATAAGAAAAATATCGTCTAGTTGATAATTAATGAGAATAATAAAAGAAATTTATTATATATTAATTAATTTGTATTTTGACATTTGTTAAAAACTAATAAAATATAATAATATAAAACTTATTTATACATATAATTTATAAATAGATTTAATCATATTTTTTGATTATCTAATAAAATATATTATAAAAGATTACAAAAATTTTTATAAAATGCAACTCTTATATTTATATAAATTATATAAAATAATAGCATAAAATTGTGAAATATAATAAAATATGTAATTAAATAATAAAATATTTTGGTAAAATTATATATAAAATCAATTATGCAAATATAATTTATCATAAATTTAGAATCTGTTTACACTAGCAAGTGTTAATTATTGAATTTTTTTATTTCTTTTTTATTTAAATTTTTCTTATTACATTTCGTCTCTTTTATGAATACATATATTATAATCGAAATTTTATACTTTAATTTGAAGATCCTAATTACTTGTTTACTCTTATTTTTATAAAAATTATTATTATTATAATTATTTTTATTTTTATTACTATTACTATTATACTTATTTTTAATCTACTTGTTGGGTTTGGAATTAATTAGCAGTTTCTTAATTATTTAAAATAATCTCAAGCAAATTTTATTCATTATTTAAAGGAATATGTTTACTTGTATTATGAGAATTACTTTGATCCTAAATTTTGTTTTAAAAATAATGATTATACAATTATTTTGGCTTTCTCAAAAGGTATATTTCTTATTGATGGTATTTTTAATTGTTATTTTTTATAAGTTTTTGAATAGACTATTTTTTTTGATTGTAATCACTATAAGATTATGTATTTTTATCAGATAATTGTTAATTTTGTTAATTTACATATTGAAATATAATCGTCTTTTTTTGCTAATATTTATATTTATTATTTAATTATAATGATTAGTTTTACTGCTCTTTTTTTTAATAAGTGGATTAGCAATTAAATTCAGAATCATTATCATTAGAATTTTGGTTTATTTTTCCACTTTTTATTGACTAAATATCAAATTTTTATTAATTTTACAAGATTTTATTTTTTTCAATTATATTAATAAGTGAATTATCTAATCTTTATAATTAATTTAGTTTTTCATAATTTCCTGTTTTACTCCTAATACTTTTTCTGTTTGTTATTTCATATTTTTTAGTTTATGACTCCGATTCTTAAAAACAATCATATTTTCTTTGTATTTTATCTAATTATAATTTGTATTTATTCTTTTACATATTTTAAATATTATTAATTTAGTCGTTTTTATTAAAATTTGCCGATTTTTATTATAATTTGTTCTTCAGATATTACTATTATTGCCTTTTCAAAGGAGAACTGGGAATAGACGATTGTGTTGAAATATTTGAATTTTTTTGCATTAATTCTTCTATTTATATGTCATGAAGGGAAAAAATTTTTTTGTTTTATTATTAATGTTAATATCCAAATTGATCAGATTTTTTAACTTTGTTTGGAATTAACTCATGCTAATTAATATTTTTTTTTCGACTACTATTAAGAGAATCATGATTTATAATAATACTTTAATTGTGAATATTATTAATTGTTTTATTCTAAGCTAATTTTGGAGTATTTTGAGAATTTAAATTAGATTAAATAAATTATTAGCTTTATATTTTAATTTAATCATCAGGTTATGATAGCCTGGGCTTATTTAAATAACTTATAGGAGAATTTTAACTGGTTTTTCCATATTTTAATCTCAAATTGTTATTTTATATTTGTATAATTTATTTTTAAATTTCACATTATATTTCTTATTTTTGCTATTAATAATATTATATAGTTGAATTTTAATCTATATCATTTTAATTTAACTTAGAATTAGCATTAATTTTACCAGTTTTTATATTAAAATCTTAAATTTAACTTTATTTTTTAATTTTACTTTGAATATTTAATTTTGTACTATTTTTAGATGTATGAGCTATTTATGGAAATTTGAAATTTTCTTATAAATTAAAATTATTTTAAATACTTAGATCAGAATTATTTAGACTTTATTAGGGAGTTTTTTTAATAATTTTTTTATTTTCTTTTCTTTTATTTAATTTTTAAAGGAGGTCTGAAAAATTATTATTTGAATGTTCTTTAAAGCTTTGACTTCTAATCTTTACATTTTTTTTACTGCTACCTATACTATTTTAAGATGGAGTTTATTCACTATACTTATACTTTTTATTTTTATTTTAAGCTACTTTATTTTATAATATCTTTTAAATAGGTGATAATTCTACTTCATCTTCAAATAAATTTTAGTTATTATTATTATTGTTTAGAAATTAGTTAATATTATTATTTAAGGATGATTTTTATTTCTAATATAATTAATGATTAACGTAAATTTCGTAATTAATTTTTTTTTTTTTATCAGAATAATTACATGATATTTAATTGAAATTAATTGGAAATAAAAATTAGGAATTTTTTTTGTAATTTGACATTAGATTTTAATAAGTTTAATTATTAATTAATTCTTAGCTTTAATACTCAGAATTTCGATGATTAGAAATATCAAAGCCATTATCTTTATAATCATTAATATTCTAATGTATATTTTTATCATTTTGCTATTAATTTTAATTTTTTTAAGTACATAACAACTTTTATTATAGTAATGGTAGAGATTGGGGTGAAAAATATTTTTCTTATTATTATTTTTATAGTTTTTTTTGATTCCCAACACTTTGCTATATAACAATTTTTAAAAATTAAGGTAAATATTATATAGCCATAAAATCATTAAAAAATTAATAATCTAAATCTTTTTAATAATTACATCTAATCGATATAGATCAAGATCATCACTATTTTATTTATTTGAACAATTTAGTATATTCATTAATATTTCGCGTTTTATGAATTTTTATTTTATTTTTTTCTTTTTATTTATATTTTTTTTATATTAATTTTTCAGTGTCAACGTAATATAAGATCAAAAATTATAGAAAACTTATAACCTTTAGTACTTTATTATAATATTAAAATAAAACTGGAATAACATAAAGTTGGAATATTTTAATTTACAACAAATTTCATAATATACAAATTTTATATTTTTATAATAATTATGCTAACACATATTAAAACAATAGATTAATTGAAATTAATATATTATTATATATAAAATAAACTAATATCATTAATTTAAAGATTTTTAAATAGACAAGATTATTGTTTCATAACTCTATTTAAATGTTAATAAAATGTTACAAATAAAAATTAAAAAGCCAATTTTAAGATATAGTAATAAAGTGTATGACAATTAAGCTTTTATATAACTTTATTATAATAAATTCATATAACAAGATTGTTTAAATTTATATAAATTTTAATTAATAGGTTTGTTTTATCATATAATTTATTCTTATTTCTTTATTATATTAGAATTATTGGTTTGTTGCTTTAAGGAATTGATGTTAATATAAAATTTAGCAATTTTTGAGAATTAGTGGGTGAATAAGATTTAGCTTTTGTTATATTTATTTGAATATTAAAAGTAATGAAAAATTAATATGATTATATATTTTATTAATTATACTTTTAGCCATAAAATTTAAATTTATATATTTTATATTATAATAGCTATATATTGATTAATAATATAAATTATAATTTACTAAATTAATATAAATTTTTAAAGACAAATTAAGAAATGTCATAAAAATGAATTATTACAATTGCTCATATATAAATATTATACTTCATTAAAATTATTAAAGTTTTATATTTTCTAAGGTGACTGGTCTTAAGAATTGATATTTTATTTAATTTTATTATTATTTTGAATTAAACTATATTTATTTATATTATTTTTAATTTAATATTAACATTTTTTTGGAATTAAAGATAGATTTCTTCTTTATTTTCTAGAATTAGAGATAAAACAATAGTTGTAAAGATTATTATGGTTAAGTTAATTTTTATTTTTTAAATAATTTTATTCTATATTATTGCTTGATTCTTATTAATTTTTTTTATAATCTACAAATATATTATTCAAGTTATTTTTTATTTTTTTGTCTTTCTTCTTTATTTAACTTTATTTTATATTTTTAGGAAAACTATCAATCATAGTAGATTCTGAATTATTTTCGCATGTTGAAGTATCAAGTGGATTATTTAAGATCTAATTAGAAAAACATTATTGTTATTATATTTGAATTTTCGGATTTATTGAATTAAATACCTTTTTATTATCAGCATTATTATTATTATATTCAGATTATTATTTGCAAAATTAATCATAATAGCCCTCTTAAAAAAATTTTTCAACATCTTAAATTGTTTAAATTCCTTATTTACCATTAAATTAAGACGGACTAATAATAATACTAGATTCTAATTTTTATTTTTATGTTTAGAAATTTTATATTTCATATTCAAAGTTTTTTTCTTCTGAATATAATTATTTTGATAATTCACTATCTTCTAAAGATTAATTATGTTATTAATTATTAATAAATTCACTCAAAATATTATTTTTAGTTTTTATTTTAGTTTTTTTAGAAATCTATATAGTTTTTTAGTTATTTTAGCCATGATATTTTTATTATTATTTTTGAAAATTTTATTCTTAAATATCGTCATTAATTTCATTTTTTACAGTGTTATTTTATTAGTGTATTTTATCTTATTCCTAAATTTAATTTCTATAATTTTTGGAATTTTAAACAAAATTATTTTATTGTTAATAATCTTAGTTATCATCTAATTCATCATGCTTAATATATAAATGATAGTAAATTTTGAATCGATTTACATTAGGTAATGTAAGATTTTTTATTTTTTCCTCTCTTTTTTTTCGAAATGACCATTATTAATATTAATTTTTTTATTGGTTTATTACATCAATTTAATTTTGGCTTAAGCTTTTATACTGATTATAAGAAAGATTGAAATTTTTATCATTATATTAATTATTTTTACTTTTACTTATAAACCGTTTTTTTAAATTTAACATATTTATATCAGAATTCATTATATTCATCTTTTTATTATTATCATTATATGGTATTTATTAAAGGATTATTTCTGAATCTAAAAATTATTAGGATAAATTTAGTTCGTTTTACTAAAATAAATTATTTTTATTAGTGGAAACTTGGTCTAAAATAGGCTACAATTTAAAATTATTATTATTTCTTATTTTTTTCTTAGAAGTCTGAATTTCAAAACCATTATTCCATATTGCTTTTAAGTTTTATTTATTTGAAAAATTATTAGAACTATTTATTGATTATGACCTCATTTTTTAGTCATAGTTATTTAATTAATTAAAGTAATTGGAATTTAATGAATTATATATAGGACTATTTTTTAGATAATCATTTTTGTTTTAATCTAAATTTTATTTATTAATATTTTATTTGCATTATATTTTATTGCTAACGATTGCTTTTTTTAATTCAGAAAGATTATTAAAATTATTTGTTAAATTTTATTATAGTTTTTATTATTTTAATATTTTTATATTAAAGTCTTTTTGGTCACTATTATATTATTATTTTTATAAAATAATTTAATTATCATAAAGTTATTTAGATAGTTTGTTAGTCTGTGGGGAGTATATATTTTATTCATCGTAAAAATTCTTTTAATTTTACTGTTTTTAAAATTATTTTTATTATAATTATGATAATAATTATTTTTGATTGTTTTAAATTTATTTTTATCTCTATCTTTGATCAATAGAATTTAATCCTTAATTCTAATTAATAATTATTTTTTTTTGGTTCTAAAATTTTTTTTTATATGATTATTAAAAGGAATTATAATTATTAATTTAGGAAAACCCATTTTAAATGGTAGACTCAGGTGAAAACTCAGTGTAACTGGTTGATTTTTATTATTTTTTGCAATTAGAATTATAAGAATATGGTGTTAAATTACATTACAAGCTAGTTTTTTATATATCTTTATTAATTTCGCAGTTATTGGGATTGTAGAGTGATTAGTTTCTTTAAATTTTTAATGAGTTTTTATCTTTATATAATAGTGAATCATTTTTTATGTTTTTGGGTATATTGTAACTTTAAAATTTTTAAATCATTTTATTTTAATAATTTCGATAACAAAAAATATTTCGTTTTATAATTCTAGTTTATCTTTGTTTAAATCTGCACAATGTTTATAAAATTAGCTTTATATTTTTCTTTTATTTTTTTTTTTCTTTTATTTTGAATTAATAAAAATTATTAATCTAGTTTTTGAATTGAGTATTAATTAAAATTAATAAATGGAAGTACTTATAATATATTAATTTTAATTAATTAAATAAAAATTTTTTTAGGAAATTGGAAAAATTATATATATTAAATGATGATTTCTTATAAATAAGCTATATTTTAATACCAAACCATTTATAATTTAAATTTATTCAAATAATTTAGAGAAATAATTATTATCAAAATAGAAAGTATTAAAAATTCTTACTATTTATTTTTTTATTTTTTATTTTTTTTAGTGCATAAAAATATTTTTTTAACTATTATTTTTAAGATATCATAAAAAAAATTATTCTAATTTTATTAATAATTGTGATTAAAACTATAGATTTATATAAATTTAATTAAAAAATTTATATGAAATTTAGGGTATATCATACTTTCTAACTATACATCTTTCATATTAAAGTTAATTATTTTATAAACTAAAATAAATGTTATTAAATATTTACGTTTGGAAATGAAATTAAAATTTTTTAATAGAAGAAAATATTAAATAATAGATCTTTTTAGTTTATTTGTAAATATTTCTTAATGTTTTTTTAAATATTAACCTATTCGATTTTCGGATAAGTTTTTATTTCAACTATATTCTAATTAAATTAATAAGCCTGAAGCATATGAATTAATTGGAATATCAATTAAAAAAAAATATAAAAAAATGTAACAGAAAATTAAAAATTTTGAAAACTATCTTAAAATTATTAAAAATTAAACAATTTATAAAAAAGTTATTTTTTTCATTTTTTTGTAATTTATCCACTCTTCTGCCCTATTAATACCTAAGGCACATGGTTAATTAAAATTTACTTATCCGAAAATCGAATGCCTTAATATTATATATAAATAAGGTTTGTATTTTCATAAATTTGCAAAATTACAGTATAAAAATAAATGATCACTTGGAAAATCTTCTGAAGGTAATCCTACTGGAAATATTTCTTCTATGGTTTTTTTTCCTTTTTTAAAAATATAATTTTAGTATTTATTTTAAGCTTAAGGTGGCACCCCCCCCCCTAGGGATTTTAAGTCTGGCTTAGAGGTTAATTAGATAGCTTATATCACGAAAACGTCAATGGTATGTTTAGGAAACTAGGTTCCAAGACCCCATTTCGATTTTAAATTTTTAAAATTTTTATCAAAAATCAATTATAAAATTTAAAATAATATAGTCAGATACAAATCAATAGTTAAAAAAATACGTAAATTAATATATTGTATCTTTTTGTACCTGATAATATTACTCTAATGTTAGTATATCATACGAATATATAGAAAAAACAGCAAAAATTTGGGTTTTTTAACTAAAATCCTATAAATTTTCAAAAATTGATATATAAGTAACAAAAAAATATTTAAAAATAAAAGTTTATTATTATAATTTTTATCAAATTCTTTTTATATTCAGTTTATATTGGATAAAAAATAATAATATAAAATATTAATTTGGAACAAAGGAAGTTTTCAACAAAATTTTGTCTAAATACACCATTTTTATAAATTTTATTAGTTATTTACAGTATTTAAATATCTCTAAATATTATTTTGCTTATTTAACAAGGAAAAAATGTATAATATCCTATTTATACAGAAAAATATTTAGTAAATTTAAAAAATAAATTTTTTATGTATTAATTTTTTCTATTTTTTTTTAAAATATGAATAATGATATGTTTTTATTTAATTATAAAAAAAACTCCTATTTGATCAACAAATATATTTAAAATAAATATATCTTAACATAGAATAGCATTTTTATAAGTAAACATTTATGTATATTTTCTAGAAAATATGATTGTAATTTTTTTTTGTGAAATTTATCAATTATAAAGCTATAAAATTCTTATAGTCATATGTAGATTAAATTAATAGTCTTAAAATTTTAATTTTTCAATCGTTAATTATGAAAATTATATATAAATACAAACTTTGTTTTCTAATTTTATAAAATTTAATGATTTTCTTAAAATTTTCATTTAAAACCCTATTCAAAATGCAAAAAAAAGTTATTTTGCCTTTGAAGGGTAAAACATCTTTGGATTAAACTCGATTTGTAAGATTTATAATTCGTAAAATAGTTTACAATCATTTTATTTTAATAATTTAAAAAAAAAAATTCATATTTTTTAATAGTAATTTTATATATTTTTTTAATTCACTTAGTATTATTTAGAAAGAGTATTAAATTATAAAACAATAACATAAAAGCTATTTTTTGGTTTATACTTGATATAAATTTCTTTAATTTTAATGACCTATAATAATGGAAATATATAAATTTTTAGAATTTTTTTTTAATTTTTGGTAAATTACAACACTTAATATTGATGCTATAAAATTATATGTAGTATAAAAAAGAAAGAACTTTAATAGTTATACATTTTTTTATCTGTAAATTATTTTATATCTTTTCTATTTTTTATTTTATAGTCAATTTTTTAAAAATTTGCAAAAAAATTTTAAAATCGAAATGGGGCCTAGGTTTGAAAGAATCCAGTCCTATTATGCTCGTTTTCGTGATCTACGCCCCCAAATTAACAAGTCTAATAAGCCAGATTTTTTTGATCGGCAACTAGGGGTGGGGTGCCACCTTAAAATTATATTTTATTTAATTGTTATAATATAAATAATTATTTTTTTAATTACCTTATAATGTAAAAAAAGTGTTAATATCGCAAAAAATTTTTTCCTTTTATTACTAATTAGTATGTTATTCTAAAACTTGAGTTATAAATATTAATCCATTATCATCATTAATTTCTGAAATGTATTCTTATTCAACAATTAATTTAAAGGCCGAAGCGATATTAATTTCAATATAATTTAAAAATTCAGTACAATTTTCTAATTGATTTTGAAATTGATTTATTAAATTTTAAAATTTTAAACTAATAAATTTGAAAAAATTTTCTGAATTTTTTTAATTCTTCTAATATTAAGATATTTCCTATATCCAAAAAGATTAATATACTAAATTTTTATCATAAGCTTATAAAAAGAGACAGCAATGGGCATAGAATTCTTATTATTAAGTATTTAATTAATTCTTTGAATTTTGGGTTAAGTTTTAAATAAAATTTTAAAGCAACTTATTTTCTTATTGAATTTATTATTCATTTTTTTATTTAATGGGTAAATTATTTTAAATGGTTGGTAAAAATGCTTTAGTATTGTAAAACATGTAATCAATTTTCCTTAAATAAGTTTTTTCCCGAATTTTAAAGGTAGTAATATCATTTGCTTCGAATGCACATTTAAATGGTATATCATATTTTTAAAAAAGAGATTAAGTTAAGTTTAATATAGAAGGACATAGGGGTTCAGTGTTAAAGTCACCAGTAAAAATTAAAGGGAATTAGTCAAAAGTTTAACTTTTTTCATTTTAATTATCGTAAAAATTTTTTATTTAATGAGAAATAGTTTATAAAAAATTTTTTATTTATTATTCTCTTATGCTTTCAAATTATTCTTTGGCTTTTAAATGGGTAGAAGCTAGTATTATTTATTTTTCTGGGTTTTATTAAAATTATAAATGTGAAAGAACAAACAATTAAGTCATTTGTTTTCCATTTTAATCTTAATAAAATTAAAAAAAAAATAAAAATTTGCAAATTTATAATAATATAAATTTTTTTAAACATATAAAATAATTACCTAAATAGTTGTGGCTAGATTATGATTTAATTAAAAACTTTGATTTTTTAACAGCTACATAAATTCCATCTCTTCCTTCTTCTTTAGGTTTAAAATATGTATGATGTCTTATTAAAATTAGTTAAATTTAAAAAAATTAAATACTTTAATGCTAGAAAATTAAATAATTTTATAATAAGACCTATATATTTGATTCAAATAATATTAATTAAAATTTAAATTTAATTTGTAATTTAAAAAGTTGTTATATATGAGTAAAAAGTTTAATGCCAAATTTATTACTCATTTTATAATAATGTATCTAAATGGTCAGCATAATCTACTTCTTCTAAGCTGATTATGTCAGGATTATAAGATTATATTATTTCGATTATTTTTTTTATTCTTCTATCGAAATTTAGTGAAAAATCCGAGACTTTTGGAAATGATTGAGAATCACATAATTAATTGGCTAGTGTATTCCATGTTAAAATAGAAAAAGAATCTTTTGTGGAAATTAAATTTAATTAATTCATCATTATTAAGTTTTATTAGAAGGTAGAAAAGTTATTTTTTTTTAATTTTTTTTTATTTTGAAAATTAATAAAATTTTTTGAATAAAGTTTTGTTTCTAATTTAATTGTTCTGATATAATCTTAAATAATAGGAGACTGATTTCATTAGTTTTAATTATTAATTTAATATATATATATTAATATTTTTATAAATAAAACAACTTATTTAAAGAATTAAAATAATATTTTAATTTTTTATATAGAATAAAGTATGATATCATTGTTATATATTTCAAAAATATAATAGGTTTAGCAATAATATTCACCATTAATTTTAACTATTAATTTATTTTTCTTCTAAATAATTTCCATTTTATTAGTCTCGTCCTGATGTATACCATTCATCATTATAATAAGAGTTTTCCTAACTTTAAATATCAGAATACTATTCCGAGTCACTTGATGTATAATATTTTCTTTTCGCCAAGTATAACTATTTGTCTATTTCTGTTTTGTCTAGTTAACCTATCAATAAATCTATAAAATGAGAAAGAATATCTGTGCTTTTGGAAAATTTATCAAAAAATTTTGAATTTTCTACTTATAAAATAATATATTTAACAGATATGAATTATTTTCCATCTAAATTAATAAAATTATTTATAGCTTCAACCTTTTATTTATCAGTTTTTTCATCTACATCGTGGTCGCTTTAATAAATTTTGAATAAATGTTAAATTATTTAATATTTTAAATTATTTACTCTAAAAGTTTTTCTATTAGTTATTTTAATTCACTTAAAATAGCATCTTACTATTTATAAGGATAATAAAAAGTTTTTATTTTTTTTAATTACACAGTAAATTATTTTTATGACTTTTCACACTAATTAACTTCTTTTCTTTTAAATATGGCTGCTTATGAGCAATAACCATTTTTAGTATTTTCACTATATATATTAATATATTAAATTTTCTAAAAAAAATATATTTAAATAATTTTAATTTATTAACTGTTTGTGTTCACCTATACCATCATATTATACTTCATAGTTGTACTTTTCACAAATCTATAAATATTATAAGATTATATTTTTTAAAAAATAATATGATTCTCATAAAAAATAAATTTTACATTTTAACAATACTACTTAAACTCATTTTATGTAAATTCATATTTATGATCCCAGTGCCTCATTTATTCACCTTTACTGAATTTTTAAAAATAAGTTAATTGAAAAATTAGTATTTAAAATATATAATTATTTTTTAAAATTAAAAATTAAAAATTTAAATTAACTATTTAAAATAAACGTTGAAGTCCTTATTTGGGGTTGTAATAAAAATATAAGGGAAATTATAATATCCAAAAACAACTTCATTTAGCTAATCTAAATCTTCAAGTTATAGATGTTCGATTATTTCAATAAGAGTGCAGGCTTCTAATTGTTTTTCTTTTATTAAAGGATATTTTTCTAATTATAAAAATATTTTTAAAATTTTTATTATTTAGTTAATATAATTTATATAAAATATGTGAAAAAAATAGTTAGATTATCATATAAAATATAGTAAATTAGCTTAAATAATTTTAATTTTATTTAAAATTTGCCAAAATATTATACCCAAAATACTTCCTTGATATAGTGATACCTCTAATTGTTATTCTCTATAATTTTTTACCATATCTTATAATGTCTCAGGGTATAAGTTCTAAATTTAAAAATAAGCGGGTATTAATAATAAATTTAAATATTTTTTAATTAAAAATATTTGAATTAATATAAGAATAAGAAATATAAATTGTAAAATAATAAAATTGTACATCTTTTATTAAATATTTATTATAATTTATATATATATATTAAAAATTAATTTACAAATTTAGCTTATTCCAATACCTCATCATCAATGTCCATAGCTACCTTTAGAATATTTTGAATTAATATTTAATTATTTATTAAAAATAAAAAAATTAAGTGTTTGCGTTTCGAGACATGTAAAATTTTTATTTTGCAATAAATAAATTTATTGAATTTATTTAATGAGATTAATGTATTGGTAAATAAATATTTTTTATATTTTGTATTTAATATTTATACCAATTAAGTGTATTCTTCACTTCTAGTTAGCCTTTAAATTAATTTTCCTTCAGCACATCCAATGTCAATTAACTTATTTTAAATAAGAAACATTTGTTTTTGTTTTTTTTTTATAGAATTATTTGACATAAAAATTTGTAAATTATGAAATATATTTTAGATTGTTTTTAAATGTGATACTTATTTAATTTTAAGATTATTGATATGGTTTTAAACCCAAAGGTATCTTTTTTCCCAAAGTCTCATACCAATAGAATCATAAAAAACATCATTTTCGTAATGTTCAGCAACACAATTTATCATTTTTATTTTTATTTATTTTATATTTTATTTATTGATTACAAAATACAATAATTATAGTATTAATATTGTAAATAAAAAACTCTTAAATAAATATATAAGGAAATTATTTAAGAAATATTAAAATATATTAGGTTTTTGAATATGGAAATAAGAAATTCCAATTAAAAAATATATTTATTTAAAGTAGACTAATGTATTTTATATAATAACAAAATAAATTATTATTTATAATTAAAAATTGATAAATAAATAGCATACTCAATTTATTTTTTCATTGAATTCTTATAAATAAAGACTTTCCAATTATTAAATTATTTCTTAGTGCGAATCTTCTTTTAATTTATCTTTTATGATTTTTTTCTTAAAAATTTAAAATAGTTTTATATAATTATATAACAAATTATTTGATATTTTTATAAATAGTGCGTCATATTTAAATGTTTATTTTATAGAATAATTATTGAAATATTATCTTAATAATTAAATAAATATTCATAACTTATGAATTTAAAATTATATCTATAATTTTATATAATCTAATTAAAAAATATATAATATAAATTAATTATGATTTAATATATTTTTTATATTTTTGGATGAATTATAATTTATTTTTAATTTTTACATTTTCTTCAAAATACAGTTTTATAGCCTCAGATAAGTTTAATTTCATTTTTTGTTCATAAGTTAATGAGTCGAGAAAAATTATGAAATTTTAATTAAAAAATTAATTTAAACTTTAATTTTATAATACATTATCATTATTTAAATCTGACTTTTCTTAATTTTATTCGGATTTTTTTTTTTTATATAAATCAGCATTTTTTACAAATATGTGCTTTTCTATTCTATTTTAATTCTATTCGACCAAACTTTAATTCTACTAATAATTCATAAGTTCTCTTTAATTGTATGAAATGTTATAGATTTAATTATATAATTTATTAAATACAATAAAGAATTTTTTTACCTTAATATTTATTTAATTTTTAATTAGTTTAAAGATATTTGTACTAGTTAAGCGCATTGATTTAAGTTAAGATTTAATAAAATATCCGAAAGAATTTTATAATTTTGAATATGGTTATCATTATTTAAAGAAATTATATTATATTAACTCTAAATATTGGGATGAATAATATTAATAATTTATATAAATAAACTCCCATCTACAAAGTCATTTATTTCATATTCTACTTGTAAATTTTAATCATTTTTTTATTATTGCTAAATTTTAATTATGAATATTAATTATAAAAATGGGAAAATAAATTGTAAAATAAAATTTATATTATATAAAAGTTAAAGTTAATTAATACGTTTAATATTTCATTAGCCCATATAATTTCTTAATTTTAATTTAATTTTTATTCTTATTCCATAATAATTTTTCTATTTGATATTTATCTGTTTATGTTTTATTTTCTATTTTCAAAATTTAAATAATAATAAATATAAATTAAAACCACAAAAAAGCCCAAAATTCTTAGTAGTTTTTAAGAAAATTTAAATAGATATATTATAGTAAAATTATTTAATAAAAAGCCTAATAAAATATGACTAGCAAAATTATTATTAAAAACAAATAAAATTTTTTATAATATTTATTTTTCTGCATTATAATAAACTATTTTTTAATTCAAAAATGGATACGTATCTAAATTATATTTTTATAAAATATTTTTGATAAAATGAAATAATATAATTTTAATTCATATTTTTCTTTATTTTATTAAGATTTGTTTAAAATTTTTTAACTTGAAATTTTACTTCCTTTTAAAATTTCACTGAGAAAATTTTTGTTTCATAATAAAATATAAGAAAAGAAAGATAATAATTAACATAAATTATTGAAATTTGGTATTTAATTGTATATATTTTCTATAAACCAAGTGATTTGCATATACATTGAATAATATATATTATTATTTTCAATAAAATGATGATTTTTGTGTTACTTCTCGATTGGTGAGTAAGTAATTTTCAGAAACTAATATTTATAAATAAATATATTATAATTAATTTTCAATAAATAATAAAATAAAAAATAAAATAAAAATAAAATAAAAAGAAGAAAAAAAGAAAAAAGAATGTAAAATATTGTTAAACAATTCAGAACTGGGTTATTATAAACTTCCAAATTATAAAGCGTTATTAAATAATAACCTAGATTCAACCACTCCGAGTAGTCTGATAAACCTAATTCTAAAACTGAAGTAATCCTCATTTTTTCCTTATTCACTATTAAAAAATTACTATTTAAATATAATTAATATATTTTAGTAATATTTTATTTAAAACTTAAAAACTTCTAATTTAATTTAATTTTTTATACTAAAGTAATAAGAAAGAGACTACCTTTTCAGAGAAGAATGTAAATTTTGATTTCCTTAATTTTTTCTATCTTTTTTCTTGATAAATTATATTATTTAAATAATATAATGATATAGTATTATTAATAATTTTTCATATTTAAATTTAGAGGTTTAAATCAGAGAATAATTACACAACAGAAAAGGACAATTTTCCTAACATTTCAGTGAGACCAGACCATTAAAAGTAAATAATATGTTTATTATTTTTAATTTTAATTTTCACAGTAAAAGATTTTACTTTAAAAAAAATAAGAATGCTAAATAAATCATAAATAACGATTAAAAAAACTATACATTTATAATTAACATTTTAATTTTTATAGGCTATTTTTGAAAAATATAAATTAGGAGAAATTAGTGAATAATTAGAAGAAGATTTATTGGTTTGGAAACACACTTAATATTGATTTTAATTTTTATAATTATATTTTTTATAATTTTTAATAAAGCTATTGAAATATAATATGAATAATAAAAATTTACTATTTTTAAAATATGTACTTAATGTAATTTATAAAAAAACACCCATTTACCAATTTGTATCCAAAATATAGAACGGTGTAAAAACTCTGTTTGTTTGTCAGATTTTTTTATATTTTATCTGTATATTTATCTATAACTCTTTGTTAAAAATTTTCGGTTTTGCATTATTTTTATAATTAAATATGATTTTTGTATATGTTTATATTTAAAATACAGGATTATTAATTTGTAATACTCGATTCTACTAGATAAATACTTCATTATTTTATTATATAAATCATCGTTTTAGTTTTAATATATTTAGACGTAATTTATTTAATAAATTATCATATTATTATAATTTTATTTATATTATGATTATATATATTTAAAAACTATTTATAAATATGCAATATGAATTATTATTACTCAAAAATTAAATAAAAAAAAGTCATGATATTTTATATGTATAAATGGTCAGTTATTAAAAATGAATTTTTAATATATTAATATAATCCAAATATATAATTTAATTTTATAGAAAAATCCAAAACGAAATGCAAATTTTTAATGATTATTAGAAATTTAAAAATTGAATTATTTCTTTCAATTTTGAATTAATATCAAATTAAATTTTATATAAACTATAGTTTTATTTTAAAAAATAAATAATTCGTGTAAAAATTAAATACAAATTGTGTATTAATAAAACATTATCTCATAATACATAATATTTATTTTATATTTTCAAGCCAAAAAAATTCAAGTTATCTAATTTGGGACAATATTTATCAATTATTTTAACTTTATTTGTTTTTATGTTAATAATCATTTTTTTATATAAGATTATATAGCAAATAAACCAAATTATTTTTATTTATTGTGAAAATTAAAAATTTAAATTAATCATTATAATTAATTATTATAATTTAAAATATATTTTAATTCTTCGAATTTTAATAATTATAATTTTTCTTAATTATATAAATTATCAAAATTTAAAATTTTAGTATTTTAAAATTTAATATTATTTCTAATGAATTGCTATATTTATTAGGTTTCTTATCGTTAATTTATATTTATGTAATACTAATTGATAATTCTACTAATAGAAAGGTTTTATATATTTTATTTAATTTTCATAAATAATATAATATACTCTTAATATTATGTTTTTTAATAAATTTTAATATTTTATTTAAAATCATTTAATTTTACTAATAATCTTACTTAAGCTTATTAATAATATGAAATTTATTTCGCATAATTAATAAAGTTTTTAATATAAATAATTAGAAGAAAAAATATAAGCGAACTAAAAGCTAATATTGATAAATAAAAGAAAGAAGAAACAAAGTATAAAATAAAATATAATTACTTTTAGGATATACCGTGATGTAAATAAGTATTAAACTATTTAATAAACAATATATATAAATTTATAAATGTATATAATAATATAAAATAATTTTAATATATAATGTGTATAATTTATAATTAGTAAGGTAATATTATAAATATTTATTAACGTTTTATTTTTACAATAATTTTAGTAAATTAGTATATTTAAACATTTTTGAAGTTTTCCTAAAATTTTTAATTTTGAGACTTTATTTATAATTAGATTTATCTGATTTTATAAATTAATTTGGTTATATAAATCATTTTAATTATTAAAGTTATTCTTATTCATCTTACCATTGTAAGTATTCATTATATTTTTCAAAAGTTCTTACTTATTATAAAGCTAAAGACTATATTTTAATTTTTCTTTATTAAATTTTTAGGATTTTCTATTAATCTTAAATTTAAGAATTATTTTTGTGAAAGTTTTAATTATCATTTTCCTGTTGTTAGCTTTATTCTTATTATAATTACTATTCTTTTTTTCCCAGTTAATTTTAATTACTCATATGATTTTATTATTTGTTTGTATTTGTATTAATAAGTGTTTTTTTTTTATCTTAGTTTTAAGAGTTTGGCTACTTTTGACTTTAACTAGCTTTCTATTATATTTATTTTTAAATGTACTCATCATTATCAGTGGAAATATTATCATTAGAATGATTCTTTTCTTAATTACAAAGATCATAAGCGGATTTACTTGGCTGAGTTTAAATATTTTATTATTAAAGGTTAATATTATAAGTACTCTTTTTTTTTATATTAAATATATTTTTTTAGCTTCTTTATGAGGATTATGTATTGTGTTAATTATCCTATAAATAGCTTAAATTATTAGAAATATTTAGGGAGCTGCCGTTATTTTTTTAATTATTTTTATTTTTATTAAGATCTTATTCAGATTGTTATTGTGTAACAATTTATTTTTTTGGAGAAAATGTTGGTATTTTTACTTGTTGTTTTTATTAAGAATAAGTTTTATTCAATGATTAACTTTAATTTTATTACATATTTTTGTTTATAATAATCTAACTTTATGTATAATTTGATCGATTATTAATTTATTTTATTTGGCTAAGGCTTAAATTGCCTTCACATTTATTCTACTCTAAATTTTAAGAGTTTTATAATTAATCTAAATTTTTATCCAGGTTAAAATTAAAATTTTTATAAAGATTTTTAGCCGATTATTATTAACTTTTAAAAGGTTAAGGGGAACTTATTTTTTCTAAAATAATTTATGATTTTCGTTCTTTCAAATCTTTGTTTGATCTTATATCTTATGATTTAATTAATGTATGAGATAAAAAGTTTTAATTATTTAATTAGGGATACTAAATTTAGGATTATAATTATTATTATAAGTTATTTTTAATTTATTAATTCTAATTAGAAAAGGGTGTTAATTATTAATATTGCTATAATTAAATACCTGATAAATTCTATTAATAACTAGAATTTTTTACTTCAGGTTATTCGTTTATTTAATTTTTAGAATTTTAATCTTATAATTCAATTTCTAAATTATTGGAGGAGTTTAAATTATTTTTTTATACATTAATTAATAAACTGTCTTTTAAACTAATTTTACTATTTTCATTTAGATTTTTTAAATTTTTTCCTTTCGCTAAAATTTATGAATTAATAGTTTGTAAATTGATTTCACTATCATTTTAAATTTAAAGTTGACCATCTTATTTGCTAGGTTAAATTTAGCTATTAATATTATTTACTTATTATTAGTTGGGAAATTTAGTTTTAATTAATTATTATTATTTGTTTAATTATTTCTAACTATAATTGATTTATTTTGAAAAATTTTAGCTTGATTTAATAAAATTTCTTTAAGAGTTTGAAATAGTACTATATGTTAAATCAAACTCTTTATTCTAATTTTCATATTTACTAATTTATAATTATTTAGTTGTTTTTTCTAAGGATTCATTAACTCCAAAGCCAATTTGCTAAATTTGAATAAATCTAGCATTATTATCTTTATTATCAGTGTTACACTTCTTTTAAAATTAAGGTAATTTTTTTTGTTTTTGATTTTAATGTTTTTGTAATAAAAATTACTGAGATTTTTGATTTCTATGTAAGTGTTTATAAGAAATATTATTATTATTTATTTGTTATTATTTTTTTTAGCTAAATCCATTCTATGTACCTAAATAAATGTCTGAAGGATTTTTGGGGACGTTTAAGAAAATATCACAGTTCTTAATTTTTTAATTTTTTTTTGTAAACTATTTAAATTTATTCATATTTTATCCG
Organism: Pseudocohnilembus persalinus; assembly: GCA_001447515.1. Taxonomy (NCBI): domain Eukaryota; phylum Ciliophora; class Oligohymenophorea; order Philasterida; family Pseudocohnilembidae; genus Pseudocohnilembus; species Pseudocohnilembus persalinus. The sequence continues at coordinate 459,921 of LDAU01000194.1, read as the reverse complement.
TAAAAAATATTTTATCGATTTGATTTATTAGGTGACTAATAAGATGAAAGTGGAATGCTTAATTAATATTATTCGCGCTCGTAATCAGCTTTAATTTTTTAGCTAGATGGAGTTTTATTAATAATAGAAGTTTTGAATTAAAGTGTGTTAGAACTATGTCGTCTCATAAATTTTATTTTTTATTATATAAAAATTTTTTTTTTTTTTATTATTTTTTTTTTTTTTATGCTATTCTTTTTTTAGAGTTGATTTTGCATTTTAATTCGATAAATAATATGATATAGATTAAATTGATGATTTTTCTGGCTGGAATAAAGCAAATTAATTAAATGATTATAATGTGTAATATTGTTATATAAATTTATTTTACAACATAATTAATTTTTGAATCCTTATTATTCACAGCACTCAAATTCGAATTATAATTACTTAGGCTACGTGAATTTATTGTTAAAAAATCTATATAGATATATATATACATTAATTTAAACTGGGTAACATTTAATATAAATTTGTAATTTTATTTATCTAAATCATTTTTATAACAAAATATTATTTTTTTAACAAAATTTTACTAAATTTTATACACAAATTTAATAAACAATTCAAATAAACTTAAATTATAATAATTTTTACTTTGAAATTTTAAAATAAAATAGAATAGTATAAATAATGTGAATTTATTAAAATATAATTTAAAATCCTATAATTTTTTATGATCAAAAGATATTGCATTTTTTAATATGAGTTATTAATTTTAATTCCATATTAATTTTTTAATTAAAATAAAGGTAATATTTATTTATAAAATTTTAATATTGTAAAATAATTAAGAAGAGTAAGAGAAATTATAGATAAATTGATTTTGTTATAATGTAAAAAAAAATATTCAATACTGATATCATATGAACGAATAGCAATAATTTTGATTGATTTTTTATAATCAAATTGACTGTAATAAAAGAAATTTAAAAAAAATAAAATAAATTTATTGCAAAAGTATAAACATATAATCATTTTTTTTAATAATCAATATTTATATGTTTTAAATATTTATGATAATAACATTTTCAGTACAAATAATAATTTAACTGGTAAAAAATAACATTACTTTATAAATTAGCTTGATCATTATATTTATTCTCTTTTAGAAAGGTAATAAAAATAAATTAAAGAAAGCTTGAAAAAAATATATAATAATTAAAAATGTTTATTTTATTTTATAGTAAAGCCTATTTTTAGGTTTCTATTTATAAATTTTTTATTTAACTAGATCAAACAAAAAAAACTTAAAATTTGTATATAAATAATAGCACAAAAATATTATATTGCTTTTATTTTTTAATAAACATTAGTTTATTGAAATTAAATAGATATAATAACATTTTATAATTGTAGGAAATATAAAATTGAATTGATAAAAATTAAAACATATAATACAATTTTAATTTTATGTATCAATTTTATTAGACTTATTTATTTTATTTATATGTTTAAGTGGTATCATATGAAAAAGTTATCATTTTTATGAAAACTTTAAATTTCACTGATTTATTTTTTAAAAATAATTTATTATTAATATATATACTAAATCTCAAAATTTCATTAATTCTCAACTACACTGGCAAGTTTATAAATATTTTTGTTTTTCTTTCTTATTTTAAAATAATATTTAAATAAATTTTAAATTTTAATTTTTTTATATTCTAATGGAATTGCTTTCATTTTTAATTTTTATTTTTCTTTATGATACTAAAATAAATCACTTAAGATGCTACCCCAAATTAAGAGGTCTGAAACTAAGATTGACTAGTGTTGAAGATTAAATTTCCCTTTTTTTGTAAAATAGCATATAAGATTTGTTAGAAATCAAATTATTTTCATCTATATATGTAACATTTTCATCATCAAATTGAACCCATTTTTAATTATTTTAACTATCCTCTTTTTTTACTTGAACATAAGCTGTATAATGACCTTATTAAATAAAATTTAATTATTGTTTGATTTAATGAATGATAAAATTAATTCTAATTAATTAAGTATATTAAAATTTTAATATAATTATCACCGCCTGATCCATTGCCAATATGATTAACTATTCCATATAGGTCATAAATTTAATTATTTTATTGTGTTTTTTGCTTTTATTCTGTTATCCAAGGAGAAAGCGAAAGACTTTTTTTAGGGATATTGACAAAATTATCTAATTTTTCTAAAAATCCTTTTTAGAAGTAAAATCTTTTCAAGTGCATCTACATTAATTACGTAAAAAATAAATTAATTAGATAAAATAATTAAATTGAAATATAAAATATCTAAAAAGTTCAAAATTAGTAGTAGAAAATAAAATTAATTAAAAGAGAACAATTATGAAACCTAGAATAATATCTTATTTATTTTATTTAAATCTAATCATTTATTTAAATTTTTATTAATTTTAATTTTTTAAGATAAAAAGCATGAAAATTAGGGACATTTTTTAAGATAAAAAAATTAGGAATATAAAATATTTATATAGCTTATTAGAACTTTTAAATTTATAAATTTTTACTACTAATATATTAGGCAATTTATTAATTTAAGTTTAAATAGTTTGCTCTTTATTGGCTTAACAATTATCGCACGAGAGCTCTACTTTTTCCTAGATTTTAATATTTAATTAAAATTTTAAAATTAATATATAAAATTTATTTTTAAATTATGAATATAAATTTTAATTTAAAATAATATTTTTTAATTTTATATATTTTTTATTAATTCTTGTTTGTTATTATAGTGTATATTACTTCTTTCGAGAATAAATTTAAACATTCTTCTAGTTTAATTTAATTTTCTGCTTATGTTCTTTCTTTTCTCATGTCAGTACAACTTTTATTTAAAATAGGTAAAAAAACGTAATAAATAGGGTAAAAAGTTAGTAAAATTAAAAAAGATAGTAAAATTTTTAAAAATGAGTTTAAACATAAATTTTCTAAAAAAAATCTTAACAATTTAAAATTTAATAAATAATATAAAAATATTTAAATAATTATTAATTTGTTGTTTGGAGAAACTAGCTTACTTTAATAAATCTATATTTATTTTTTATGTTTTAAGTAATATTCTAATGCAATACTTAATAATCTTTTATGATGGATTAGAAATTTGAATAATTAGTATCAAAAATAAGTATTAGAAATTATTAATTTAAACTTTGTAATTTATTTAGAAAATTAACTTCAAAAAAAATAATAAAAAAAAATAATATATTAAATTATAATAAGATAGTAAATTTATTAGATGTACAAAAATAAATTAACAATTATTATTATTAATTAATTAATTTATTTATTTATTTTTACCTTTAATGAAGTTATGGAAATAAAGAATCTGGGTTAAAAGCAAGGGAATCATGCCAATCTAAACTAATATTAAAGGTATCAGTTAATTTACAATTCCATTATAAAGGGACCTCTTCTAAGCTATAATCGCAGCCTGTACAATATTATTAGTATTATTAATAATTATTATTATTGTTATTATTATTATTGTTATTATTAATATTTGATTTCGGGTTAGAATTTTAGAAATTTTATTATTTGTTATTAGAAATATTAAGGAAATTATTTTTATATTTAATTTATTTATCACAAGCTTTGCATCTTTCAGAATTAGGATCTATTAATCTTATTTTATATGGAAATTCAGGCGCTTATGTTAAATATTAATGTATCAGATATAATTATTTTAATAAGTTAATTAAAAATATGAAAAATTTATCCTTTTAATATAAAATTTTACATTTGAGGAAATCCTCTACAGAGTAGTTAAAATATTTTAAATATTCTTATTCAGTTACCTCTTAAAATGAAGTATATTTATTTTTACTAAAGTCATTAAAGTCTATATAAGATTTTTTAAGGATATCTTCTGGTTATTAAATTTGTTCTTATTATTATTCTTTTAGATTTAAATTAAGTGTTTTCATTTAATTTATCATTTAAAAATCAATAGATCCTTTATGGTTCTAAAATTTTTTATAATTATTTGTGTAAATTAAATAAATTTATAATATATAAAAAATTACTTTTTATGTGAAGGGGGCACTTACTCTGTTATTAGGATTAGGCGGTAAATTGGAATTTTTTTAATTTTTATTTTTCTAAATAGTATTATTTTTTAATTTGGTTTTTTCATTTATATTATTATCATTTTCATAGTATTCCTCATCTTCAAGTTATTATTTCCTATCAAAATCCATAAAAGTTTATTATTTTATTATTGGATTTCTGTTTTGTTGGCATTTTTTATCTATATGACTTTTGGTGATATTTATATTACAAGATTCTCTGTTTTTATACATATTTTCTTATGATTTCAATTCATTTTTAGCAGATTTAAACTATCTAAATATAAAAATTATATTTGTTTTTTTATAAAACGATAAAATTTTAAATTTTACATTTAATAAAAATATAAAAAATTTCGTTATTACTTTTGTGTATGAGCTTTTTTTTTCAAATATGAAAAATCTATATATCTTCTAGCTTGATTATATATTTAATATTGTAATTCCCTCCAAGTTCTTCTTAGTTACATGGCTATTAGAAAAGGTGTTCCAAATTTTTCATAAGAATTAATATTGACATTAAACCTTCTATTTACTACATTTACAATATAGGCATCTTCTTAAGTTTATACAGTCTTTAATTAAAAAAATATGTTATAAATTATTGTTTCTTTTTTATTTTGAATTTGTAAAAATTATTATTTAATAAATACAAAATTAAGAAATGATTACCTAAGTTCTAAATGGGGCAATTAGACTACTATTGAGTCGGTACCATTCTACCTAATTTTCTTTTTTAATATGGACTTTTATATGCAGTTCTTTTTCTTCTTATCGTAAATTTATATTATTACTAGAAGAAGAAGTGGACTTTTTTAGCCCTGAAGAATATCTTTAATTACTACTGTTATAATGTTTTCTTTCATCTTTAAATTTTTTCGATTTAAAACCTAAATCAACAATTTAACCATATGTCCAGCTATTTTTTCCAATGGCTACATCGATGAACTATCCAACTTATGGCATGCTAAAAATATAATATAAAAATATAATGATATTATAATATAAATAAATTTATTAAGTTTATTTGATATAATTAGTATACATATTATATAAAAAAAATTAAAATTAATATAAAATATAATATACTGTATTAAATTTATATATATTATTTACCTTTATTTCGAGGTGTAATTTTTTGACCCGGGTGGGACAAGATCTTAAATTTCATCATTTAATTATTAAATATTTTTAATCATGTTATAAAAAACAAGTTCATCGCTAGATCTGATACCCAAATTTTTTAGCATTTCATTTTTGACTAAGCTAAATGAATTTTTGTGTATTTAATGTCTATAAACTTCTGCGAAAATAAAATTATTTTCAGAAATTCCAGAAACTTTTTCAAAAGCTTTGTTGAATTCATCCAAAGTTGCATACTTAGGAATTTAGATACCATATTTAATGGGCTAAGGGATTTTATTACCCGCACATCTAAAAAATAAAATTTTTAATTTTGATTTATTTGATTTATAATAATTCATATTAAGATTTAATTTTTCTTTATTATATTTTACTAAAAAGCAGTTAATAAACATATAATTTAAAAAAAATATACCATTTAATTTTGATTTAATTTATTTATTATTAAAATTTAATTTTTGATTTATTTTATTTTTCTATAAATATTACAATTAACGTAAAATTTTTTTTTTTTTGTTACCTTTCTATATAAGTGACTTCATAAAAACTTAGATTTGTGGCTGGAATAGGTATAGATAAAGTGGTAAAATCTTCGTACTTATAGTTAACATTTTGACACTAACTACAGACAATTTTATTTCTAAATTCGCCTACAAATAAATCTTTAATAATTGAGCCTTAATCATAATTATTAAGTATAAAATTTTTGGAATTTTAAGTTTAACAATTATTTTGACTTGAGTGTTAATTTAAAGGTAAATTTTAGTTTTAGTTTTAATTTTAATTTTCGTTTATTTATTCTGATTATGATTGTTATCCTATTTAGGGGGCGTTTGTTTGGGTAACAGAAGGATTATTTGAAATTTTTGTGTTTAATTTCGTTTTATTTGAAGGTATATCTGGACTTAAAAGGTTTTGGTTTTTAGTTGTAGATTCTTGGTTTTAAAGTGTTAATTATTATAAGTCGGTTTAGGAATTTTTTGACTGGTATTTTGTCAAAATTTATTATTATTGTTGTTATTAATTTTAAAGGCTTAAAGCGTTTAGGGGGGCCGTGACTTGGTTTTTTATTATCTCATTTTGTTCTTCTAATAGAAAATCTAAAAAAAAATTAAAAAATTCTTGGGCGTCGTGTTGTTCATAGCCCGAGAATTGATTCATTTCTGCATCTATGGCTTTTTTAAGACTGTATGGCTGGTAAGGGTTTAAAGGATCATTATATTTTTTATCAGCTAATCAAAATTTAAAAAATAAATACAAAATTAAATTAATTGTATTTTTAAAAATTTAATCAAATTTTATTTACATAATTCTCTTGCAAGTTTAGAAACTTCTTCCATTAAAAAATATTTAGTTTCTTTTTTTTATTTGCTTTATTGGTTGGCATTTTTTTTCTACAAAAGGTTTTTCATAAGTGTAAAGTTTTCGTGATTTTATAACAAATATTCTCTAAATAAAGGTGTGTTCACCAAACATTATATAATAGTGTTTAAGAAACAGGTATTACCAATATTTGCTAAACCCAGTAATTTAGGCAGAAATTCCTAATCTAAATTTTCTAAAGAAGATTTTCTTCTATTAGTTTATTAATTATCTGAAGGTAACTAAATAAAATTAGGCAACATATTTTATTCAATAACTAGATCATTTCTGTAACTTTTTTTTTTAAAATGAAATCTATACTAATCTTAGTTAATTTAGACCAAAAATACTTATTTCCACTGGTTATTTGCAAAATGGTGTCTTAAATCCAACATGTCTCCTATTTCTAAGCAAGTTACATCAACTTCTTAATCTTAACTTTGTTTAATGTTTTATTTCATTAAAAGTTTATTTTATTAAATTTCTTGGAATTTTTCTTCTAAAGATTTTTTAACTAATACAACTATAGTACCTGACGCTATTTGAAGATCTAAAAGTCTTTATTTATTGTCTTCAATTTTCAACCAATCTTGGCCCAACTGTCTTATGTACAAAACATAGTCTACCTATATTAAAATTAAATTAATGAAAATATTTTTATATATGTTAAAATTTTAATATTATATTTTAAAACAATTAAAAAATGTAATAAATTTATTTATTTTTTATTTAATACCAGTTTAAAGTTTTGTTTCATAAGTTTACATAATTTATTAAAAACATCTTCAAAGTTTTTTCTTATGCTAACCATTTTTTGGGTTTTGCTTTCATAATTTATTTCGCCAAATTAATTTATAGTGTATCCAAATAAAAGTGGAGGATATAATTCTATGATTTATTTTTCTATTTTAGGGTGTCTAAATGCTTTTCTTTTAAAAATAACTTCAGCCCCATACCATTAATACAATTTTTACCATGCAGCTTCTGGCAAAATTATATAGTCATGGTTTTCCATCAAATTCAGCCTTTTTAAAAAAAAAATAAAATAAAATTAATAAATTATAAAAGTAGTTAAGTATTTTTATATTATAATAAATATGGAAGAAAATTATTATATATTTTAAATATATAAATAAAATTTTTTATTTATTTATTTATATTTTATACTATAATTCTCCTTCGAATTCGCCCTCTATGTCTAAAGAATCGATAGTAGATGGCCTTTCTCCTATTTATTATTATGTTTCATAATACTATACAATAGGTTTAAAAAAAGTTTTAGTTTCAATTTATTTATTTTCTGAATCTTATTCGTCTGGTTCTGTGTCAAAATAGCCTTACATTTTTTACTGGTCTATATAAATATGTTTTTGGTTTTCTTTATCGTAAAAAAGCGAAAAATCTTGAGATTTAAAAACATCAGTTTGGTCTTATTGTTTTTATAATTATTAATTTTAATTTTTAGAAAATTATTCACTTTTATTTTCATTTTGGTTTAGCCCTTTGTCTTAATTTTATGTTATTTAAGATTTTTATAAGTTATTTCGACTTATAATTTCTTCGATTTCGTTATTTTGATTTTAGGCTGATAAATTATAATCAAAGTCATCTTAATTGTTTGGATTTGTATTTTAATTGGCTTCAGTTTATGCTTATATTTATGTTAAGCTATTTATTTTTACAGGGCTGGTTTTTAAATCTTAAGAATATTATATAGGTTATGTATTTTATTAATCTTATTTTTGAATGCTAGTTTACATTGTATTTTGGTCTTATAATTTATCTTTTTATTATTAATTTTATTATTATTATTCTTAATTTTAAGTTTTATGGATTTGTTCAAATTCTTAATTTAAATTAGTTTATTCTTGTTTTAAAATTTAGGTTTTTTTATTCTAATTTTCTACCCCGTTTCCAGCGATTTATTTTTATTCAATATCATATTGATTTAATTCGTTAAAATCTTAAGTTAAATTGTAACTCATTTTGTGTTTGTTGCTTGGTGATGACTATAAGTCATAATATTTTTTTTTGTTTTATTTCTATTATTTTACATTTGGATTTTATTGTTCAAAGTTTTAATCGTATCTATTTCAAAAAATTATTTGACATATATATAAAAAAATTAATAAACTATAAAAATAAAATATTAATTACTTTTCTTATTTTTAAATATCTGTTTAATTTTTTAACTTATCAAGATCTCTTTTTTTTTGGTAGGTATTATTTTAATTAAGTTTATTTTTAACAAGATTTTTATCAATTTGATTTAAATGTTTAGACTAAATAAAGTTTATTTATTAATTATGTAGTTATTCCTAATTATAATTTTTACTATTTAAATTATTATTATGAAAAATTTCTTGATGACTTGGATTAGGTTAATTAGGCAAATAACTTTCCTCATTTAGTTCTCCTGAAAGCATTAAATTATCACCACTGTCAATTTCTTATTCATTTATATCGTTCATTTTATTTTAATACAGTTTATCTTGTCCCTTTTCAAAATGTTATTTCATAGTTTCAATAGAAATTTTTGGACTTTGGGTTCTTATAAGGCTGCTTTGGTGGATGAAGTTGTTTGTTGCTGAAGTGTTTATGTTTAGGTCGCTTTGTAAAGAGTGAATATTGTGAATTATTTCGCTGTTTTATTAAATAATTTCTTTATTTTAATTGTTTTATTGCGTTTAATCTTGTTCTTATCTTAGAATAAAAATTTAAAATTAAAAAATATTTGTAAAATAAAATAATAAATATAATAATTTTTTATTATTTACTTGTTTGGATTTTCATTTATATCGCCTGGGTGGTTATTTAAACGTTATTTTTCGGAATTACTTTATAAACTTTATTTACTTTGGGATTGATTTTATTTTTTTTAATCTAAGTCATTTTATTTTTGATTTAAATCATTTTTATAAATTTCATTTAAATTCTGTTAATTTACTTCTTTGGAATTTTCATTTTTATCGTTTGAATTTGTATTAGAAAAATCTAAATATATATTATTATACTAAAACTGTTAGCCAGGAGTTTATTATAGGTAATTTTAACTTTACAATTAGTTTGCCTTTTTTTCCATTTTAATTTCAGAAAATTGGTTATTTTAATCTATTAGACTATTGTTTTGTAATTATTGTTATTGTAAATTATTTTAAGATTTTATAATATTATTCTTTAAAACACTTTCTCTTAAAGAAGCTTTAGCTTCAGTAATAATAGGCATTTGGTTAACATTTTCATTATGATCTGAAGGAATTTACCAGTTTTCTAAGGAATATTCCTATTTAAATATAATATAATAATCACAAATAAAAATTAAGTAAATAAAATAAATAAATAAATAAATAAGTAAATAAGTAAGTAAGTAAGTAAGTAAGTAAGTAAGTAAGTAAATAAACAAATAAATAAATAAATAAATAAATAAATAAATAAATAAATAAAAGAAATAAAAGAAATACTTTAGTGGGTTTTAGAATTTCCCCTGAATTTGGTTTTTATCTCAAATCGCTTTGTTCTTAATTTTCTGCTTAAGAGTCAGATATATTAATTTTTTTAATAGTTAATTAATTAATATCTGGTTCATCTATTATTTGAATTGGCTTTTTAAGTTCTCTTTATTAAACACTTTAATTTTTCAAATGCAATTACGAAATTGGCTTGTCAACTCCAAAATAAAAATGGTTGTCAATGTTATTATTGGGATTGGAGTTTATTTTTTATTTATGAATGTTTTCATTATTTTATTCTACTATATTTGTATCATCAATTTTAGTGGGTGTGTGGGGGCTCAGGTTGTTTTTAGATTTTGGGTTATATTTTTCTTCTTTTTCTTCTTCTTCTTATTAATTTTAATGTTTAACTGATTTTTCTGATATTTCATCTAAAAAATCAATTATTTTTTCTTTATTTGGATTTTAAGGTTATGTTTATGTTTTTGCTTAGCTCTACTCTTAATTTTTGGATGCTTATTATTTCAAATTTTAATTTTTGAACTCATTTAGATATAAATTGTGTGATTCTAATGTATTTTTCATTAATTCACCTGGGGGAGTTACGAAGCCCATATCATTATTCAATTGAAATTTCAAAATTGTGTCCATTTTCATTACTATACTAGGACTATTCTTTCTTTCTGATGGAATTGTATTTAATTCCATATCTATAAATTTCAGTTTAATAAAATTGGTTAATTCCATATATTAGAAAATAATTTTTATTTATTTATTTTTTACCTACTAATGAAACATTAGAAGACCTATTTGATTTTTTTTGCTCATTTTTTATATCTTCTTCAATTTATATATGACTTTTTACTTTATTTTAAACTTCCTTTTTTTACAGTTACATTTTTTCTTAAGTTATTTATTTATACTATTTATTAATATAATATTTCCAAAGCCACCACCATCTGAAAAATTAATAAAAAAAATTTATAAATATATTTTTTATAAAATACTTAAATTTAAACTAAATAAATTAAAATATAATAATATTATTATACTTCCATGAAACGACATAAAATTTATCTTTTTTAAGTTTATCCATTTGATTTTAATTACTATTTTGATTGGTATGTTAAATTTTTTATTTTTTTTCCGGTTTTATACTATGAAGATTTTAATGTTTTATCATATTGTTCATATATGGCTATTCGTTATAATTTTTCATAATTTATCTTATCATTTCTCTTTCTCGCAAAGGATTTGGAACTAATTCAAACATTTCTAAAAATTTTTAAGTGTTAAAATTATAAAGAGCCCACTCTTTAAACATGGACGCACTTATTGTTTAGTGATTTTATATTATTGGTGATTAATAATTTTACTGAATATTTTGATTTAGTTGGTTTTATGATTGATTTGTGTTAGTGTTTGAATTTTTTTTATTAATTTGTGAAAAATACATTTAATTATGTTCCTAAATAAATTTGTATATTGACTTCTCTAGTTCCAAAATTTGAGAATTAAATTCTTTTTTCTTCTCTTTTTATTTTTCTAGGTTTTTTTTTTTTTTATTCATATTTAGTTTTTCTATTTCAGAATTTTTATTATCTTCAATTTAATTTAACCCTGTTTCATCTATTGCCTCGTATGATTTGTTTTTTTCGTCTTAGAATATGTATTAATGGCAATGTTTCAAAAATAACCTTAATTCTGATTTATTCCATAACATATCATTATCTAAGTCAAATATGTAAAAAATTAATTCATTTTAAAAATTCCTTCCGCTGTGAAATAAAATAGATAATGCCTGGCAAAATTCTCTAAAATCTATTCTGCCTGATTTATCTATATCGAAAAAGTGAAAAACATTATCCATTACTTCCTTTGAAATTTTAGAAAATTAATTTGTAATTTTATTTTTTTTAAATTATAGTTAACGCAATGAATTAACTTAAAATATAATATATATATATATTTTAAATAATAATTTAAAATAATATAATAGAAAAGAAAAATAATTACCTTAGGTAGTATATCTAAGTCTTTAAATATAATTTGTAGATCTTTTCTTTCTATTCCTAATTAAAAGCTACTAGTAGCATTTTTAAATCTTTATTTAAATTATACAATCATTGAATGATTCCATTTATCAATAAAATCTTATATATCCTAAAGCGAATGCTAATCTAAACAATTTAAAATTAATATAAAAATATTTTTTTTATTTTTATGTAATATAATATAAAGTTTTAAACTTTATGTTATTATTTAAAAAATTTAAGATATAAAGGTGAGTTTTCATTGTAATTATCAAGTAAAAAAAAATATTAAAATTTAGATATAATTAATATTTTTTATTTTTAATTAAAAAATTACATAAATTATTGATGGTATTGCTTTTTGGTCTTTTTGGTTTTGTTCCACATAAACCCATTTTATATTTGTTTTACTTAAAAATTTTTTTTTTATTTATTATATTTTGAAGTATTGTATTATATTTATATACCAATTTTTTAATTTATTGTATTTTATTTGCACAATAATTTTTTTCTTTTTTCTTTTTTTCTAGTGAATTATCATTGTTTTTTATTTATGAATAATTAATTGATTTTGTTTATATCAATCAGAAGTTTTGATTAAATAGTTAAAATAAAAATAATAGAAGTATCGAAATTCTGATTATAAAAAACAATATAGTAAGCTTCTATTATTTTCAGTAAATAGAAAAATTTTAAATCCATAAGTATTAATTTTTTAAATATATTATTAAATTATATTATTTACTTATAAAAATAAATATATTCTATTTTAATAAGAGTAAAAATAATAGACTAATTAAATGAAAAATTCATAAAAATTAAATATATATACATATACATATTAAATTATAGTAAAATAATTAATAGTTTGGTTATATCTAATCTTGTTGTATTAGAAAATTATTTAGACGAAAATTATTTAATTATTTTACATATTTACCAATTAATTAAGTAAATAATCATATATATATATATTTATATTTATATACATATAACATTTAATAATAAATAAATACATATACGATATTATATTTATATAATATATACACATAAATAAATATAGATATCAATTTGGTTATTTATTTAACTTTCTTGGTTATAATATAATAGTTTTAGCCTTATATTAAATATAATTTTTCTAATTTTTATCAATACTATCTGGTTAAGTTAAAATTTCTTTGAAATTTGTAAAAATTTTATCAGAAAAATCTGATTATATGCTTTAGTTTATAAATTTGGGAGAATTTATTGGCGAGTTTAATTAAGAATGATTATTTTATTTATTTTTTTAAGTTTTAATTTCATTTTAATTTAAAGTTTATTAACTTTTTAAATTATATTGATTTTTGTAACTTTCTCTAAGGTGAGGCATATTCATTAATGAACTAAATTATTAACCTTAAATCTTATCAAGTTTTTATCTAAATTTTTTAGCATTATTTTTTGTGTTTTAAAATTAATTTTTCTATTAGTTTTTTTGGTATTTGTTTATTTTTTATAATACTTTTATGAATTATTTTTATCTTTACTATTATTATTGCTAGAGCTATTATTATTCCATTTGGTTTTAATTATTCTATTGTTTTTATTTAAAATTAATTAAAGGTATTTAGTTTAAAGTCTAATCTTAAGTTTGAATATCATTTTAAGATAAAGTGTTTGCATTTATTTATTTTTATTTTTAATTTAAAATAAAATTATCATTTATTAGCTATATTTTTTCAATCTCTGAAGATTTTATACTTCTTTAAGTGTTACAATTTGATAAACTGGTCTTTTATTTATATACTTTATAATATTAGCTTACATCCTTTTTTTAAAAATCTAATTCTTTTGTTGGTAAATTTTTAATTAAGTTTATATTACTTGGGTTTTATTAAGTAATTTACTTTAATTTTTCTTAAGATTTAAATTTTTATTTATTTATGTTACTAATAGAATTAACTTAAAGTTATAATTAAAAATTTTTATTTTTTATTTTTTTTTATTATTATTTTATTAGTTCATTTTGTTATATATTTTATTTGTTTTAATTGATTTTAATACGATTTTTTGTTATATTTTAAGTTTCTAAGCCATTTTAAATTAACTTATTACTGTGATTTTTTTAAAATACTTTCTCTTTTAAGGTTATTTTATTTTGTGAGAGTGGTGAAAATAGTCTAGGAAATAAAGCGTTTTTAGGAATTTAATTAAAACTAGTTTAAAAATATAACTTTTTATCTTTAACACAATTTTTTAGGACCTTCTTTTGATTTTATTTTTAAATTTAATCATATTTTTTTATTTCATGAGAATTTTAACTAGAGTTTAATGTATTAGAATTTAAATAATAACTTTAATTTTTTTCATTATATTTCTTTTCTTATGATAATGATGGCTTAGCTTGATTAAATAGATAAGGTTAATGCTTTTATTATTTTTTATTCATATTTTGAAAATTATATTTTGAAAAATTATGTACATATTTTATAATGTCATTATTTTAATCTATCGAATTTGTTGATAGGTAAGACCTTTAGGTTAAACAATTTTCAGTATTCTTATTTTAATTATTCAGATTGTCTGAATCATATTTTCTAAAAAAATTCGCAGTACTTGAATTATTTTATTTTTATTAATCATTATTTGAATATTCACAGCTTTTTTATTAGAAATTATATAAAATATTGAAATTTTTTGTTCCTTGGCTGTTATAAAAGTTATTAAACTCATTAATATTTTAATTATCTTTATTTTTATAGCCATAGTTTTAACTTTCATATTCATTAATATTATAACCATTATCTTATTATGAATTACCATTATAGTTTAATAGAAAATTATTTTATGTTTTTTCATACGGTATATTAACAACGTCATCCCAAGGAGTCAATTCTTTGATTTATTTAGAAATAAATTATTTTTGAAAAATATTATCCTGACTCATTTATTTTTATTTTATTTTTTTATTTATAATATTATTTAATTTATTTTTAGATTAAATAATAATTATTATAGTTTAAATACTAGTTTAAGTTAATAATAATTTAAATGAAAAAAATAAAATAAAACTTAATTTAATTTAATTTATTATTAGATTATTTTAAATACAGCATTTTTTTTAAATTATTATTTTCAGAATAAAATCTTTTTTTTTCTAAATTTTTTAATAAATATTTTATAATTTTTATATAAAATATATATAAATATACATTATAACGAAATAATTAATATAAAATGTTTTAATTTATATAAATGAAATAAAATAAAATAAAATTAAATAGTATTAAAAAATTTATTACCAAATAAATTTTAATTAATTTATATAGTTAGTAAAATTTAGTTTTTTATCTTTTAAAAACTTTTAGATGTATCACCAATTTACTTATTATATTTTTTTGCAAATGCTAATTTTATAAATCAATAATTATGTTGGTTTTATTTATATTTTTCATCTTTTAATTATTTAAATTACAAGGAGTATTTCTCCTTTTTCTAATGTTTTCATTAATATCTCTAGTTCAGATTAATATTATATATGTTAAGAAAATTTAACTTAGCGTAATTGTCATTATTATTAGATGAACTTTATTATTTTATGTAGAATTTATTTGAAAAATATAGCGTAACAATTAAGCCAACAAAATAAATCAAAACTATCCAATCTCCGAAAATATGTGATAAAAGTACACAATTTGCACAAATTGATATATAATATACTGCTGTAAAAAGTTCTCCTGCTCTTCTTATATGATTGATAAATACGTAAGCGACTATAATTAAAGTTATAAATACACTAGATATGGCCAATAAGGCGTTTTGTATCATTTTTATAAAAAAATAATATTATTTTTTTTTATTTTAGTTTAATTAATAATATTATATTATATTGTTTTTTATTTTTTTCAAAATTTCTATTTATTTTAATTTTTTTTTTTGGTAAAATTACTAATAATAATTACGGAAATTTTATATGATATTATTAAATAAAGGTTAATATGTAGTTTAAAGCAGTAAATATATTGATATAAAAATTATAATAAAATGGAGCCATTCTATTATACTTAAAATGCCGAAAATATTAGAAATCGATATAAAAGTTGTTTTATAATTCTGCATAAATAATTTAAATGCTTTGCTTTTTAATTTCTATATTTTAATTAAATATTTTTATTTCAATTTACTAAATTGCTTTCAGTTAAGTTACATATAAAATCAGAAAATTGGGAAAAAATTAAAACTAGGGCACTTATTTAGAATAGCCATATGAATATATAATATTATATATTTTAATTAATTTTTATTTATTTTTTTTAATTGATTTTTTGGTTTTTAATTATTTAAAAGAATTACTTTTATTTGGTATATTAATAAAAAAAAAATTTCGAAAATTTCTTGATAAAAACTTTTGATCTCAAGAATCTCTCTATAGTTCAGTGGTAGAACGTTCGACTGTAGTAGTTTATAGTAATCGAAATGTCCCTAGTTCGAATCTGGGTGGGGAGATTATTTTTTTATTATTTTAAAATAAAACTTTTTTTAATTTTATTGTAAAAGGATGTTTAATATCATGCGATATTAGTAATTTATACATATATGTATTAATAATAGAAACAATATATATATAAAAAATTAATTGTAATTTTTGGTATATGATTGATTGGAATAAGTGATGAAAAATTGAGATAAAAGTTTAATCAATAATTTGAGATAAAATTACAAATATACTAGAAAAATTTTTAATTTAAACATTATCATAATATTTTTTCAGCTTAAATGAATTGATTTTTATTCTAAATATTTTTAAATTCATTAATTATCATTAAAAATAATTATTTAAATTATTTTTACGAGTATTAATAGAAATTAAAAGTTAATAATAAATTTTAAAAAAATATAAAAATAACATTATAAATATTCACTATTTCAAGAATCTCTCTATAGTTCAGTGGTAGAACGTTCGACTGTAGTAGTTTATGGTAATCGAAATGTCCCTAGTTCGAATCTGGGTGGGGAGATTATTTTTTTATCATTTTTTTTAGTTTAAATATTAAGAAAAAATCATTCATATATTAATATTAATAAACAATATTATGACCTTATATTATATAATTTTAATATAATTATATCTTTAAAAAATTATAAATTTATATATATATATTTAATAATAATGGTGGTAGAAACAAAAATAATATATTTAAATATAAAAATAATATTGATGTAATTTTTACATTTTTAATTTATAATAATTTATATAAATATGTAAATGGATAGGTCATAATTCTTTAATAATTCCAATACCAACAGTTTTTTTTTAGTCTCTTATAACAAATCTTCCTAAAGAAGGGAAATCTTGAAATTTTTCAACAACTAAATCTTTTGCACTTTTCATTTTGACCATTATACTTTATCCTTTTTTAAATAACTATTTTTATAATTCTTCTTCATTAAATTCACAATTTTCGATAATTTTTCCAGTTTTTTTATCAATTATTCCTAAAATTTTGTCCAATTTACAAGTGATTTACTCGGTGTGAATAGAAATAACAGGTGAATATCCTTATTTAATTCCTTTTGGGTGATTTAAAACCATAATTTATGCAATGAATTCTTTAACAGTTTTACAAGGTAAATTACTGATATCACTTATGACCATACCTTTTTAAACATCTTAAATTGTAACTCCTTTTAAATTTATTCCAATAACTTCACCGGGTCCAGCTTATTCTAAATGAGTATTATGAGCTTCAATACTTAGAACCTTTGAAAAATTAAATAATATTATAAATTATATATATGATTTATTTTATAGATATTATTAAAAAATACAATCAAATATTTTTATATTTATTTTAAGTAAAAATGATACATATGATGCTAAAAATAATAATTATAATGCTAAAAATGATTTAAATGATTAAAATTATAAAGATTCTAAAAATGATAAAAATTATAAAGATTCCAAGAATGATAAAAATGATAAATATTATGATAAATATAACAAACATGATAAAAATGATAAAAATAATAAATATAATAAAAATGATAAAAAATAATACTTTATAAGTTTTGTTTCCAGGTTAGACAATAACCTACATATTAGGTTTAATAATTCCAGTTTCTACTTTTCCTGAAACAACGACACCTATACCTTAAATTTTGAATACTTATTATATAGGTAATCTCAAAGGTTTATCAGTGGGTCTTTAGGGGGCAGTTTAAGAGTCTAGCAGTTCATAGAGAGAAGGACCGGAATACCAGGGCATTTTTTCGGATTTTTTTAGTAAATTATCGCCTTTAAATCCGGAAATAGGTATGGATGTGACGTTTTTGTAGCCTATGATTTTTTTAAGATAATTTTCAACTTCTTAAGAAACTTCGTTGTATCTGCTTTCTGTGTATTTAACTGATTCTTGGTCCATTTTATTAACGCAAATAATTATTTTTTTGACTCCGAGGGTATAGGCTAAAAGGGCGTGTTCTTTTGTTTGACCGTCTTTTGAAAATCCAGATTCGAATTCACCTTTATGGGCACTAACCATTAAAAGAGCTTTTATAAAAAAAGATAAGAAAAAAAAAAAATAGAATATAAAATTTACATATATATAATTATATTAAAAATGAGTAAAAAATTTTAATGATTAATTAAATAAGTAGAATTAATTATTTTAATGATTAAATTTTTTACCGAGGTCAGCTTGTTAGGTTCCAGTGATCATATTTTTAACGAAATTTTGGTGTCCTGGGGCGTCTATTAAATTATAAGTGAAATTTTTGGTAAAAAATTATTTCATAGAAATATCAATGGTAATTCCCCTGTCTTTTTCGGATTAAGTTTTATTCATAACAAAGGCGAATCCGAAAGAAGATTTTTTTTTTTCATCGGCTTCTTTTTGGAAGTTTTGGATTTCTCTTTGGTTTATTTCTCCCAGGGAAAAAAGTAGGTGTCCACAAGTGGTTGACTTGCCTGAATCGACGTTTCCGATAACTACTAGGTTAATTTTTTATTTATTTTCGTTTTTTATTTACATTTAGGGATTTTTTTATATAATTTTTATGATTGTGATTGTTTATTTTTATTATTTGTTTGTTTTTTATTGGACATTTATGTTTTTTGGTTTTATATATTTTTTTTTATTTTTTCTTAAAAAATTTCGACGATTTTTTGATTTCTGGTGATTTCTTAGTACTAGATAAAAAAATTCTGTATGAATAATTTGATTATTGAAATTATTTATGAATTTTATATTAATTTCTTTTATTTTATAAAAATTATTTTTTAGAAAATTTAAGATGGTTGAACATTGTTTATTATATAAAGATGATCTGAAATAATTTATAGTTATAAAATTATAATATCGTTAACATTTTATACTATTTTTAATATATATTCATATAAGAATTAAAAAGGAAAAGGACTTTTAAAAAATGATATTGAATGTAAAATAATATTAATTTTTCTCGTGAATTTTCTGTTTCAAATCAATATTCGAATTTAATATTTTATATTTTTATAAATATATATATAAATGGAATTTAAAATTTATTTAAAAGATTTTTTAAAATTATCTATCTTTCAAGAATCTCTCTATAGTTCAGTGGTAGAACGTTCGACTGTAGTAGTTTATAGTAATCGAAATGTCCCTAGTTCGAATCTGGGTGGGGAGATTATTTTTTATCATTTTATTATTAAGTAATTTATTACTTAATATTTATAGTAAATATTGTATTATAAATTTATAAAATGAAAAAAAAAAGATAGAAAAAATTATTTGCAAATAAACATACTTATATAGATATATCTAAAATTATGATTTGATAACTTAGTAATAAATTTTTATAAATTTATTATTTTAATATAATATAATAATTTAGTATAACATGATAACATTTTAAACTATATTTACAGAGGTTTTTTAATAAATTTTTTTATTTAAAGGTATATTTAATTTATTATTATATAATCAACAATTATTTAAATTTAATTATTAATTTTATATTTATTTTTAATTTTCCGTAGTATTGGTAGAGTATAATTGTTAAGAAAATTATATTTCCACTTAATTTTTTTATTATTATTTAACTTTGTTTATATTATTTTCTTTATCTTTAGTATCTTGTGATTCTTAGCTACTATTTATTTAATTGATAGAACTTATTATCAAATTACTATTGTTTTTTTATATTAAAGTTTTTGAGTTAGCAATTGAGACTGAATTTATATTAATTTTTTTTTATTTTTATATAATGAATTCATTAAATAATCGATAAAATGCCTCGAATTCGATTAAATCGTTTTTTGTTTTTCTATAGATAAAATAAAGTAAAATTGAAACTATTATACTACATACCCCCATCCAATATGCCATTCCAAAAGTGCCTTTGTATTCTTAAAAATTATTGAGTTATAACATTATAGGATATAATAGTATACTTATTATTGAAAATAAAGAAATAAGTGGATGCAAAATTTTTCCTTTACAGGTTTAGTAAAATTTAGAGTTAAAAACATTTTTTCTATACTTATTATTATTTTCAAAGTTAGAAGAATTAGATAATAATATGGAGTTTTTTTGGCTAAAATTATCATTATTATTATTATTTTTTTAATTATCCAAAAAGTTTTCTTGTTAATTAATTATATGATCGTTTGAATCTAAGTTAACGCTATATTATTTTAGTCTAATTAGGTCCACAAATTATAAGATGATAGAAAGTATAATCAAAATAAATGTAATAATTCCAACTACTTAAAGGACCTTTAAAAAATTCATACAATTGCTAGATTTTTCACTATTTTATTGTTATTCAGATATGATACTACAAATAGTGTGTTGAGTTTTGCTAAAATAACTTTTAAATGATTCATATCCTAATTTTTTAGGATCGTATAGATAAATTAAGCTAATCCAGATATAATTATTTAAATCTTATTATTATTCATTTTAATTATCATTATTACTATTATTTATTTAATTATTATTATTATTTTCATTTTAAGTTTGTTAATATTTTTCCTCGATTTTAAACCACTGTCTGAGTGAAAGTGAGATTATTAATGAAAATACGGCTAATACATGTAAAATAGCTATTAATATAAATCTGTTTTTTAGTATTGTTTTTTTAGTTTTTATTTGTTGGAGTAAAATTTGTCTTTCGTCTTATTCTTCTGCCCTTTCTGGGTTTTCTTCGCTTTGTTATTTTTGAAGTTGGTTTTATAAAGCAAACATAATTAATTAATTTATTATTTTTTTTTTTGTTTTTTTTTTTTTTAAGTATTTTTTTTTTTATTCTTTATTTTCTACTAATATTTTTCTTAACTAATTACGAATTCATCTAAATTTTTTCATCTTAAATTTATTTGAGTAAAATTAAATTGTATGAAGTCAAAATTCCATTTTAATTTTCAATAAATTGTTAGTAAAATACTTTCTAAGAACTATTATTTGAATCAAAATATTTACTTTAAATTTCTATTTATATCTAAAAAATTATCATTTTTTATTATTTATATAGAATTACTATCACATTTTATAAAAATAAAAAAGAGGATAAAAATTTTCTTAAATGATTAATACAATATTTATTTTATATATTAAGCATAAATGTAAAAATTTAAAAATAAAATCTAAGATTTTAATGTATTTTACAAGGAATTTAAAAGATATTAATTCAACGATAAAATTTTTCGATAGTTCAGATAGTTTTTAATATATAATAATAATATTTTTGACAAATTGAAACTATTAATATTTGATATTAAGTTTTCAAAAAACATAAATTTATATTAAATATTGACAGTTATAAATTAATTTTAATACTGATATGAATATAATTTTATGAAACTTATATAAATTAACGAGATTTTTATATAAAATTTAGATATATAATATAAAGCCATTTAATATTACGATATTTCATCTTTTATGTATAAAAAATATATTAGTCGGAATTATTGGAAAATGTCAGTACATTATTAACTTATATTTTAAATATTTATTATATGTATTTTTATATTTTAATTTTAGAAAAATCAAGAGTTAACTACTTCATATTTAAGGGAAAATATCTCTAATTTTCCATTTAAATGGCTACTTATTAATAAATTGTTTTCATAATTTATTTTTACTGATGTAACACCAGATTTAACTTTTTCTACCTATTAAATTTATTCATATTAATCATCATCACCTTAGGCCCAAAAACATATTCCTCCAGATTCGGAATTTTCACTAAAATTTTTAATTATAAATTATTAATTATTAATTTATACTTTATACTTATATATTATATTTTAAATGTATTTAAATATTTGTGTTTTAATTTATTGATTTTATATATTTAAAATATCTATAATTTATTAAAAATTGTTACTCCCAAAGTCCAACTACTAGTATTTAAGATATATCTATATAACATATACTTCCTATACTCATACTTTCTTCTAACACATTTAATAAGTTATAAGAATATGCATCCCAAATTTTAACAGTTTAATCATCTGAACAAGTAAATATAACAGGACTTTAATTTGAAATTTGTAATATCATTTAATTAATATAACCTGAGTGAGCTTTAAAAGATTTAACTTCATAAATTTATTACTGTTCTTTAACAACTTTTTTACCTAAATTTTTATAAAATTTAAGTTATAAAAAGTGAAAATATTTTTAGACTACAAATTTCTGAAAAAATTTATAAAAACAATAAATTATATTTAAAATTACTTTTGGTGCTAGAATCATTTGTTAATTATTAAGTTGGATCCTTCCAAATTAGGATGTTTCCATCTCCTCCTGATATTATTTCTCTTCTAACTGTATTATTTAAAACTGAAAAACAAATATCACTTTAATTTTTTAAAACATAAAGTAAATCCAAAGAATTTTTATTAATTTTCCAAATTTTTACGCAATTATCATTTCCAGAAGTTGCAATTAATTATTGTTCTTAATTCAATTATAATTGATTATTATTATTGTTATTATTATTGTTATATAGTTAATCTAAAAAAATGACTGAATATGTGTTGTCTTTATGACAGTTATTTTAGCCTATTATATACTCTATTCCACCATTTTTTTCATCATATTTTTTAACCGGTTATGAATTTGTGTTTTAAAGAGTTGCATGATAATTGTCTTTCCAAACAATTAAAGTGCCTCCTATATCAACAGAAGCCAAAAGTCCGAAATTAGAAGAGTATGCAAGTTATTATATGAATTTTTTGTGCATTTTTTTTTGTTAAATTTTTTAGCCATTTTATTACCATATTATAATTTATTTATCTACTGAACAAGTTGCAATTCTATTTCCGTCTAGAAAAACTAAATCTCTTACCATTTTTTTTTCATCTGCATTTATAGGAGAGCTATGTCTAATATCTATAAAAATTTCTTAATCATCACCTGCTTAATTTAATTATTTTTACTAATCTTATAATTTCTTTTAAGTTTATAATAGCTTCTCAACTGCTTTAATATTAATTTCTAAAATAATAAATTGGTTAGTTATTTTAAAAATAAGATATATTTTTAATTATTTTTATTATTAAATCGATATAAATAGAGATAAATAAATATAAGTTTGCATGAAAAAAATATTAAATAGAATATATAATATTTAAAAAAAATTTACCTTGGATTTTTTCGTCTATTTCCTCACCTAAAACTTAATTATTTATATCGACTTCACTGGTTTTAAATTAATTTGTCTAGGATTTCTATAGTTCTTACGACTATAATCCTAACATATCCATAGCTTAGCTACCAAATAGCCCAATTAAATCATAATCTTCTTTTTTATTTATTTTTTTATTTCCATTTTCAGGTACATTTTTATCATTACTATAATTTTTATTTTATAATTGCTCTTTCTATTTTTCTTATCTAATATGATAATTTAATTATATAAATAATTTTATAAATAAATACATATATATATATAAATTAATTAAAGATTTATTGTATTTTTTTTATTAGATTTATTTATATTTATTTAATTTTTTACCCTATATTATTATTTTCTAGCTCATATTTTTATTTAGGCGCGTTATATCTTCTTAGAGCTTCTATATTTTATTACTCAGAAAATTAACTATCATCAAGTTGTGTTTAGTATTTATTAGATAAATAATTAGAAAATTTTGAAGAATCAATATTCTAGTTTTGTTATTTTTTTTCAGGTTTTTCATATACTTAATTTTTTTCATTGTTCTTGTTTATTTTAGCTAAAATTATAACATAATATTAATGATTTAAAGATATTTAAATATATTTATATATATATAAATTATATTTTTATTTATTTAAGTTTACTATTTTATGGTTAGATATTTTTAACTTTTGTCTCTTTTTTTTGGCTATCTAAATTTTATTCAAAATTTTATCCTGATTTTAATTCTTTTAAAGTTTCGACTAGCTTTTAGGTTATATCATTTAAATTATTAGACAAATTTTATTAAATTTATTTAAAGCTCTTTAATTTTTAAATAATATTTTCTTTATCTGATATTTACTTCCTTCCTTTCAATTCTAATATGAATTAATTATCCTATAAATAAATATTAAAAAAATTTTACGTACTTTACATACTTTTTATTATAATAATTTAATAATTGAAGCATTACATTGGTTAGACCTTTGTATTTTTAAACTAATTGTTAAATTTTTTTATTGAATTCTTCTTAATTAGGGCATAAATTTTAGTTTAACTCATTTAATATTTGTTCTTCTTCTATCACATCTTATTCTAATAATTAATTATTTTTTCTTTTAAAGTACTCTTATAAATCTACTCTATTTGAATTAATATTTTCATTCAAAATTTATTAAAAATTATCTAGAATATTTAATATCTCCTATTAAGAGTCTAATTAAAATTAGATAATTTATTATTAAAACATTATTAATATTATAAGACATAATTTTTTGAAATAATATGAAAATTTAATGGAACAATATAAAAAGGCTAAAATATAAACAATTAATTTAAAACTAATGAATTATCAATTAGCATTAAATTTTATATATATATTAATTACCTTATATTTTTTTTTCATCTATAGATTTTTGGTTTTTTTAATTTTAATTTCTGTTAAATTTTTAGTTATTTCCTTACATATTTTATTTATAATTTTCAATTCCCTATGTATATTTATTTAAAAATATTTTTAATGGTAATGCTTTATGTTTTTCGTGATTTTCATATTGGCACATTATACAAATTAATCCTTTTTACTTACAATTATTATCAATGCAAACTAAACCTAACTAATTTCCTTGGTGATCTTTTTGTTAACACTCTAAATTTTATTGAAAATTTTGCATTTTATTTTATAATATAGAATTTTTTATTTAAAAATTTAAAATGAATTAAATAGTCTTATTTTTATTTAATTTTTATGTTTTAAAATTTTGGCTCACATTATATTTATTTAAGTTTTTATGTAATTAATTATATATATAATAGAATCTATCGTAATTTATTTTTTATCAATTTATTTATTGTTTTAATAAAATAAATAATTATAGTATTTATTTGAAAAAATGAGTAATAGCTAAAGATTTCGGTATTTTAATGTAAATGAGCGATTACATAAATTTATTTTACATTAGCAATATCAAATAGTAAATAAAATAATTAATAAATATCAGATTTTAAGTTTAGATATTAATATTTTAAAAAGTACTATTATTATGTAAATTTGGCAATAAATTAATTGTAATTAAAAATTGTAAGATTAAAATCTTTTTTTAATTTATTTATACCAATAGTATAATTTTTTTTTAAAAATTAGATTCTGATATTATTTATTTGTTGAAGATAACTATATTTAATCTGAACCATTATTATATTTACTTTTTAAGCTTAGAAATAAGTAATAAGGACTAAATTTTTATAACTCCAACTTAAAAAAGTTATAGTGCTAATTTTATATTTTAGTTTAATTTTTATAGATTTTTTACTGGAAGTTGTTTAATATGAGATATATGACATAATTTAATATAATTAAAGACATAAAAAATAAAAAGATTTTTTTTATTTAATAATATCAACATTTTAATTCGATTTTTTAAATAAATGCTCTAAAATTTGTTACGTTTTTTTTAATATTTTTCTTTTACGGGACGAAATTATGTATGTTATAATAAATTACCTGATTTTATGTTAAAATTAATAATATTATTTATGTTGACTTTAATATCATTTATTTAATTTAAATATTTTTAGAAGGATTTATATTTAATTGGCTTCATTACATTGGATTAATGTAGATTTTGAATAAAGGGCCAATATTTGAATTTAATTACATATTTTTAATCTTAAAATCAATTAATGGGAAATTATATAAGATATTAATAGTTTAAATTATTTAATAATTTGTAATTCTGAATGAATCTAATTGTTCTTGAAATGAAATACAATGTATAAATACATTTTTGGAATATTATTTTCAATTACCTATAATTAATTAACTATTTAGTTAGTCTAAGAAAATATTCTTTTTTTTTCTCTTTCAAATAATTTTATAAAAAAAAAATAATTACCTAATTTATCAATAATAAATATTAAGCTATTAAAAAATAAAAATAAAAAAAAATAAACAATAAATTAGAATATATTTAAATAAATTTTTGATAACTTTTACCAATTAGAGTTAAAAATTATGTATTAAATATTTGAATGGAAATCAAAATGGGTAGATTAGTTAATAGAGTTTTAATCTTTTAATGATTTAAGCAACACTTTTCATTTAGCACATCACGCTTTACATAAAAAAAACAGCGAAATTGTGTGGAAAGAAATTAATTAATAAATTTACCCAAATTTTGATCCAGAATCTAAAGAGTTCAAAAATATAGTTAAAAAAGAAATTGAATATATAAAGGGTATCAGAAAAGAAGCGTAGGAATTATCTATATAAGAGGTAAATAAATTTAAGTTTATATCATGTAAAATTAAATAAGTTTTTGATAATTAAATTTGATTAATTTAGAAAATACTTATGAAAATGAATTGAATTATTCATTGTTTATAAAAAAATATTAAAATAAAGCAAATCAAAAAAAATTTTTAATAATTATTTATTTAAATTAATATACAGCTGATAAATAAATACAGAGATAAATTTCACATTCAAAAAAGATTTTAAAAGTTAATTTAGTATAAATTGTAATAAGGCGAAGACATAAGTAAATATAGACAATAAGTAAAAATAAACTTTTATATTTTTTTAGTATTTTTTAAGTAAAATAGAGTTTTTATCAATATATAGAAACATTATCTTAATATAATATATAATATAATAAAACAATTTCATTTTATGTTTTAGATTTGGTTGATTGCCTCAAATGCCTAATATTACATGAATGATATTTACAAAGGATATTATGATAAATTAAAATTTTCAAATTTTCCTGATTTTTACAGGTTTACTATACTAAAAGATGTAGATAGGACATTTTTTAGTCATGATTCTAGTTAATAAATGTTTTAATAATTGTATAATCTTTTAATGGTTTATTCAAGAAGGAATGCTAAAATAGTAATTTAATTATAATTTTATTTACAAATTATAGAAATAATTTATAATGGTTTTTTTATTTTTTATTAAATAATATTATAATAATGTTTAATTTTGTAAGACTTTAAGTTATAATTATTATATAGTATACTTGTACTATAATATATATATAAACAAAAATATTTATAATATTATTTTTAAAAATAAAAGGGGTATTGCTAGGGAATGAACTTTATTGCATCTTTTTTACTATAGTAGAATTTTAATGAAGAGGTAAATATTTTAATATTTATAAATTAATATAAACAAAGTTTTTTATTTTTAACGATACATGAAAAATGAGTTTTTATGTTTATTTATAAATTATATATTGTTATAATAATATATAAAATTGAAATTAAAATATTTATAATTATAAATATAAATAGCAATGTTTTTGGATTCTTGCTAATGTTTTAGAAGAAATATTACCTCTAGATTATTATACGAATATGACAGGAGCTGTTATAGATAAGAAAGCTTTTTAAGATATATTAGACGCTTATAACCCATAAGTTTCAGATAAATTAAGTGAATTAGAGTTAGATTTAACAATTTTTTGCACAAATTGGTTTGTATGTTTATTTACCAATACTTTAAGTTATCCTGTAAATAATATAAAAAAAAATATATTTGTTAAAAATATTTATTGTTTTTATTTTATTATTATTTTAAATAAATTAAATAATTTTTAAAATTATATTTTTATTAATTTAATTTATATTTTAGATAGTTTAGGTTGTTTGGGATAATTTATTGTTAGAAGGAACTATAATATTAATAAAAGTAGGATTAGTAATATTAGATATTTGTGAACAAGAAATTTTAGAGGCTACTAATTTTCCAGATGTTTTGATTAGTGTAGAATAAGCTTGTAAAAATATAAAGGATCAAAAAGATTTTCAAAAAAGAATTAATTCGATATATATAAATAAACAAATAGTCCAAATTATTAAGGAAATACACAGAGAAAGGTAATTGGTAATTGATAAAGAGTATAAAAGATAAATTGACTAAAAAAGAGATTAAAAATTTAAATATGAAATCGATAAAACAATGGAACGAGTTTTAAGCAGAACTGAATGTCTTCCTTATTGGCCAGTAAATTTTTTGTTTTATTTGATATTATAATTTTATAAAATTTAAATACATATATTCGTAATTGTATATCTGATTATTAATATTTTATTATAAATATTTTATTTGATGTATAACTCATAATTTTTTCTATAGATTTGTCACCATTATTTGTAAAGTATAAAACCTAAGTAAAAGAAGAATGGACAAGACTTTTTTGTATTTAAGTAGCAGAAAAGTATCAAACCAAATTTTGATTATTTCACTAACGTTTAAAGGTTTAATGATAGATTTAGTTAAGCGAGTTTTAAATCAAATAAGACAAAAAAAATTATATTTAATAATTATAATAGTTAAATAAATTCTAATTAAAATTCGGATACTATATAAAATTTTAAAAGAAATTATGAAATAATGAAATCGCTTAACAGTAGTTTAAAAGATGATGAAAAAGTAGAGGGTAATACTGATGAAGAAACTTAATTATAAAATTCTTCTAATTTTAATAGTTCTCATGAATTCAATAATAAAAATTTACAAAGTATTTTGATTGAAAGATAAAAACATATATGTATTGATTTTTAAAGAAGCAAATTATAATAGCAAAGGAATTCTGTGGCTGAAAAAAATCCAACTCAAAACTAAATATAGTTTAATTAATAAGACAACAATTAAAGTGGAGATAATTTAGATGAAAGCAATAAATAATTATAGGCTAAAATTGAGACAATAAATCCTTTGGAAATTCGAAAAAAATACCAACAATCTAAAAATTTAAGAAGAAGGTAAACAAAAAGCATAGGTTAAAAGGATTTTTAAAGAGAGTTTAAATTTGAAAATGTTTAGAATATTTAAAATGAAAAATAAGTAGAGGGATAAACTTAAAAAGATGATAATTTATTTTAATTGTAAAATAATCATAATAATATAAAGTTAGACCCTTATAAGACGTTAAATTAGGAATTAAAAGAAAAATACAAAGATTAATAAAAAACTCTTCCAAAATCGAATACCTATTTATATTTGGAAGATTAGGGAAAATTGGTGGAAAAATCTTAATATTTATAAATATAACAATAACTTTTGAATTAGTAAATAACTGATAGCAATAATAATTTAAAAGGTAGTTAGAGTAAAGAAAGCAGTGCTTTAAAATAAGAAATATAGAACGATTTGGAGATTTTAAAAGAGTATGCTAGATAAATAAAATAGAAAATGTCTTAAAGTAATAGTATTATGTTTATAAAGAATTTGCCAGTAAATAAAAGTAAAAGAATTATAGGTTATAATGGATTTGATTAGAGTGATTAAGGAGATATGTCTAATACTTCTTCTAAAAAAAATATATATTTGGAAGATGATTTAAATTTGTTTAAATAAGAATTATAAGAAGGATAAATGGAATAAGAGAAATCAGTAAGAAGCTCTTTAATCCATAGTGAAAATATTGACCCGAATTTACAATAAAAAAATATTGATAATTTAAATTCATTGTATATGAGCAGAAAAAATAGCGATAGTTAAGAATATAATTAAAATTAAGAAACATAAAACTAAAATTAATATAAAGAAAAATAATAGTAAACACCTAATATTATTATTAACGAGGCCAGGTTTGAAAGTGAAAATGATAGAAGCGAAGAAACTAGAAAAACTAATAATGGTAGTTAAAATTTAAATTATAAAAATATAGATTTTGGTTATAAAATAGGTGAATAAATTGAAGATAATAGTAAAATTTAAAATGAAGAAGATTTTATTAATTAAAATTATGTCGTGTAAGATGTTTAGAAATAAAATGAAGAAGAGGAAAAATTTTTAAAAGTAAATAGCCGAAATTTATTAAAAATGCTTAGCTTTTAGAATTTATTATCTTCTAATGCAAATTCAAGGTAATTTATGAGTCCAATGGTTTCTAATTTTAACATTAATAATAATTTAAATAATACGATTTTGACATCCCCTGAAAATTTAAAGAATAATATGCCTGCAGC
Organism: Pseudocohnilembus persalinus; assembly: GCA_001447515.1. Lineage (NCBI taxonomy): Eukaryota > Ciliophora > Oligohymenophorea > Philasterida > Pseudocohnilembidae > Pseudocohnilembus > Pseudocohnilembus persalinus. Next base: position 429,202 of record LDAU01000194.1, on the reverse strand, counting down.
TTAAAGTTGTACAATAAAATAAAATGAAAGCAAAAGCAATTTATTAAGTAATAAAAATACACACAGCAATTAAAATTTTTTAAATAATACGATAAATTAAGACAATAAGATGAACCAAAGCAATTAAAGCAGAAATTTTAATGTATAAAATCGATAATAATCGCATTAAACTTTATTATAACAATAATAAATGTCTTATAATTTGGCTAGTAGTAATAAAAAAAAAAATATGTTGTCTATGTAGTTATTAAATGGCTTTACTATAGGAAATTATCCATTTAATTAGCTGAAATAGAGTTAAAAATAATTGTTTATAAATTAGGATTTAATGAGTTAAAATTAGCATGAAAATGATGAAGATTTATTATTTAATTATGATTAATAAAATTAATAATAATAGTAAAAACTTTAGAAAATTTAATCTGAGTAAATGGAAAGCAGTAAAATGAAAAATTCTAGTTAAAATAATTAATATAAATTATCTAAATTTAATAATGGTAATAATTAGTTATTTGGTGATGAAGAAGAAGTTCATAGTTCTAATAATTTTATCAAATTTATAGATGGAAAAAATTCTATTTAGTATTTGGATATTGAGAAAAATAATTCTAGCAGAAATTGATCATTAAAAAAAAAAAATATTAAATATTATGATAAGTTATCCTTATTATTATAAATGATCGGTGATAATTTATAAAGATTTTTAATTTATTCATGTTAGTATTATTTTCATATGTATATTATATTTATTATTTATATTTTATTAATAAAACTATATATTATTTTTAGAGTTTTTTAATCTTTATATATTTAATTTTACTTTTATTTATATTTCAATATACTAGATATTAAAATTTTTAAATTTTTTTTTTTTTTTATAAAATATGTTTGTATTGTCTAAAAACTTTTTTAAATATTAAAAGAAAATTATTTTATAGAAAGGCCTTATATATTTTTAAATTATACATAAATTAGACATACTGAATTTAAAATAATATGATTTTTAATTTTTTTAAATTTGGATTTTCAATTTTCCTAATCGTCATCATCCCCATTTTAAGTTAATAAATAATTTTAATTATCATTTTTATTGGCCTCTCCAAAAGATTAGCCCATAACTTTAGCTCTTTATTAATCGGGTTCTGCTTCTATTTATTATACAGACATAGGGTCTTTAGGGTATTCAAACCAAGGTAATTTTATAATACCGTTATAAGTTACTTACCCAAACAATAAAATACAAAATCCTATAAAATTTTTTTGTAATTATTTTAGTTTTATACACATTAAGATTAATTTTAATTATAATTGATTTAGTTATAATTTTTTACCTACTAATTCAAAAAGAATTGGTCCTAAATTTGTGTTTTCCCAAACTCCACAACAGTTTGTAACTGTAATTATTATACTAAATACCCAAATTAAAATAGTTCTTACTTAATCTACAACAGATCTAGTCAAACTTGAAATATATTTTGTTACACTAACTCCTATAACATTAAAGGCCGAAATACTAAATACCCCTATAAAAATTTTATTTTTAAATTAGCTAAAATGTTTAAATATAATTATCATTTCCCATTATACTTATAAAAATTTAATTTTCATAATATAATTAATAAATAAATATATTTATTTATTACCTAAAACACACATTATAAAGAGCAAAGGTGATTATACCATTTCAATAAAATATTATTAAACTCTTTCGAAGTTGGGATTTCCATCTTTAGAAACTAATATTTTTATTTTTAGGTTAAAAATAAATAAGATATTACTGTTTTTTTAAATAAGTTAATAATTAAAGTTTTTGATTGATAATTTTTAATTTACAGACACAATTTTGCATATCTAATCCACAGTGTAAAAATTACAAGAAAGGCATAAAAACAACCATATATATAGAGAATCCCCAAATTCCTTCCCATCCAACTAATTAGAATGGATGTAAATAATATTTTCTCAATAAATATTCTTCTAATAAATAAGTAGTAGCAGAAGTAAATAAAGAAACTAAAAGCATTACAATTGAAATAATTTAAGAAAGTTATGAACTATCGTTATTACTTCCATAAATAAGGGCCTAAAATAATTAATGATATATAAAAAAAATATTAAATATATATATAATAATATATCCATTATACTTGAAATATTTATGATGCTATATTTATTTATTTACTGAAATTCCGATGATTACGATACCTCCAATAACAACTACGCATCCCAAAATTTAGTATTTTTTTAAAACTCTTTTTAAGAAAATGACACTACCCATAGCAATAATGGCAATAGTTCCTCCTCTCATCATCTAACAAAATTAAATTATTTTATGATATAAATTAATTTATATAATATCCAAATTTTATAAAAATATATTAATTTATATTATTTAAAAAATAAAAATTTTATTTTTATTAAATATTAAAAATTTTTTTATTTTATTACTTAGTAGATAGAAGCTGAAACAAAAACTAAAGCAACGTGTTATAAAGTAGAGGTACAGGCGTCACTCAGGGCTGGTAGTATAATTAAAAATATATTTGGTTTTTTTTTCCCCAAAGCAATTTAAGCTTATACTTCTTCTTCGTAATCTTATTTTCTTGCACTCTTATACCAAATAAATAAAAATATACAAATTCCTTCTCCGACAAACATTGCTACTGCTTACATATAAGGCTATTTATTAAAATTTAATTAAAGTTAATTTAATCTTAATGCTAATTTTATTTATAAATTTATATTCGTCTATTTTTTATATAAATATAGAGAGGTAGAATGTTAAAAAAAAAAATTTTACATGAAAAAATGCCCTTTCATGGTCATCGGTAGGGTAACCTATATTAATTTATATTTTGTAAAACTTTTAAATAATAGTTAAAAATAAAAAGCTTTAAATTACCTTCTTCGAAAATTGTGGCGGTATTTTAGAATTTATAAGCAATAGTGTTAAAAAATCCTAAAAATTTTTAAAGAGTTTAATTGATTTGTAAAATTAATATTAATCATAAAATTATAAAAATATTTTAGAAAATTACCTGATACAATCAATCCTCCTAATAGTAAATATTTTTGCGTAGGTGTTAAAGTACTTTCTGCAGCTTTTTTTGTCATATTTATGCTTTATTTTATAAATATTTTATTTTTATTTTATTTTATTTTTAAATTTATATTATAGAAAAAAAATATTGAATTTTTAATCTGTTTTAGAATGAAGGAATAAATTCTTTTAAAGAAGAATTAATTATTAATGTTAATTAATAAAATTATAAAATTATAAATTTAATTAATGGGATCAAAAGTATTTATTTTTAAAAGAAAATGACCATACCTAATTTATATAATTTATAATATTATTAATTATTTAAATTTCTTCATATAGTTTTTATCATATTTTGTAAATTAACCCAAAGTAATCAGTAAATTTTTTTAAAAAACAATCTAATATACTATTTTATAGCACTTTATTAAAAAAAGGATAAAATTAATTCTATCTACTAGTATATTTAATTTTATTATACTAGTTTTTAAAAATATGTAAAAAAAAAATTTTGCAAAATAATTTTATATATAAATTTTAAAACATTTATGATATTTAATATTTTTGTTCTACTAGGTTAAAGTTTTCTATATTATCTATATTTTTATTTATATAATTTATGATTAAAAAATGAAGTTTTATTAATTATATAATATGTAAATTATTAATTTTTATTATTTTAAAAGTTATTAAATAGATTATAAATTTATAGATAATTAAGATTTATTAATGCATAATGTTTAAAATGTTTAACCATAAAATTAGTAATTCAAATTTCTAGTATACTAGATAAAATAAATATTAAGATTATTTTAAATTTAAATTTTATACAATAAATAAATTAATGTTTAGTTTTAAAAAATAATAAAATATAAAATATATCATGTTATATTATATTATATTTTCAACTCTAATTTTAGGTTATAATGTTTATTAAATAATTTAATTTCAATTAGTCATAGTATTTAATTATTTTTTTTTAGATTATCTTATAGTAATAGAGAAAAGATACATATTTTAAATAAAAAAAATATTCTCAAAACTAAAAAAAGTAAAAAAAAAAACATAAACTTTTTATTAATAAATAATTTTTCTTTACTTAAAATACTAAATAAAAAAAATTCATATTAAAATAATTTCAAAAGAACAAAATATTTTTTTTCTAATGTCACAATACATACCAGAAGAATTTACTAAAAAAGTTAGATTATAATTACCAGGAATAATAGTTGGTTACACAGGTTTATTATTAACAACATACAATATGATACACTTATAGATATATGACTTTTTTTTTTACATAATAATTATGGTAATTTTGGGGTTAATGATAGGTGGTTCTGAATTTTCTTTAATTTTTACACTTTTCGGGTTAAAAAGACCCGTTTATTATGTAAAAGGAGAGTACAGAAAAGATTTTTAGAAGATAAGGGATTAATATATAAAAAATTTTGAAGATGGAATGGAATAGTAGTCTTAGGTGGCTGTGTATTATAAGGGGGAATTGGTAGTTGATTTGTGTGGCAGTTTTAATTTTAAAGATAAAAATTATAGTCATGATTCTTTGTAGCCTATTTTTAGTTCGGGAAAGAGTGTGGAGACTGTTGTGATTGCTATGATGGGTAATTTTAGATTAGGTTTTGCTTATTTTTTTATATTTTATTTTAATTTTTTGAGTTTAAAGTTGGATATGTTAAAATATTTTGCCAGAAAAATAAAAGAATGAGCTAAAAATTGTTTTTTTAATATTTTTGAATACGTGTTTTATTAGAAAATTTTTATAAGTTAATATTTTTTTAATTTATAGTTGATAGAGGACATTTGGATTATAATGAAAAAGTATCGAAATATTGGCCTGAATTTGGTTAGAAAGGTATTTTAAATTTTATTAATAAATAATTTGAGATTTTTAGAGAAATTATTGAATTTATTTTTAATACACAGGAAAGTAAGATTTTACATTGGCCGACGTATTAAGACATGAAGTTGGGCTGGCTCGACTTGGAAAGTTAAAAAATATAGAAGATACTTTAATATAAAATATTAAGGCCAATAAAATTGGTTAAATTATAGAAGAAGCAGAACCAATATTTAGTTCTAAAAAAACAAACAGAGAATACCACGCTATGAGTAGAGGATTGGTAAATAATAAAAATTATTAAAAATTTAATAAAAAAAGGATTTATTTTTAATTATACTTGCTCAAATTTTTATTTTTATTTTTATAAATTTAATTTATTAAATTTAACAGATTTTGAATGAAATAGTAAGAAGGGTTGACCCATAAAAAAGAACAATTGGCGAAATTGTAAATGAAGAGTTAAATTGTAAATATAGAACAAATATATATTTTGGAGTAGACAACGCATAAGATCTTCATATTTCTGAATTAACTATCGGTTTTTTGACAAATTTTATTTGGGCTTTTTTTTAAAGTTTAGTTCCAAATAGTTTAGGTCGAAAAATTGCTTCAAATACCTTAATTTTACTTATAGTTAGATTTATAGCTTTAAAAAAAATCGACAATACAGCAAATGTTGATAATTTTTCCAAGAGATTTCTAAAGGGATAAATTACTTCTTCAAATGGTAAAAACAATTAATAAATTTATTATTTTATATAAACATTAAATTGAATAATATGAAACTTGATGTATATTTATCTAAAATATTTTAAATGTAAGTATATTACTTATTTTGATAATTTATATAATATTGTAATAGGTATTTCAAATGCAAGGTCTTTGGCTAAAATTGCTAATATAATGGCTAATAAAGGTAAAATTGATGATAATTAATTGATTTCTGAGAAAACAGTTGCTTTAGCTAATTCCTAAGGTATAGTTAAAACGGATTCATTGTTTTCAAGAACTTCTAAATTTACAATTGGGGGAAATAATGTTTATGAGTATTAAAAATTATTTATATTTAAATTTTAAATTTTATAATAATTAAAAAGTAATATTTTAAATACTTAATTATAATAATATTTATTTATTAAAAGCAAAGATTAATAATTGGGAATTTTATATGATTCAGAAGGATTTATTGGGTGGAGTGGTTTAGGTGGGTCTTGTATCTAATGGCATGATAAATATTAAGTTTCATTAGGATATGCCATGAATTTGCTAGAAACAGATTTGGCAGTTAAAAAAGGATTTGAATTTAGAAAATTAATAATTGATTCAATAAAAGAAATATAAAAAAATAAATGATAAATAGATAGATAAATAAATAAATAAATAAAAAAAAGAAAAATATTTTCTAATTTATTTTATATATTAAATTAAATTATTAATATAGTAGTTAGATTTTAAAAATTAGAATTGATGTAACAGTTTCATTTTAATATATTTGTATACAATATATTATTTAATATACATTATTTATATATATTTTTTCTAGTATTTTATATTTACTCATGTTTTATTTTAACTAATATTAATGTGATTGAATTAAATATATATTAGAGTGGCTACCAATAATTTTGTTTGGTAATAAATATATATAATCATATTTCAATTATATAAAATTAATGCTACATATAAATATTATTATTAATTATAATAATAAGTATTTACAGCTCAAAAACTAATTAAAGGAAAAAATTAATCAACTTTATATAATTTATTATAAAAATTACTAAAATTAAAAAAATACACCAAAAAAAAGAAATTATAAATAAAAAATAGATATAAATACAAAATCTTTTAAATATGTTATAAAGTGAAAATTTAGAAAGAAATAATTTGGAAAATTAGTATTTAGATAATATTGAAAATCAAGAGCTTTAATAAAGCAAAATTTACAATGGAAAGACTTCTTTAAAAAGAGCTAATTCATTTTAAAAGTTATAAGAAAAAATAGAACTATTTCATTCTAAGCATCATTAAAGCAAAAATTTATAAAATAGACTACAAAACAGTAATTCCCAATCTTATAGCGAATAAAAAAAAAAAAATTATTTTAATAATAATAAATAGAATGTATCCAACAGATATTTTAAAAATAGTAGAAATTTTATAGACAGTGAAATAAAGCCTGAGACAACTCTTTCTTTATAATAATAATAAAATAATAATCAATAAAAATAAAAATAAAATATAGTTTTGCTTCCTTTAAAAAATAACAGAGAAAGTTTGAAAAAACTAAAAAATGGAAAATTATTTTTTAGTCCCATTGACACGCCTAGGTAAATGGTAAAATTAAAGTCTTTGAACGAAGAAATTTTGGCAAAATAAAAAAAAATTTCTGAATTTTAAAACAGTAAAGGATTGAAAATTAATTTAAGGTAGTCTAGATATAAAAGTTAATCTAGTTTATATAAAAAAAATTAGTATGAAAATACCAGTGATAGTATTGTAGAAGGGCGATAAGATACTGATTAAAATAATAATAAATAAAATTAATATATGTAAAGTTCTTAAAATAGTATGGAAGTTGAATATTAGGATAATTATGATGATTTTACTAATAAAAATATTGATAATATTAATAGTAGTAATAATAAAGGGAATTGTTCTTCTAAAAGTATTGGATTTTTATAATTAAATTAGCAAAAATTAAAATAATAAGCTGATGATGAGTATATGGCTACTAGTATTAATTAGAAAAAGAAATTATAAAATAATAGTTAATTGAATAATAAAATTATGTCTGATACTGCGTATGATTTACATAATACTAGTTCTTTGTTTAAATTATAAAAGTTAAATCCAGTTAAAAAATTGAAATAATCTTCTAGTTTTTATAATCATAAAAATATATTCAATTTGAAAAATTACAACAGTTCTTTAGATATGGATGGAATATTAGAAAAAGAAAATAATTAGATAGATTAAAATAATTAAAAATCAAAATTAATTGAAAATTTTAAAATAAAAGTGTAAAAATTTATGTTCAACATGAACTTTAAAAAAGATTAACTTAACGAATCTTTTAAAGATATACCTATGGTAAGTGGAAAGAAAAGAAACTTAAATTTATCAAATTAGTCTTCAATATTAAATCTTTAAGAAGGTGAAAGTGCAGGTAAGAGATAAAAATAATTTTTTTCTTAATTAATATAATAATAAATATTTAAAAAATTTAATTTTATATTGTTTTATATTATATTATGGTTAACTAATTACTTTTTTAATAAAAAGTTTTTAGCTAGATTATAGATAATTTTTGTGGGTAGAATTAATAAAATGAATAAGATAACAGTATTTTATAAGAAAATATAAGTACAAATAAATTTATTTATAATAAAAAATAAATAGACGTGTGTAAAGATATCAGTATAATAGTTTTTGACGTCAATTCTGGAAATTAGATTAAAAAAACTAGTATAAACTAAGAATAATTATAAAATATGGTTTTAAAAAAAAATAGAATATTTTTGAATGATAATAAAATATAATATGATAAAAAGATTAAGTAGTTATAAAATTAGTACGATAATATTTTATAAGAGCTAAATAAAAGATCATTTGTAGTAAAAATTCCAATCGAATATAAAGTTGTAAATTAGAATTTTAACGACTATTATTCTGTAGATGAAGAGGCTTTGTTAAGAAAAAGATTAAATAAATTATAAAATTAAAGCAAAAAAATTATAAAGAAAAAAAAAAATGTAAATTTAAATTAATATTTTAATTTTTTTCTCGCATTTTATTTAAAATTTAAAATTAGTAATGTTTGAATGTACAAAAAATTTGGTTATATAATGATATACATAATAATTATAAAATATCTTATATTTATTTTTAATTTTTTTTATAGGAAAGATCTAAAAGTGCAAAATTTGATAGAAATAAACATTTTAACTCCTAATATAAAATAGATTCTTCAGATAGTGAAGATGATGCAAATATAGAAAAATTAAAAAATGATAAAATTTATATAGATGTTGGTTAAATACCCATTAAAGAGGAATACGAATATGATGATCAGTAAAATGATAATGTCAATAAAAATCAAGCATCAAAGAATCCTAAATAAAAAAATAGAAGAAAAAAATTAAATTAAAAAGTTGATGAAAATAAAAAAAATTGGTAGAAAAAGAAATAAGCAATTTAGGATGTTTTAGACTAATTAGATGAAAATGAAATAGAATATAATAAAGATGAATTAAAAATTGAATTAACATACAAAATTAAAAATAAGAAATATTCAGTTTTTAATTAGCCTTTAATAAACATACCAGAAAATGCTTAACTTAATATAAAGAGTCCCAAAAGTAAAATTAACGAAATTTTAGACTCCGAAAATTTGGACGAAGATGAATAAGATTCAGTAAAAGAGGATTATTAAAATAAAAAAGTGTATAAGGCTAGAGGAGGCCCTAAATATAAGACTAAATTATATTAGTCCAAAAAAAAAGATGATAAAAATAATTAAGACGAAGAATATTAGCCTGTTTAAAGAGATGAAAGAGAAAAAAATTTAAATAATGATAGTGATTATTCAGACTATAATGATGATAATAGCAATCAAAATAATAGTTATAATTATAGGAATAACGAAAAGTCTCCTTTATAAGTAAAATATAATATTTTAATTTTTATTATTATTATATTATATTAATAAGAGAAATTTTTTGCGAAATTCGTTATTATTTTAATTCCTATTTATTATTCAATATTAAAGTTCATGAATTTATAAAAAAAACACTTTTTTAGTTTTATTAAATCAAAAAAAAAAATTAAAAATTTTTCAGTTTATTATTTTTTTTTTTTCTCTTCAAATATATAAAATTATTGTTTTAAATTTAAATAAATTTTTAGAGGGCGAAATAATTATAAATAAGCAAATAAAATAGTTAGCAAGCTGAAAGTGGGGACCAAAATAATAATAGTGATTAAAATAATTTTAGTAAATAAAGTAAATTTTCTTAAAATAATTAAAATAGCGCCTAAAAAACTTAAAGAAGTTAAAATAGGGAAAATTAATTTATTAGAAATAATACACAATAATTTAAAAACGATAGTAAAGTTTATAGTTAAAATACTTATAATAGTTAAAACAGTTTAAATAAAAATAGTGATTATATTGTGAATGATTATAATAATAATGATGGCGGTAGTTAATTATTGGAAAAAAAATCTACTAAAAATTATAACGACATGGATAATTAATGTGAAGATTTAATTGGTTAAAAATAATCTCTTTAAAATAATTTAAGTATTGATAATTAAGAAAAAGATGAATAAGAATTGGATGATTTAAACCCTGTGAATATTTAAAATAAATTAATTTTAAAAGTCAAATAATAATTTGACGAAAGAGGTTTAAAAAAAATGAAGTCAGTTAACTTTATAGACGATATTAAAAAAGAAGAAAGTTCATAATAATTAGAATTGAAAAGGAATCAAACTTAAACTTCACGTAAGTATTTACATATAAATACATATTTTTTTTGATAAAATATTAAAATATCTTCATAGAATTTGTTACTAAATATGTTAAATTTTTAATCTTTTTTAATAAATGTATTCGTTATAAAAAATTTCTATTAATTTTAATATATATTTTTTAGCATTCCATGCAGCCGTTAAAAATAATTAAATGTTATAATCTTGCGATATAAAAGATAACACAGATGTTAAAAAGTAAATAGAAATTTTATAAAGTAAATAAAATTGGTAAAAAACAAAAAAAACTATAATAAGAAATAATAAAATTTAAAAATAAAATGGAAAAAAATATATATAAAGTAAATTATTGGATTAGTTGATAAATATAGATGATATAAGTAATTTTGAATTAGAAAATTTTGACTAAGAAATTCCTACTTACACAATAAACATACCAAGTAATAAAAAACATATTAATACATTTTATTTTTTTATTACATAAATAAAAAAATAATATTTTTATCTTATTTTCTTAAAAAAGGCCAAAGATTTGGAGATGAAAAATAAGCTGAACTATATAGAAAATTAACTTAATGGGAACTTTAAACAAATGATGAAATATATAAAAATAATGTTAAATTAGGAAAATAAATTGAAGATTCTATAAGTAACTAAGGTTCAGATAGTGATTCTGATAGCGATTCTTAAATGAAAAGCGAAAAATCAGTATAAGACTGATAATTTTCAAAATTTTTAATTAATCTTATTTTAATTTATTTATTCATTATATAAAATTATTAAATTTTATTATAAATATAAACAAATATTATATAAAATTTATTACTAACTTATAATTAAGATATTTGAAAGTCTAATTTTTAAATAATATTTTTATTTGATGAGTTAACTATTAAAAATATTTTCATAAACGCAATGAATGTTTCCATTAATTAAATCGTTGTAAATTGAGAATAAAAAATTGTTTTATTACATTTTTTGTGTTTAATTGTTAATAGTAAAAATTGGTTATTTTTATTATAAAATTTTGAAAAAAAAAATAAATACTATATTAATAAAAAAAAATAATATATAAATTTAAAATATGGGTTGTTCTAATTCTAAAGGTTAAAAAAACGAGTAAAAATAGGCTTAAAAATATAAAGATTAAAGTAATTACTCTAAAAATTTGGAAAAAGGTAAATATAAACAACACTTTATATTAACCATATAGTGATTAAATAATTTTAAATTTACACATTTAAATATTTTTAAATTTTAAAATATAGAAACAAATTATGAAATTAGTAACAGAGATGTTTTTGATTTCTCAAAGTTAGAAGAACTAATTAATTATTTATAATCAAATGCCTTAAATGAAAAATTGATTTAAATTTATAAAAATTAAAAAAATTTAAATCCTCAACTTTAATAATAAGAAAATCAACAACAACAATAATAACATTAATCATAGCAATAATAGCAATAATAGTAATAGTAATAATTACAGTAAGAAATAACAAATTAGTTAAAACTAGACTTAATTAGGCAGTACACATAGTTATCTTTAGATAAAAATCAAGCTAAAATCAAAAATAGAGAAGTCGACTTTTTAAATATGTTTTATACCCAATTTTTGGATAAAAAGGAAAAATTGATGAATTAAATTCATATTTATTAACCTTTTGGCTCTAAGTTATTAGAGGAAACCATAAATAGTAGTCTTCATTTGCCTTAATTTTTATAAGAATTATAAAAAAATTAACAAATATTTAATGAACCACTTAAAGATGATTATAAATCTGTGATGATTTAGACCTTGGTATTGTAAACTGGAGTTTATTAAATAATATTAACCTTTTTAAATGATCAAAATTTAAGTAAACTTAAATAAATATTAAATATTTTATAACAATAAGCTAATTTTAATGTTTTAATATATGTTAAGTGTTATAAATAAATATTTTGTTATTAATAATGTTAAAAATAATTAAAATTTCTTTATTAAATATATATATATAATTATTAGCTGATAAGGATGAGATAAAAAATGAGATAGTGTGGTTCAATTACGTAATAAACTTTGGAAATAATAATGACAAGACTTTGATAAAAGATGTTAAAAAAAGAATGGGGGAATTGGACAAAAAATTTATGGACTATACTAAGTAATTATAAAAATAAAACAATTCAAAAAAAGCTAAGGAAAGTTTGACAAAAATCCAAAGTTAGAATAAATTAAGTTAAGAAAACCATAAAGAATAACAAAAAGAATCTTAAATATAATAAAACTAACAGGGAATATAATAAATATAGCAAGAAGGAAAACCATTATAACATGATTTGTCAAATTTAAATTAATAATAATAGTAATAATAAAAATAAAGTTACTAAAAAGAAAAAGATTAAATACAAGCTTAAAAATTAACCACACAATTTTTGGTTTAATATACCGAAAATTTCGAGAAAATTTTGTTGCCTAAAATTTAAGAACAAGAAAAATTAAAGACGTAATAATATTAATAATAATTATAACAAAATCATTTATAATAATAATTAAGCGATAATAAAAATCAATAAGAAAATGTTCCTTTGTAAATGCAGGGGAAATAAATAAACAGTCCTGAAATATCTTAAAATTTGTAATAATTATAAAATAATATATAAACTTTACAATAACATTAACAAATGGGCTAATAAATTGAAAGCATAAACTAGTATTAAAAAAATTAATATAATAATGATAATAATAATAATTAAAAACAAGAGGGAAACTTGTTTGATAATGAAGGAGATTATGATGATGGTGATGATGATAAAGGTTATAATAGTATTTGTTTTGATGAATAAACCCATTTAGCTAGAGAAGTTACAACTTATTATACTACTAAAAATATGGAATTTAAAAGTAAGTAACACTAGTCATTTAAAACAGGTTTATGAAAATTGATATAAAAAATTTTGTTATTTATTTTTATTATTAATTTTTAAAGTGTAATAATAAAAAATAATGAAAAGTATATAGTTACTAAATTTTTGTATTTTCTTATTTAAAGATCTTTAAGTTTACATATTTTATACTATTTTATTAGAAATTACCAAAAAAGATATAAATGAATATCAATATGAATTTAAGATATTATAATTTTCTATATATATTATAAAGTAATAATATACTAGATTGATAAGATCGTAAATACCAAATTTAGAAAAAAAATATAAATTAATATTTCAAATATTATATTAAATATATATAAAAAATATTTAAATCTATAAATATTTCATTTTTAAATAAGAAGATTGTTTTTTCATTATTTTAAAAATCAGTGTTTATGAGATACTTAAAAAATTTAGTCTTTTACGTCTATTTTAAGTAAATCTGAAAAAGCTTTTTTGAGGTAATCATAAAAGTCCATATTTTTTTCTTCTTTGATCCAGATTTCCAATCTAATTTATGATTTAAAAACTTTGTCTGCGATTCTGATACCACATATAATATCTTTAAATTTATTTTCAGCAACAATTAAATTCATGACTAAATATTCCCAAATTTTTCTAACTTTATCTTTATATTCATCTTAGGAGTCTTTGTTTATAAGAAATTGATAATCACAACCTTCTTTATTGGCTTCATCTTCAAACATAGGTTTAATTCCATTTTTGAAAATTGAAAGAGTTTCGATCTCTACCTCTCTGTCATCGATTTTAAATCTAAAAAAAATTAAAATAAATCAAAATAAATTATTTAAAAAATATTTAAAAAAAGTTTTAAAAGTATATTTTGCAAATATAATATTAATAAAATAAAAATATTATAAATAAATAGTATTAAATTTATAATAATTTTTTTAAAAATTGAAATTTTTTTAATTTAAATATTTATATAAAAAATTATGAATTAAAATATTAAATTTCTGTAGAAAAAGTTAGTTTTATATATATATATTTTATTTTACATTTTTTAATGTTAATCGGCGAAAACTTTTAAAGGGTCTCCAAAAGCGGAATTTTTCCAAATATAAGTGAATTAGGATAATTTTTGGAATTTAAAGATTTATTTATTATCTTTAATATATATATCAGGATCATGAGAAGTAGATTTAACTTAAGATCTATAATATTCCCAACAAATCCATTCTTAGTTCAAATCTACATCTTCGACTTTATCGTTTTGTTATGACATTGATATTTTTATATTTTTTATTTTTTAAATTGAGATTTAATTTAAATTTAAGTGATTTTTTTTTTTTTAATAAAAAAGGTTTTTATTTTAGGGTTTGTTTATATTTTTTTTTCTTATTTTTTATTTTTAAAATAGCTTATATTTAATAAAACAAAATAAATATTTAATTTTATTATAGGATTGATATAAATTATAAACAAATTAATTTTTTTTTTATCAAATATAATTATCTTAATAATTCACTAATATTATTAGTTTATAATATTGTCTATACCATCCTTTATATATTAAATATAAAAATATAATTATTTATTTTTACAATATTTTTAAATAAAAAATAAGGAAAAAAAAATGGGTAAAATTAATTTTATAAATATAATTATACACAGATGAAAAGAAGAAAACTAATTGTTTATAGCATTTATAAATTTTTTTAAAGTCTTTAAATGTGAAAAAATAGTAGCATTATTTGCTTAATAACTTTCTTGATTGAAAAATGATTCAATAGGTTTTTTTATATATTTATTTAAATAAGTACATATATATATAAATTAAGATATAAGTTAAATTAAAATATTTTAAATTTTTTATATAAAATGCTAAATATTTTATATTAAAAATTGTGTTTTGTGATATATAATATATATTTTTTATTATTTATATAATTTTATACAATATATCAAAATAATTCAATTTAAATATTAAAACATCAATTAACATTAATTTTCTAGGGGTTTTATAAATTACTTTAATTTTTATCATTTTAATTTTATTATTATTATAAATTTTTTTAATACTATGGTTTTTATTATTATATTGTCGAGGATTTTTATGTTTATTGCATGGAAATTGTAGAATATCCAGTTTATTTTTTATTATCTAATTTGTTCATAAATTAAAATATCATTTAGCAAAGTATTTTTTCGTTTGATGATTCTATTTCTTCGTAAAATTTATTAAAATCATAATCTTTGTTTTCAAATTCAATATACGGATTTTTGCTGATTAAAATATAATATGTTATCATAAGAAGCTATCTATCGGGGTTCTTAGAAATTAATGGAATTAAATAATCTAAAATTTGCATATTTGTACTTTTATAAATTTTTTTAAAAATTTTGCTTTATTCAAAGTTTTGGTCGACAATTTTTAAAAAGTTTAAGTTTATTTATAGTTGCTCCTCTATATATTTATATTATTGATTATCATTTTAATTCTAAACTTATTATATTTAACTATTTAATTTATTTATTTCCCCCTTAATTATTTATTCGGTTTTTTCCAAAAGTTCGTCATAAAATTTGGATATATGTTTGATATCATCTATAATTTACTAATAAGTTTTTCTATATTCTCTTGAGCTTTTGTAAATATTCCATGTTTATTTTGCGCTTTCATCTATAGGTTCATCTTATTCAAGTTGGTTTTTCCAAAATTATAAAGATGCCATTTAATTTTTTGCCAAAAGAAAAACTTCTCTGAAATATAAACTTTTACCAATATAATGAATTAATTTTTTATCATTTTCAATTAATTTTTTAATCGGAAAATTGAAAAAAAAAGCCATATTTCTTTCAAATTGCATGTGATCGTTTTATTTTAAAATTAATTTTCTTTTGGCTATTTCAATATTTTACTCTGCCTCTTCTGCGGAAACTTTATCTTTTAATCCACTCTATAATATAATTTTTGATTTAGAAATAATTTATTAGTATATTTTTTGGCCAAAATTTTTTTTTAAATTAAAATTTATAATAAAAAAGTAAATTAAAATTTACAGTAGCGTAAAATTTATCATTTTCTATATCTTTTGCACTTAAATCTCCATTTTTTGATTTTTCACTGTCATTTAAATTTTTGTCTAAATAACCTTGAACTAAATTATTTTGTATATATTCTATACTTAACGAAAAAGTCCCATTGCTATTTGACATTTAAGAATTATCAACCAACTTTGTTTAAAAAAGTGGATTTTAAAATATTGTTTTCCAATCTATTCTTTTTTCTTCTTTTAATTCTAACATTTATCTAATTAAATTTTAAATTTCAGCTGATCTTTATGGCTGTTAAGGAAAAGTTAACTCAATTTTAAAAATATTTGCTCTTAGTTAAACTGTATTTTTTCCCGACCAAGGTGTTTTTCCATATAACATTTCATATAATAATATTCCCGAACTCCACACATCACACTTGGCAGAAAATTATTCAGCTTCTAAAATTTAAGGACTCTAATTATTAAATAGTTTTTTATGATTTTTTTTATTTTAAGAGCTTTTAAAAGAAAAATTTGAAATTGAATTATTATATCATATTTTGGAAAAAAATAAAAACCTTCGAATTATTATGATATTTTTATTAAATATTATTAAAATTTTTAAATGAATTTAGAATTTTAGAACTAAAGAGATTTAAAATTTAAAAAATTTAAAAGTCATTAATACAAAACAAAATGTATTAATTTAAATTATTTAAATAACGAAATAGTTTATTATTATTAAAAACTTGATAAATATTTTTTCTATTAAGTTTATGTGGAATAAAATTGTTTTTAAAGTTATATTCTAATATCCTTATATATGAAAAAATTATGCTATAGTAAAATTTTTATAAAAATAAGTACTTATTATTACCATATATAAAGGAGTACCTAATCTTGAAAAATATCCTAGTTATTCTGCCCCGTTTTCTAGAACTCTTGAAAAGCCAAAATCCGAAATTTTGGCTCTTCCATTATCTAATAATATATTTTCTGGTTTAATATCTCTATGTATAATATTTTTAGCATTTAATGTTTTGAATCCTTCTAAAATATGTTTAAAGAAAAGAATTGCTTCTGTTTCTGCGAGATATTTCTAGAATTTTATTAAAAATTAATGTATTATTATTTTTATTATAATGCTTTTTCTTTTTTAAAATTTTAGTATATTATTTTAAATGAGGTTACATAAAAGAAAAATAAATTGTCCTTTTAACATAAATTATCTTAAATTTTAATAATTCTCTTTTTATTAAGAAAAAAAAAGAAAGAATAGTGAGTTAATTTGCATTTGAAATATTTTTTAAAATTTATTATTTTTAATTATTTTTGGTTAACTTTTATTAATTACTCTTTTTTTTAAGTATGATTTAAGGTCTCCATCTTTACACAATTCTAAAAAAATATACAAGTTATTTTCAGTATTTTTAACATCATATAAACGGGTTATGTACTTGCATTTTGACATTTGCTTTAATATTGAAATTTCTCTTTAAATTAATTAAAATTCCATTTTTTTTTCTACTAGAATATTTTTAAGGTCAATTATCTTACATGCAATCTATAAAATTGATAAGTAAAGAAATATAATAAATATATAAGCAGATATTAGAATTTATATGTGTATATTTTTAATTTATGCATTAATTTTTGTAGTGACGCGTTATATAATTTTTTCAATAATTTTAGGATAGTTATTAAGTTGAAAAATTTTTAATTTTAATTTTTAATTCGAAAATTTTTATTACTAATTTTTCAGGTCTTGAAACATGATATCCTTTTTTAACAACACCATAGGCTCCTTTGCCTAAAACATTATCTGTAATTATAAAATCCCCAACTTTTTTATGTTAATGTTATTTTATTTAATTATTTTCTGTAAATTATTGCTAAGTTTGGAAAGATTTAGTTTGGACTTGGTTTGATATCATTAAAAAAATTTTTAAATTTGTTCCAAATTTTTTTTTTCTTTTTATTTTCTTTTTATTTTAACAAATTAATCATTAATTCCTTTGTTTTAATTTCTATGAAAAATAATTATTTTTTTTTTATCTTTAATTTTTAATGTAACAAGAAAATAGTAATATTTACAAACCATTAATTTTAAGCCCACACTAAGCTATCAGCTTAAATTATTTACATATTTATGATAAACTTATACAGTGAAACAATGAAAAAGAACACTTATTTAACATTTTAATTTTATACATTAATTTTTTTATATATAAACTATAAATTTATTATTTCAAAAATAAAGCTCTAAAAAAAAATTATGAAATTTTTTATTATTTTTATTTTTTTATTTTAATTTTATAAGCAAAAAGAGTAACCTAGTCCAAAGTTTACATTATTTTAAAATTATTTTATCATTTAAAGGAAATTATTAATATAAAGTTTGGAAAATTTTACTTGTTTGTAATTTGAATTTTATATGCGTGGGATTCGAAAACCACTTTAATATGTGTAAATACCTTTATTATTTTTGTTAATTTAAAGTTGGGAAATCCAATAAAACAAATTAATAATTTATTTTTTTTAAATTGAAATTTTAAATATACCAAACCAGGTGTCAATAAAGTTCATTCCAAAACTTTAAAGAATTTGGATAGTTTTATTAAAAAATAAAATTAAATATTTAAAAATTTAAATTTTAAATATAATTTATAATAATGAAGAAATAAAATTTAATTCTTAAAATATAGTATGTCATTAATAATAAAATTTGTAATATAAATATATAAAAAATTATTAAGAAATAAATAAAAGAAAATTATATAAAATATTTTATAATTTTTGCTAGTAATTAAAAGTTTAATTTAATTTCTTATTGCTTTTATAAATTAGATTTGTTTCAAAATTGTATTAAATACTAGTCTAGTCATTAATTAAATATATTATATAAAAATTCAAAAAATAAAATTTTTAAATAATGTTAATTCCATATTAAATTAAATTAAATTAATACTTTATTTTAAATAAAATAAAATTGTAAAAATAGTGGCAAAATATATTTTAAATTTATCTTACAAATACTTTAACAAATTTTTAATAATTATTAATTATATCATCCTAATTTTTAATTGGGTAATTTTTTATCACAAAAATAAATTATTATTAATAAATATATATATATAATTGAAAATATTTATACACATTTTAAATAATTAATTAATTAAAATATACATTATCTAATAAGTATACTTAAAAAATTTATAAATATATAAGGAAAAAAAGGGGGGTATTATTTTTCGACATTTTCTTTTTTTTTTTACATTATAGTTAAAACACTTAAAACTCATAAACTCAAATAAATATAGTTATTAATATAGTATTTATATTTAAAAATGGAAGCAAATAAAAGATAGAAAAAAATTTTTATATATATATTTTTTTTTCTTCATTTATTTTTTCAATTTTTAATTTATTTTTTGGTGGGGATTATTATATTTATTATTATTTTTATTTTTTTTCAGAATCTTTCTCCTCTAATTCTTCTAGCGAGTTAGATATCTTTGGTCATAATAGTAACTCTTCTAGCGTGAATGGCGCACAAATTGGTGTCTTCGAATAATCCAACTAAGTAAGCTTCAGAAGCTTCTTATAAGGCTAAGATAGCGGAAGATTGGAATCTCAATTCGGTTTTGTATTCGTTGGCAATGTCTCTTACTAATCTTTAGAAAGGTAATTTTCTGATTAATAAATCGGTGGATTTTTAGTATTTTCTGATTTCTCTTAAGGCGACGGTTCCGGGTCTGAATCTGTGGGGTTTTTTGACTCCTCCGGTGGCTAAGAAAATAGAGGGAAAAAAATTAGTTAATAGGTTGGTTTGAAGTTTTATATTATATATATTTATATATTATTTTTTAAATTGTTTTTTTTGATTTTGGTTTCAATAATTTTTAATTTTTAATTTAGATTTAGATTTTTAAATTTTAAAAATTTTAAATTTTAAATTATAATTTTACCAGGGGCGGATTTTCTGGCAGCTTTGGTGGCAAGTTGTTTTCTGGGGGCTTTGGATCCGGTAGATTTTCTAGCAGTTTATTTAGTTCTGGCCATTTGATTTTTTATTTTTTTTAGTTTTTTTTTTATTTTTTTTTTTAATTTTTTATTGATTTTTTATATTTTGATAAATGCATCAATATCATTTATTTTTGTGGGTTGATTTGAAGATTATTAATCCGGTTTAAATGAAGATTTAAATAAAAAATTAATCAAGATTCATATTATGGATACTTAAAGTCATATTAATTTCAGGCGAGCCAATTAAATTACAGGGATTAAGTTTTTAAGATTAAATCTAGAATTAAGAGATGAAAGGAAAGTCTTTTAATTCACACATTTCTTTATATAAAGTAAAAATAACAAACCCTGAAAAAAGGGGGAGGTAAAAATTAAGAAATAAAAAATAAAAATAAAATAAAAAAAAAATAAAAAATAAAAATAGTAAATAAAATGGCTGCTGGAAAAGGAAAAGGAGGAAAAGTCGGAGGAAAAACCGGAGGAAAAAGACATACTAAAAGAACCACTAAGCCTTCTTCTGAAGGAATCACCAAACCCGCCATCAGAAGATTGGCCAGAAGAGGAGGAGTCAAAAGAATTTCTTCTTTCATTTATGACGATACCAGATAAGTTTTAAAATCCTTCTTAGAACACGTTGTCAGAGACGCCGTTACTTATACTGAACACGCCAGAAGAAAAACTGTTACTGCTATCGATGTTGTTTACGCCTTAAAAAGATAAGGAAGAACTTTATATGGTTTCGGAAACTGATTTTTTGAAAATTAAAAATAAAAAAAAATCTTTTTTCTAGCTTATATATATATACATTTCCTAATTTATTATTTGTTTAATAAGTTTTTATATACTTATATAGTTTTTAGAGTTTATTTGTGTTCTGATTTAGTTCAAGTCATTTCAAAAATTAATCTTTCTTTCTTTCATTTATATATAATGAATAATTTTTTATTAATTATCAATTACTCACTAAATTTTGAAAATATTTAAGTGGCACATACTTAATATTAATTAATTATTTATCAAATGAAAAAATTAAAGAAATTTATAATTTATATAAATTTAAAGAACATTCTAATAAATTTTAAATTATGGGTAAAAAAAAAACAATAAATTTAAATTTCTTCAATAATAATATACAAAACCCTATTTTACATTATATATATAAACCTATATATTGCTTTATATTTATAATAAAATATTATTACTTTAAAATTATTTTAATAGATAAACATAAACATAAATTACTTATTAAATATTACTGTTACAAATTAATTAAAATATTTAAATTTTTTTTTTAAAAATATTATAAATATCATTTTTATTCCTATTTATTATTATTACTAATGTTATTAATATTATTTTTTATATCATATTATGCAATAACTTTTTCCATACACGTAAAATGAGTTTTTACACAATTTTTAATACATTTTTCTTCTTCATAAGTGAAATTTTAATTTTATAAATCTGTGCAATTTTAAAAACAAGTTTTTGAAATATCTCTAATTGAATTTTTGTGATTATTTAAAATTTCGTGGTCTTTTTCATTTTATTCAAATTAAAATTCATTAAATAAATCTAAGTTAGCTCCTAATCTTTTTCTCATTTAAACAAATCCAAAATAATCTAAAAAGTTCTCCATTTTTATCTATTAATTTTATACTATTGTTTAATTTATTAAAGTAATTTGGTATATAATTTTGAATTGGTATTTTTATATATTTAATTTATTGTTTAAGAAATCTATTCGAAATTCTATTTATTTTGTTTCATTAAAATAAATATTATATTTCATTAGTATAGAGTTATTAGGAATTAATTAAATTACAAATTTATTGAAATAATTAAATTTGCAATAATTATCAATTTAAAAGTGTTTAATGGAAAAATAAGAACAAAAAAATAGAAAAGAAGACACATTTTAAGAAGATTAACAACTTCAAAGTTAAGCAAAAAAAATAAAGCCCAATTAAGAAGTAAAAAAAGCAGGTCTATTTAATTATGATAAACTAATTGAATAAATGATTTATATTAGATTTTTAAATTATATTATATTATTTTTAAAAAAAAGCAAGAAATGGTAAGACCTTTATAATTTTAAGTTTTAAAGACCTACAAAAAAGCTAGGTAATAAATTATTTTCCATTATATTTTAATTATATATATATTTTTTATATTATTATGATATAAAATACTTAAATATATAATTATATATATATAACAGAGCCAGTACTATGACTCTACCTCACGGTGAAGTTTATACACCTGTTTATATGCCAGTGGGAACCAAAGGAACAATTAAAGGTAAAATGTTGTTGCAATATAAAAATTTATTATTGTTTATATTAAAGTTTTATATAATTTTAAATTAATTTACACAAATTTTTAATAACAATTATTTTAAAAATTATTTTAATATATAGGAGTAACTTCATAGTAAATGAAAAATTTAGATTGCAGAATTTTACTAGGAAACACCTATCATTTGGCGTATTAACCAGGAGGTGATTATATGGAAAAAGTAGGAGGTTTACATAAATTTATGAATTGGGACAGAAACATATTAACTGATTCAGGAGGTTTCTAAATGGTATAAAAATTCAAATATATAAAAATTTTTAAGAGAATATTTTAACGTATATAAATAGATATTAATTAAAAAATTTAATATTTAAAAAAATATTTTATTTTAATAAATTTAATTTTTTTTACAGGTATCTTTGTCAAAATTATGTAATATTACAGAAGAAGGAGTAACTTTTGAACATCCAGGCGACGGGTCAATTATGAAATTAAAACCAGAAGATTCTGTTCACAGATAAAATTAAATAGGAGGAGATATTTTAATGGCTCTTGATGACGTGGTTAAAACTACACATGATGGTAACAATATTTATTTTAATAATTAAATAAAAATAGGAAAAAAATAAATTTAAATAAAAAATAATTATTAAAATTAATTAATTATTTAATTAATAATGGAAAAGATAAATATTAATTTTATTTTTTAGATTTATAGAGGATGGATGAAGCTTGTGATAGAACTATTAGGTGGATAGATAGAAATATTGAAGCTCATGCTAGAAAAAGTGATTAAAATTTATTTCCAATTGTTTAAGGAGGATTAGATGAGAAAATGAGAATTAAATGTTTGGAAGCTTTAATAGCTAAAGATGCAAATGGGTACGCTATTGGGGGATTATCAGGGGGGGAAGCCAAAACTGATTTCTTTAAAATTGTAAATTTGTGTACAGATTATTTACCTAAGGATAAGCCTAGGTAAGTTTATTATACAATATTTTTTTATTTTAAACGAAAAATTAAAATTTAAAAAATTTAAAAAGTTATTTATTAAATAAAATAAAGTTTGCAACACTTTTTAAATTAAAAAATAAATAGTATTTAATTAAATTTAAATTAAATTAACCTTATTTATATATTAAGATATTGTATGGGCGTTGGTTATCCTGAAGATTTGGTTTTGGCTAGTTGTTTGGGAGTCGATATGTTTGATTGTGTATTTTCAACTAGAACGGCTAGATTTGGAACTGCTTTTACTAAATACGGATTTTTAAATTTGAAAAGATAGGAATTGGAAAATGATTTTACCCCTATTGAAGAAGGGTGCGAATGTGAAGTAATTTTATTTATTTAAAGCATAAAAAAAATATAATGTTTTTTTTATATTAAAGATTCATAATTTAGAATAAAATTAAGTTAAAAAAAATAAAAATATAATTAAATATTATAAAATAGGCTTGCAAAAATTACACTAAATCTTATTTACATAATGTTATTGGCAAAGAGCCATCAGCTTGTAATTTGGTATCTATGCATAATATAAATTATTTATTAACACTTATGAAAAGATAAAGATAGTCTATAATAGATGGAACTTTGGAAGAGTTTGTCAAGTAATTTTTTATTAAAAAAAATTATTTAAAAAATTATTATTTACTTAAATAAATTTATTTATACATTAAAATAAGTTTGTTATTTAATTTTTTATATAATTTAATTAGTGATTTCTTAAAAAATTATTACTCCAAATAAAAAGAATTACCTGATTTTGTGTATAAGGCTTTAGAATATGCTGATATTAAAATTACTTTTAAATTTGATAAGTGATTTAAAGTTTTTTATTTATAATTTATTGTTTGTATTTTTTTTATTTTGAATATTTTAGTATATTTATATAAAATTTTCTTATTTTAAGTACATTATATTTATAAATTATTTATAAATGTAAATAAAAAATGCCAGAATTATTAATTTGAAAATAGTTTTTTAATATTCTCTAAAATTTTATTCTAATTGTATCATAAATGTATTTCAAATATTAGTGAAGCAATTTTTTTTTTAAAATTTAATTAAAAATTTGAATTAGAAGAAAAACTAAAAGAAAAAAAAATATACTTATTTTCAAATTTATTATAAAAATAAAATAAAAATAAAAAAATAATAAAATTAAATATGAACGCACAAGATATTTTAAAAAATCTTCAGAATTTACAAGATATAAATTAAAATATATAATAAGCCAAAGGCTTTTAATAGAAAAATTAGGGTATAAAATTAATTTTATCATATATAATTTAAATTCGTAAATTTAAATTATAAATATCAAATTTAAAAATTAAATTAATTTTATGTTAAAAGGTAACTAAAGTTTTTAATAAAATTATAATTAATTACAAGATTAATATCCAAGTAATAATTAAACCCAATAAAGAGGAAGATAATAAAGTTAATATTAACAATATTAGTAAAATGATTATAATAAAAAATCTCCTATTTAATAGAATTTCTAATAATACCCTTCTAATCAAAATGATAATTTAATTTAATAAAATTAAATATAAAATAGATAAAATAGTTAAAATAACTATCAATATTAATAAAATTAGGCGTAAAGTTTGAGAGATACTTCTTTTTAATCATACAATAGTTAATAAAATTACCAAAACTATTAGTAAAGTCAGCCTTAATAAAATATAAACTAAGAAAGAAAAAATAGCATATCTCAAAAAAATAATTACAAAAACAATAATAATAATGGCAAATCTTATAATAATAATAAAAATAATAATAATGTGAATAACAGAAAAGAAAGCAGTGATAATATTTAAGAAAATTCTTATTAATATCAAAAATAGTAGTAATAATAGTATTAAAATTTTTAAGAGAGTGGTTTAAGAAATCTTAGCGTTGAACAATAGTAGCCTTAATAATAGTAATATTAAAAATAATAATAGTAGAAATAATAAAATTAAAGTTCTTTGGATTAATTGAATTAAAATTTAAATAAAAATTAAAATTAAATTTAAAATTTAAATAGAAATTAGAGGTAAATTAAGCCTTGGAATTTGGGGCAAAATGGAACTTAAACAGGTTAAACGTAGAGTTAAGGAGGGGCTCATTACTATAATACTTAGGATTTGAAGCCATATTTTAAGTCAGATTATAGAAATGATGAGTTAGATTTAAATAAAGATTAAAGGGGGCTTTAGTTGCCAACTGATTATTCTTAAAATTTTAATTAAAATCAAAATTAGAATTAGAATTAGAGTTAAAATAATTAGATATAATTATAATAAGATTTGCATAGAAAACCTTATTAAAATTAAAGTTATTAACAAAATTAAGGTTAAAGTTAATAAGACACCAGTTTTACTTAAAATATTAATAAACCTTATACTTATAGTTAGGTTCCTAAAACCAGTATTCATGATAAGCCTGGGACTAGACCTGGTTAGTAATATTTTAAATTATTTTTTTAATTAAAAATTAATATATTAATAAAATACCATTTAAAACATTTTTTCATTAAATTTACAAACAAATTAACAAAAAAAAGGAACTTAATTTAAGATTTTAAATCTGGAGGATCTAAATAATAATTCGAATAAAATCATTAAAGAATAGAATAAGATAATGGTTCTATGTTCAACCCATAAGAAGTAAAAAAATAATAAAATTTTAATAAATAGTATATATTTGTATAAAATATTTAATGCTTAATTTTTGGAAATAAACTAAAAAATTGGATTATTAGATTTTTAAAAAAATTTTTTTTTATTAGAAATACCAGATTTTCACGAATCCTTACCAAGAGTTGGAATTAACATAAAAAAAGGAATTTTTGTAATAAAATTTTGATGAAAATTAGTTCGATAACAGAAAATATACAGTATTGATGATAGCAGAAAAGCCTTCAATTGCCCGAAATATTGCGGAAGCTTTGAGTGGAAAATCTGGATTTAATACTAGAAAGGGAAATTGTAAATTTTGCAACGTTTATGAGTATTATGGGACTATGTTTGGAAAAAAGGCCTTTTTTAAGGTTACTTCTGTTATTGGACATATATATACTACTGATTTTCCTGTTGGGTATTAGGTATTCAAAAATTATTTTAAAATTAAAGAGAGATTATTTAATTTTATTTTTTTAATTATTTGAAAACTTATAATTATTTTAAATTTATTTAAATCCTTTTATTTCTTATAAATTCTTATAAATTATTTTGAATTTATTTAAATATTTGGATACATTTAAATACTTTTACTATCTAAGATTAATACATATATTTTTGAATTTATTTAATTATCTAAATTTATATATGTATTTTTAATTATTTGGAGATAATTTAAAAGTTTTAATTATTTTAAATTATTTTATATAAATTTCATTATTTAAAATTATATTTGTATATTTTTGACTTTTTAAAATTAATTTGTATATTTTTATTTAAGGATTGGAGGAAGATAGACCCTCTTGATCTTTTTGACGCACCTACTATGAAAAAGGAAACTAATCCTGATTCAAATATAATAGGTCATTTATAAAAGGAAAGTTTAGGAAGCAGTTATGTGGTTTTATGGCTAGATAACGACAGAGAAGGGGAGAACATTTGTTTTGAAGCTTTAAATATTTGTAAGCCAAATTTGATAAAAGAAAATTTCATGCAAATTTACAGGGCGAAATTTTCTAGTATTACTGAATAAGACATAAGAATAGCTTTTAAGAATTTGAACTGCGGGCCGAATATAAATGAGTCAATTTCGGTGGACGCGAGGCAAATAATTGATTTGAAAATCGGAGTAGCATTTTCCAGATTTTAAACAAGATATTTAGTAAGAAAATATTAAGAATTAAATTAGAAAAAAGTAACTTTTGGGCCTTGTTAGACTCCGACCTTGGCTTTTTGCGTTGCTAGAGACGATGAAATAGCTTAATTTAGATCGTAAAATTTTTACAGACCGATTCCGAGAGCCACCGTTTACAACAACTAATAAATAGCTTTAGAATGGAGTAAAGACAGGACTTTTGACTAATAAGAAGCGGAATAAGTAAAGTTGGAAATGGACTAAATTGGACAAGTTTAGGTGATAAATTGCGAAAATTAGCAGTCTACTAGGTAAAAACCGGAGGGGTTAAACACAGTTGTAATGCTGAAATTGGCCTCTTAATAAATTGGCATGGGGCCTTAGTAAACTATGCATTTTGCTGAAAAACTTTATTTAGGCGGTTTTACTACTTATCCAAGAACTGAGTCGACAAGGTATTCAGGCAATTTCGACCATTAAGGCGTTTTGTAGGCGATTGCTGGTAAAATTATTAATTTTTTTTGATTTTTTAGCGGTTTATAATAATTATTTTAGTTTATATAGCTTATTTTAATTATTTGAAATGTATTAATTTAAATTTTATATTTTTTATTTTTAGCTAATAGGGGGAACTAGTAAATTGCTTAATATGCTTAGAAATTATTGAATTTCGGGACTTCTTAGCCCAAGCATGGGAAAGATGTGGGGGATCATCCACCTATCACCCCAACTAGTAAAACTCCTACTTTTTTGTAAAAATAAGAGTAAATTTTGTATGAATTAATTTGTAGATAGTATATGGCTACATTGAGTCCGGATGCGAAATTTCAAAAGAAAAAGATAACTTTTATGGGATAATAGTCTAAATTTTTTTTAAAAGGAACAGCCTGCGAAAATAAAGTATTTTTTTAAAGACAAAATTAATTTAAATTTTTGCTAATTTTTCTAGAATTTTTTGTTTATATTTATTAAATAATTATATATTTTGATAGGGGTTTATAGAAATAATGCCTTGGATAAAAATACATGAAAATGAAATTCCTAATTTTTAATAAGGTGATGTATTGAGATTAGACAAAACTGATTTACATATAGGGAAAACTTAGCCCCCTGACCACATTTCTGAGTCTGAATTAATAACTTTAATGGAAAAAAATGGTATAGGAACCGATGCTTCTATGGCAACTCATATTAATAATATTTGTGAAAGAGACTATGTCTAAGTAAAAAAATTAATTTAATAAAAAAATACTTATATATTAATTAATAAAAAAATATAAATTCAATATATAAAGTACTTATTTATTAATTAAGAAAAAAAAATGTAATTTAATAAATAAAAATGGGGGTATTAACAACAAAAAAATTTTTCTATTATTTAAAAATAATTAAATAAAATAGAAATACAAAGTTGATATTATTTGATCATTTTTATCTTATATATTATTTTATATTTGTGAAACTTGTTATTTTTTAATAAGATAATTATTATTATATATATTTTTTATTAAAATTATTATTATATATATATTTTTTATTAAAATTATATTTATTTTATATTTTTAAGGTTGTCGGGTAAAGCAGAAGGTTAGTACCGACTTAGTTAGGAAAATCTTTATTCCACGGATATTAATCTATTGATACTGAATTAGTTGCCCCTGAACTCAGAAGTTCTATAGAAAGATCAGTGGATTTGATTGCAAAAGGAGAAGTTAAATATGAAGTAAAAAAATATATTATATTAATTTTAATATATGTATTGATCGAATTTTTTATTCAATTTATAATTAATTAACTTTTAAAATTAAATTTACTACTTTAGGAAGTTTTAAAAAATGTTTTGAACCTGTTTAGAAGTAAATATGTTTATTTTGTTTCCAATATTGGGAAATTTGACAGTTTCTTTAATGTTACTTTTAGTTCTATAGACTAGGCGATTGGTAAAAAATTTTAAATTTTGAAAAAAATTTTAATAAAATATTAGTAAAAAAATTAATTTAAAAAAAAATAGCTCTTGCCAGTGGTTTTAGTAAATGCGGAAGATGTAAAAAAGAGGCAAAATTATTACAAAAAGTAAATAAATTATACTGTGATTAGTGTAAGTTTATGTATGGTTTACCTAGAGCTCTTAATTACGAAGCAGCTGTCGATTGTTTTTGTCCAGTTGACGGATATTAGTTGATTTTATGTTTGATAAACAAAAACGGTAAATAATATTTCTATAAAAATTGAGAAAAAAATATCATTTAAATTATAAAATATCTGAAAATTCATTTAATATAAATATAAATATAAAAATAAAAATAAAAAGGAAACCAAAAGAAAATATCAATTTGTCCTTTATGTTATTAAAAATCGCCTGCAATTGAAGAAATTTAGTTTAACAGGTTTGACAGAGTCTCATGTAACGCCTGTTCGAACAGAAACTGCCATTTTTCGATGGGATATAACGAAATCGCTAAATGTAGACACTGTAACAGCGGAGGCAGACTGGTTTTAGACTGGCCTTAAAATGGAAAATACACTATGACTTGTAATGTTTGTTAGTATTAGTATTAGTTGTGTCATAATGGACAGGTTTACAGATCGAAAACTACGTGTAATTTCTGCAGGAGTCATATAGTTAAGGTGGAGAATTATGAATAATATAATATTATAATTAATTTATTAGAATTTAGAATTAGATGTGTTATAATATATTATTTTAATTAATTAAGCTTTTTTTTTTATTATTTATTATTTATGTGTATTTTTTTATAAATAAGAATATAAATATTTAATGTTCTTTTTGTATAGGTAGAGCTTAATGAACCTGAAAGAGGGTATAATGATATGGTATTTGAAGGGTGTGTTTTTTGTGATCCTACTTTTTGCAGAGTTATGTTGTAGTTCCCACCTTAAGCAGAAGACGCTTAAGAAAAAAGAGGAAACTTTTTACAAATCAATTAAGTTGAGGAAGTAATATTTTTATTATAATCAAAAATAAAATCTAATTTTTTAATTTTAAATTTTATATTAATCTTTGATTTAAATTAATAAAAAAACATTAAATTAAAAGGGGAAAGAAAATAAGCCGGGAGGAAATTAAAAAGAAAAAGCCAAAAGAGGGCCAAAACCTGGGCCTAGAAAGCCTTATACTAAGAAAGGAGGTAATTAAAATAACAATAACGTAGGGGGATCTGGTAGGAAAATGGGCACTTAAAGAGGAAAAAATGCAGGTACTGAAAGATATAGTAATTCAAAAAATTCTAAAAGAAAATAAGTTTATGGAGGTGGAAATAATAATAATAGATAAACGCCTTAAAAGGGAAGATAAAATAATAAATAAGGATTTTAATATAGTAATAATAATTTATAAGATCCTATGGCTATTTTAAGAAAGCCGATTTAAAAACATTGAGTTAATTAATAAATTTAATAGAGTTTTTTTTAATAATTTTGAGGGGTTATTAAACTTTTTTAGAAATTAATTTTAAAATTATTAATTAAAATACTATTTGATTGGAGTATACATACATATATATATATAAAATAAAAAAAATAGTTTCAAAAATATACCGATTAAATTTTAATTTTTATAAAACTTTAAAATTTAATTTTTAATTTATTAATAATATATTATACATAATATATATATAGAGGTTTTTAAATATTTATTAACATATAATTATCAATATAAAGTTCTAATTAGTGATTCTTTTTTTTTTAATTAGCGAATAAATCTAATAAAACACAACAAAAAACCACTAAAGCAATTTTTAATTTGATTCAATTTTTTACGGTATTTTTTATTCAAAAATTTGTGATTTAATTTTTTAATTATAAATTATTAAAAACAAAAACAAAAAATTAACTCAAAAAAGAAAATTAATTATCAAAATAAAATGAAGCAATAAACAGATAATAACAATAAGGAGAAAAAAACTCAAACAACTGGTAAGTTATATAAAAAAAACATGAAATTTCATTTAAAATTTTTAAAAATAATTTATTAATTATTTTTTTATATTTTAGAGTTGTACGTGTGGGGAGGTATTAAAATATTAAATATAATAATTTTATTTTTTAAATTTAAATTTGCAAATTTTGAAAAAATATTTTTTGTAAATTAAAATAAATGTAAAAATAAAATAAAATATAGATGATGAAAATGGGCAATTAGGACTAGGCCATAAATATTAAGGTAATTGTTATAGTTTAGCAAAAATATGTAGCTATTCATTGAAAATTGATTAAATTAGTTGTGGGGAAAGTCATTCAGTGTTTGTTACCTGTAATTATAAAAAAATAAATAAATTTATGATATTATATTTATTTAAATATATTAAAAATAATTAATATTTATTTAATTTTTTATTTAATTTTTATATTACTTTATTTTATATTTTAAAAATTAAATTTTAGAAAGAGGACATATATATTCAATGGGAAATAACAAAAATGGGTAATTGGGAATTGGAAATAGATAAATATAAATGTCATCATCTCCTTCTTTAGTAGAAGATTTGAGCAATTTATTCTGCAAACAAATAAGTTGTGGTGATAATCATACAGTAATAAATATATACACATATATAAATTAATATTAAATTTAGTAAAATATTATTTTTTTAACTACTTAATTTAAATTTCAAATTTAAATATAGTAGTATTCAGAATATAAAAGAAATTAAATTTTTAAATCAATAATTTTACCTAAATAATTTATTTTTATTATAAGATTTGAACTTTATTTTAAAATATTAAGATATTTATATTTATATTTATTTTTTCTATTCTATATTTATATATATATATTGAGTTATTTATATTATATATATATTATATTTTATATTTAGGTAGCTGTTATGAGTAACGGATAAGCTTATTCCTGGGGAGAAGGAAGTAATGGATAATTAGGAATTGGGTCTTAAGAATAAAAATATTCTCCTAATTTAATAAATTTAAAACATTAATATTAAAATTTAGAATAAAATGGTATTTCTTAAAAATAATAGCAATTTCAAAGCGTTTCATGCGGAAATAAACATACAGCTTTAGTTACAGAATAGGGTTAATGTTTTTTAGTTGGTTCAAATTAGTGGGGTTAATTGGGACTGGGCTCTAATAATGTAAAATCTGAGAAAAAAATATAAAAAATTTAAAAATAGTTTATTATAATTAAAATAGAAAAGATAATTAAAAATTATGATCATTATAATAATTTATTGGTATTTTTAATATAATTGTTTTATTTAAAGATATAACTGAGCTATTTACAGCATATCGATATAAATTAGGAGAAAATATATGAAGTTTAGTGTGGAAAAGATTACACGCTTTTTTTGTTAGGAAATGGAGAAGTTTACGGTTGTGGAAAAAATTAAAATTACGAGTTAGGAATGGGCCATTAAGAGGCAATGATGTTTCCAGGTTAAATAAGATTTTTAGAACATTAAATAATAAAAAAAATTGTAGCAGGTTCGCATTCCGCAGCCATTACAAGGTAAAGCTAAAAAATAAATATATATATAAAATATTAAATAAATTTAAGAAAAAACCAATAAAAGTAATTACTTATTTTATTTTTTTTAAATAAATGGTTTTTATTTATTTTAATTAGAGAGGGAAATTTAATGATTTGGGGGTGTTTAAGTATGGGAGAGTACTAAGTTCCAACTATGCTATAGAATCCGGCTGAAAGTCCTATAGAAGACATGAAAATAGGGGAGAATTTTGGAGTAGTTTTAAATAACTAAGGGTTTTTATGGAGTTATGGGGGTGATTAATATAATAATTTTTTAATTTTTTTTGGCTAAAATAAATATATATACACATATATATTTTATGTTTTTATAATTTTTTAAATTTTTTTAAAAATTTTAAGCAATTTTATTTATTTTTTTTAAACAAATTGTATTTTTTAATTCTTTATATTTTTATTTATTAAAATTTAATTTTACTTATTTTTTAATTTTTATTTATAGACAATCATTTTGGATAGTTAGGTATAGGTGACTATGAAAGTAAAGAAGATTTTTTATTCTTAAAGGCTCTTAAAAGAAGAAATATAAATAAAATAGGCTGTGGGAAAAATTTTATAATAGCAATCGGCAACAAAAGGTAAATTTATTTTACTAAATTTGCATTTCATTTTTATATATACATTTTTTAAAATTTAATATTAAACATAATAAGAAAGTAATAGCCTGATAATGATATAAACTAATCTTTTGAAAAAAGTGCAAATAAGCACTAATTATCAGTAAACCAAATAATGGTAACTCAAGCGTCTACATCTTCAATTAGTAAGTTAAAAAAAAATAAGAGAAGTTTTACATCAGGTGACGATTAAATGTTAAAATTTTAAAAAGAGTTAAGAAATTATAATAATGATGAAAATATAAATTAATCTAATTAAGTATCTTGTTATAAAAATACTGTTAATACTAATAATTCACATTATATTAGCAAATAATTTAACACTTAAGAAAAAAAATTTAAAAGAAGTAACAGTAATGCTAATAATAAATCCTTTGATATGATTATTTACAACTAGAATAATAGAAGTTAAAATGTAAGTGTTATATTTATTATCATATTTATTTTTTTTATTTATATATTTATGTTTTATTTAATTAAGTTAAGTTAAATTTAATTTTTTATTTTTTTTTATTTTGGTAGAAATAAAGCTCCTTGTTAATAAATGAAAGAAATAAATCTCCTAATTTAAATAATTCGTCACTTAACCACTCAAAAAGTGTAAATTTAACTTAATAAATGGGGTAAAATTATTCTAATAAATAGTAGAAAAAAAATAATTATAATAGCGCTAATAAGTAATTACCGCCTGTTTTCTAATCTTCGCCAAATTAATAAATTTAAAATTGTAAGCTTATATTTATAAATTTTTAATTTTAATTATTAATTATTAATTTTTTTAATTAAATATTAATTATTTTTAATTTTAAAATTCAGAATAGTATCAATAAGTTTTATCATAAAATTATTAAAAGTTGGTAAATTTTTCCAAGTCAAAAGAAAGAGGCGTTTTGAACTAGATAAGAGTTAATAATAGCGATTTTTCTTAGTTTTATAATGAAAATACAGACTCAAGTTTTAAAAATGAATAAGTAAGTTGCGATAATAATTTTTAATAGGAAGAAAAATCACAAGGTTTTACATAACATAGTAACCCCTAAAATTATTTCTAAGATTTGGTAAAATAAATAAAATAAAATAAATAAATATTTTAAATAAATATAATTTTTAATATTTAATGAATATTTTTGTAATTATATATTTTAAATAGAAAAGTGAAGACTTTTTTGATAGTTCTGCAAAAAAAAGTAAGAATAATTTTGAAAATTTAAGTAAAAAAGGAAATTCAAGTAGACAAAATCTTTTTAACTAAGGGAATTAAAATGTAGTGGACTAAAGTTTATAAAAAATAAATTTATTAGTTTAATAAGCATAAGAAAGTAGTTAGAAAAGAAAGATATAATAATAAAGTGGAAACTTTTAAAATGGAAATTAAAATAATAATAATGAATAGTTGGTTTATTATTTTTAAGAATAATTGGGATAAAAAAATAAGGAAATAGAGCAATTAAAAAGAAATATGTTAATTTTAAATATGGGTAAATAAAATGGTGTAACTTAATAATAGTAGGCTATTAATGATTTGATTAATAAAAATAATGCAAATGAAATTAATTATCAAAAAGTGATTAAGAAATTAGAAAATTAAATAAGTTAGCTTAAATTTTAATAAGATGATTTCATTATTTAAAAATAGAATTAAATTGATAAGTTGCAGATGAAAAATTTGGAGTTAAAAGGTCAATTAAAAGAAAAAAATCAAGAAATGTATAGAGCTATTTTTTCGGAGTAATAGAACTTTTAAAAGGAAATTACCGAAATTAAATAATAGAAATTTTAGCTAGAAAGAGAAAATTAATAAAGGATTAGGCAAATTTAATAAGAAAATTAGAATTTAATTTTTAATTTAGAAAAAATAAATGAAGAAAATTAATCTTAAATCGATGAATTAAATGTAAAAAATTTATATGAAAAAAGTTATATTAAATACTATATACTATCATTTGAATTTTGTTTAAATTATATGATTTTTATTTATGTAAAATAATAAATAATACTTTACTTTATATTAAATTATTAAATAATTAATTAAATTTTTTAGGCAAAATTGAGCAAAAAGGAAATAGATTTGGCAAAATTAAGATAAGAAAATTAAAATTTACAATAACAGAAAAGTTAGAATTCGCACAGAAGTAGTGGTTCTTTTATGATGGGGGACTGGGAAAAATTTTAAAAAGAGTAAAAAATGCGAAATAAATAGTATCAAGAAGAAATTTAGAAAATAGAAGAAGAATGGAAAAAATAATTGGAAAAAAAAGAGGAAGAATTGCAAGAAAAATAAAGAGTTATTGAGAATTTGGAAATGGAAAAAATAGAGTTGGAATCCAATTTATAAAGGGCAAAATTGGGCCTAGATAGCGAAAATTACGAATAAATTCGATAATTTTAGTTGGAAATTGAAAATTTGAGAAGCGAAAAAATTGAGAGTTAAAATTAATTTGAAAAGGAAATTTAGGAATTTGAGAATTAGTTTATGGAAAAAGTTTAGTTGAAAGACGAAATTATTAGGGAAAAAGAAGATTATATAAGGTAAATTTTAAGTTAATTAGAAGAGTTGAAAGAAGAGGGGAATTTAGATGTGGAAAAATTAAAAAATTAAATGTTTTAATTGGAAAAATAAAATGAAAGATATAAGGAAATAATCGAAGAATCTGAAAAAATTAAAAACTAATAAGATAATGATATATAACAGTTAGAGGAAAATTACTAATAAATTTGTAAAATTTTATTTTTGAAAAAAATAATAGTAATTTTTTATTTTACATTATTTATATTAACCTTTTTATGATTTTTAGTTAAAAATTTGGAAAAATAGAAAATTGAAGCGGAATAGGAGCGAGAAACAAGTGAGAATGAATTTAAAAACTAGATTTCAAATTTGCAATAAAAATTATAGAATCTGGAAAAAGAATTAAATGCTTTACAAGAAGAAAAAGAAGAAATATTAGAATAATAAAAAATATATTTAGAAGAAAATGGAAAGTATAAATAACAAGTTTAGTTATTAGAATGCTAAAAAGAAGAGTTAAAATAAAATATGTCTTTAGAATAACAGGCTACTGTGAGAAATATAGAAAATAGCTTGAATTTAAGAAATATGGAAATTAAAGAACTTAAAAATTAGGTGAAATTTTTATATAAGTTTTAATTTTAATTAAAAAATATATATTTTTTAAAATCAAATGATATATGTTATAATTATTAAAATTTTAGGTTAGCAATTTGGAATCTAATATTTTGAAAAAAAGTGAATTTATTTAAGAAATTTAGGAGCAGATATCTAAAAAAGATGTGTTTATAAAAAAATAGGAATAAGAGAAAATAATGTTTGAATAAGAATAAAAAATGAAAGAGTAGGAATTTTTAAAAAAAGAGTACAATTTATAATAATAATTAGACGAGTTATAGGCTGAATTATTAAAGTAAAATTTATAAACACATTTGTTTAAATTTAAATAATTAAAAATAATAATTAAATATTCTATTTTAAATTTAAAAATTGTTTTTATTTTTAAGGAAAGAAGACGAAAACTTAGTTATTAATTAGAACTTATAAAATAATAAATCTGAAATTTAGCACTAGAAACAATAGGTGAACTAGTTATAAGAAAAACTAAAATAATTATAGTAATAAGAAGACTAGTAAAAATTAGATTTAGAATAAAAAAATTAAGAAATAGAGAATTTAGTTAAAGAAATTGAAGATTTAAAAGACAGTTTAGAGTAATCTGAAAATGAAATTTAATTTTCAAAAGTAAACTAAAAAAATATACACTTAAATATTAATTAAATATTTTTTATGAATTTTATTATTTTTATTATTTTTATAATTAAT
Organism: Pseudocohnilembus persalinus; assembly: GCA_001447515.1. Lineage (NCBI taxonomy): Eukaryota > Ciliophora > Oligohymenophorea > Philasterida > Pseudocohnilembidae > Pseudocohnilembus > Pseudocohnilembus persalinus. The sequence continues at coordinate 391,784 of LDAU01000194.1, read as the reverse complement.
TTTAATAGACAAGAGTCAATGATGATTAAGAAACAATAAGTACATTGAGATAAGAATTGGAATAAAAAAATAAAATGCTAAGAGAATTAGAACAGAAGAAAAATGACTAGTTAAGAAATTCTGAACAATAAAATTAATAAATAGTTTAATTGAAAAAATAAATAGAAAATAAAAATGTGATTATTTCTGAAATGGAGCAAAAATTAATATTTAAATAAGCTTAATCTGTAAATTTAGAAAGTAGTATTTAAAAATTGTATTAGGAAATTTCCGATAAAAAAACTGCGAATGAAGAGTTGAAAAATGTTATTAAATAAAAACAGGTAAGATATTTATATAAAGATATAATATATTTAATTCTTATTTAATTCTAAATTAATAATTTAAAGATAAATATTTTTTTTTATTATTTTAAATATTTTAATTTTAAAAAATAGGAAGAAATTTAAGAATTAAATGAAAAGTTAAATGAAGGAAGTAGATAGTTAAAATCTGAAAATTAGAATATATAAAACTATTTGAATAAAATTTAAAATTTGGAGAATGATAAAAATATTATCAAAGAAAATTTGGAATGTGAAAAAAGTTTGGTAGAAGAAAAGATGGTATAAATCAAAAATTTAGATTTGAAAATATAAGAACTAGAAAAGGACATTAAAAATTTAAAGCAAGAAAATTAAAATCTAGAGGAAAAAATGGACTAAAATGAAAAAAAGTAAAAAGTTTAATTTTAGAGTTATAAATAAGAAATCACTTAGATGGGAGAAAAAAATGAATTACTTGAAAATAATAATCAAGTAAATATTTACAATAAATTTATATTTTAAAGAATTTTACATTACATTAATTTTTTTAAGGAAATTTAAAAATCAATGAATAAAATTATAGCCTAAAAAGACTAAGAATTTGCTAAATTTAATGGTGAATATAAAGAATATTAAAGACAAATTGAAATTAAAATTAAAAATTAAAATGATGAATTTTCAGAAAAATATTAAAAAATTTAATTAGAATTGGAGTAAGCTAAATAAGAGTAATATATTACTTATAAATTTATAATAATATATCAAATATTTAAAAAAGTTTAGCTTTTTATAAATAATTATGTATTAAAATATACTTTCCATATTAGAAAACTATAACTGGAAAATGAATAAGAAAAATTAAATAAAGAAAATTTAATCGAAAAGGAGAAATTATAAAAAGAGCTAGAAATTTTATAAAAAAAAATTGCTGAAATATAAGAAAATTTACAAGAAGCTGAAGAAAAAAATGATTCATTATCCAAATTATTAAACAAAGAAATAGAAAGGTAAAAAAAATATATAAATATATATATATATGTAAGATATTTTCATTTAAATTATTAATAAAATATTTTTAATAATGAAATACAATATGTGAAAATTATAGTATAATTATATATATTTATATATTTATGTGTATTTTATATAGGTAAGCTGGAGCTTATAAATAAAAAACAATGTAAGTTTTAGATACAAATAATAGGGTAACTAGTGGATATTAGTCAAATAATAGAAATGTTTCTCCTAATGTAAGTAGAATAAAAAGTAAAAATATTAATATTAGTATTAAAATAATTAATATACTGTTATCACAAATATTAGCTTATTTCAATATAGTTTAGAAATAAATATATTTATTATAAATTTGATAATTTTTTTTTTATTTTTTGATAGACTATAATTCTAGCTAATAGAAAAGTAGTGGCATAGATAGAAATAGTAGTGCTAATGTAAATTTGGACCTTAATATTAATAATTTAAAAAATTCTTAAAAAAATTAGGATTTACCTATTGATTAACAAGAAATTAAAAGGTATATAAAATATACTATTTTATTTTTTTAATAAGTATATGATAATCTTTTTATTAGCATTTCTAGAGGAAGAGATTTGAAATAGAAAAACAGCGGGGCTAAAAAACTTTTGGGTTTATTGGATTTAGATGATGAAGATTCAAGTTCTTCTCCTAAAAACAATAATAATAATATTTCTTAAAGAAGATATATACCAAGAAGTTCGAATATAAAGAAAGTAAATAAAATAAGTATTTTTATTTCTTTTATTATAATTTTAAATGAAAAATAAATAATCTAATCTTTTTTTTAGTAAAAAAATGAGGCCGTATCAGAAATGAAATCAGATTCTATATTGTAAAAGAAATACATAATAAAATTATTTTTATTGAAGTTTATCTAATTTTTTTTATATAATTTTTAGGAGTGATGATTCTAATTTGTTAAAAGATCTCAAAGATTGAAACAATATTGTTAAATAAGGTTAAAGTACTTAATATCATACTTGAAAAAAATAAATAAACTTAATTAAAAATATGTATATAATAATTAAAACTATTAACTAAATAATAATTGATCAACTAACAAAAAGATAATTAATTTTTTAAAGACTAATATATTTTAAAACTATGTAAATTTATAAATATTTTAAATCTAATCAATATCATTTATATAAAATTCTAAGGTTTAGATTTGAAAAATTAAAGTGAAAATTAGTCAGATAATTTTTTATTATTTGTTTACTTAATTTTTTTAATATAATTCTCATTAATTTAAGTTGTAATTTAAAATTTAAAATAATTTTTTATAGTTTAAATTGGTTTTTTTATTTATAATATAAAAGTAATTGTATTTTTCATTTAGCAATATATGGAAATAATTTCAATTTTAATTTAAAGAGTTAAAATAATAAGTGTTACAAATGATTTTTGTCTATATATCTTTTTTATTTGTAAATTCATTATTAATAAATTATATTAACTTTTATTATTATTATTCTTCTTCTTCTTCTTCAATAAAATCTGCATGACCTAATTATGTATTTAAAACCTTTAAGTTATTTAATTCAGATAGATTATCTAAAATAGTATATTTATGATCATAAGAAATTATTTAAGAATTGTTTTATATTTAAATTTCTAAATTTCTTAGTTTTTTCAAATTTTTAATTTATTATATTATTTTGATAATTTCTTGACATTTTAAATTATTATATTCAAGATTTAGAGACAAAAATTCTAAGTTTTAAAGTTCATATAGCATTTATAAAAAATTTAATTCTTCAATATCTTATATACCATTATCTGATAAATCAAGTTTTAAATTAAATAAATTTTTTAATTTTGCTATTTCAGTAAAAAGAGAGCGAAAATAATGAGCTTTTAAATAAGAATATGGTGTATTTACTTAGAGATTTAAAATTTCCAAATTTTTACAATTTCCGACAAAATTATAAATTTAATTAATAGCAATACTATTAATTTAATGATTGTCTAAATAAAGTTCTAATTATTTTAAATTTTTAGTCATTTATTACCCAGAATTATCAAAAAACTAGCTTATAAGTTATTAATCCACATAATTATGAGGTAAAATAAGTGATAAAGATTTTAAATTTATTATTTGAGAAATTTTTCCCCCTAAAATTGGTAAATTTATTGCTTCTATTTCGAAAGGTAAAACTAAAGAATTTAGGTCTTCTAGCTGTTAAAAATCCTATTAAAGTATCTTTATTTAATCTAATGAATCAAAATCGATATTTAAATATTACAAACTTTTTATCTTAAATATTTATTTAATGATCTTTTATTATAACTATGTTTTTGTGTTAATGAATTAAATGGTCAATTTTTTTAGGTTTACTAGCTATGTCATATCAAAATCTGTTAAATTATCTTTAAATTCATTTTTCATATAATATATTTGACCTAGACTAAGGTTTAGATATACTAGTTATTTTTATTATGAAATGGCATTAAGTATTTAAGAAATCTCTACATCTGTTAGCAAATTTTACTCATTAGATGTTAGTAATAGCTTTAAATTCTATAAATAAGTTAATTCACTTAATTAGAAGCAAAATTTATTTATAAATTCTTTATTTTCTTTTAGTAATAATACAGTTAGACTTAATGTTTACAAATTTCTTAATTTTTTAAATTCGAATCTGTGAACATATAAGTGTTTCTCAAGTATATTAACATTTAAAGTACCGTAATCTCCTATATAATTTAAATTAATTTTATTAAAATAAATACATTATTAATTAATCTTTGTAACTTAAAAGTATTTTTAAAAATATCTTAAATGGACAAATATATTATTTTTATAGTGTTTTTCTCAATTTTGATTTTTTAGGGTTATATTATAATTTTAACAATAAAATAGTATAGTATTATAAATTTATATATAATACAGTTTTCAATGAAATATGTTGAGAAATATATATATATAAATATATATTATTAATTTAAATAAATATTTTATTTACTTAAGTAGAAGTTTAATCTAAGATTTTAAAGGCGTTTTTATTTTTCATTTACAAAATCTACTAAAATATTTTGTTATTACAAAGTAATTTCAGAGGTTTCTAAGTTAAGTGAATAAAGATTACTAAAATTTAACAATTTATGAAATAAATCATCCTATAAATCATTGTTTTTATTGTTATCTGGGTCTAACTTTAGTTCTAGTGATTTAGTAATTTTTTAGACTATATTATCATTTAATAATTTTTTGAAAATAACCCTATTTTCACCCGATAAATGGTAAATAGAATGTATATATTTATTGAAAATTATTCCATTTTTGATCATTTTATTCTATAAAATTTAAAATTAATGGTTAAATAAGGCGATTTTTTCTTATAAATTCATTGTTCTATATTTTTTGCTATATTTTTAAAATTATCTATATTAATTAATTATTTTATAGTTAATTCATAAAAATAACTACTCGGCTTATTTCTGATAATTCCCGATAATTTATATCTAATATTTTAAGTAAATATTATTAATTTCCCTCCCATATAATTTTACAAAGCCAATCGAATGTATGCAATTCTGCTCACAAAAAAATAATAATTGAACTTATATATAATTTAAATTTTATAGTTCTAAATAATATGAGTCTAGAAAAAATATTTACATGCATAAAATAAATTAATTAAAATTAATTCAAAGTTTTATATTATAATACTTAAAAATAAATTTGAGACATATTTTATGGATCAAATTTTAATAAAATAGATCAATCGTCTCTTCTTTATTTAAGTTCAGTAAAATCTGACTTGTCCATTTTTTTAACCAAATCAATAATAAATTTACGAATATTCGGTGCTTCAATTATAACTTTGTATGGTATCATACCCAGCATTTAAATTGTTCTATTAATCTATAATTTTTAAAATTAAATTTTATAGATAAAAATATAATCATAAAAATAAATGCTGTTTTAATAAAAATATTAATATATTACCTCCTGGTTCAAAGAATTAATATAGGGAAACCTATTATTGAATAAAAATAATTTAAATATTTAATAAATTTAAGAAAAATTTTAAATTTACTCTAAATGTCAGAAAAAAATATATATATGTATATATTAATTAATATCTATTCGTTATATTTATTTTACCATTTAAACAAGAAAAAAGCAAAGAATAACAGAAAGAATATAATAAGAAATATCGTTAAATAATTTTTTATGCTAGATACTCTCGACATAATATCTTATTATTCCGTTTCCAAGAAATCGTTGAGAGCAGGGTAGACATAGTTGTATAAAGAATAATCTTGTAGAAAAAAAATGGTAATATTTTATATTTAATTAATCATAAAATTATATGCAAAAATAAAATATATTTACCAAGATTTTAAAATTCAGCATTTTTTAAAAGATTATTCATTTTACTTTAATCTTATAAAAACCCATTTAGATTTTCTTAAAATATCTCAAAGTAAAGTTGAATTGTGTTCATAATACCCTAGTTTAAAAATAATGTTTTTTAAATTTCTTAATATAAATTATTTAATTAAAAAACTTACTATTTATAATTTTCCATCATATATACTATTACAGTCATCTGTGGCCGTACTTAATTATTCACAAAAATTTTAATAGAAGATTTAAGTATATAATTCTCTTAAATCATCTTCTGTACTCAAAAAATCTAATTCAAACTATAAAAAATAATTAATTTTTTTTTAAAAATTGACTAGGATAAAAATTAATTATTAACTTTAAATAATTGTAAGTAAATTTTTGATTTATTAATAATATATTACATCTTTTAATTCAGTTCCAGTATTTAGTACTTTATTTATGTTATTGTATACATAATCATAACTAGTTTCATCATAAATTTGATATTAGTAATCAATTAAAAATATTTTTTATGAATTTAAATAATTTCCTAATATATCTACTATTCTTCCATTATAATAATATTAAGGCCATAAAAATTTTATATCTGACTTTATTGTAAATATAGCTACCATATTTATTATTGCGAATATTATTGAAGAAAGTCCAAATATCTATTTTAAAATATTAAATAATTAAATATTAAAATTGATAAATTTATATATATAATAAAAACATATTTATATTATATGTAATATTTTTACATCTTTATTTTTTAAGTTTTAATAAAATAATTCGAAATTTTTATTAAAGTTTATTTTACCACATATTGAATAATAATTTTTTGCTAGCCTTTAAATCTATTTTTTTTGAATTTTTTGATTATATTTCTTCTATTTTTACTTTAATTAAAAAAATCATCTTCAGCGCCATCTTGTTGTGAACCTTAGGAAATCAAATTAGAATCATCTTATTGTTATGAATTATTTATAAAATTTGTGTTTCCTTCTTCATATGAATTATTAAATTGTTATGATGGTTCACTTTTATTTAAATTATTTATACTTTAATTATTATTGTTATTTATATTTTCACCCCCTATTTAATTTATTTCGTCTTTTTACATGTTAGACATATTATTTTTTTAAAAGCTTATATCATCAACTTCTGATTTTAAGGTTTTATGAGTTTAATTTTTTTTATTCTACATTGATTTAGCTTCATCTTCTTCTTATTTTCTCTCTTCTTCATCGTCTGATGCTTCATCAAGGTATAACTAAAGTAAAATTGAATATTTTATTTTAAAAATGTTTTAATTTAAACATAATAATATTTATAAAAAATTATAAAATAAATTTTTTTAAGTTACTTGTTGGTCATTTTTATCAATTACTTCCTATAAACGAACGAAATTTCCTAAAAATTTATCTGCTTTTTTATATGAAGCATTGATATATTTCGGAGGTATGTCTAGAAATAGGAACAAAATATTTTCTTTAAAATCTTTTATTTTTAATGAAATAAATATAAAGGCCCATATTACGAATACAGAGGTACAGAATTACAAAATAACAGATAATAAAATCTGAATTTCAAATTATTGTAATTCATCATAAATTGTCTATTGTTAAAATTAATTTATATTATATAAATTTATTTACATGTAAATAATATTAATATTTATTTATAAAATATATATTATTACTTCAAATAAATAAGTATTTAAGGTTTCTAGACAATCAGATATAGAATTAAAAAAATTGAAAACAACTGTGTTAAAATAAGGATCAGATAATTCTATTTATTCGTAAAGTTAGGAAATATCATTAATATTTTCATAAATTCCCATTTGTAATGCAAGTGTATTAATCTGGTATATAAAAATAATTTTAGTATAAATAAACTTTTATAAAAAAATTAATCAGAATTTTAAAAATTATATAAAAATATTAAAAAGATGAAATAATTAATTTTTTATTTATATATTTATACTTAATCGAGTGCTTCTTGGTAAGCTAATACTTGATTTTAGTAATCTGAACTATCATTATCATACACTTTAATAGATAATTCTTGGCTAAAATCTCTTATTATATAATAATATTCATCTTCCATTAAATCAGAATTAGCTTAAATAATACTTTAACTTGTTTATTCTAATTCTTTAACTACATTTTTCATTTTATCACTATTTGAATCATATATAACTCGGTCTAAAGATCTTGATATTAATTTATTATATAAAATTGACCGATTATTAGAAAGAAGCATAACTTAAGAATCTATTTATAAAAATTTTTTAATATAAGTCATTTAATATGTTTATATATATTTTTATATTTATATTTATATTTAAAATTATATTATATATAAAGTGTATTTTATTTTTATTATTACTTATGCTTATTCTATCCAAGTTGTCGGAAACGAAGTCGAATTGATATATGGAAAGTACAGTTAGTAATAAAAACCATGAATATGAAATTAATTTAAAAAATGAAATTGTAAGGTGTTTGTGACTCATGGTTAAAATTCTCATTAATAAAGTGTGTGAATCTTCTCTTTCAAACATTTTTCTGTCTTTGGGATCTTCAAGCATGTCACCTTTTTTATTTTTAAAAAAAATAATATATTCAAATTTTTTAAAAAATTAATTTATAGTTTTTTCTTTTAATTATAAGATTATATTAGTATTAGATTAAATATTTTTCGCTTGAATTACCAAATTAATTCTTAAAAATACTGTCTTCTAGGCTAAATTCTTCTTCTTCTTTTTTAAGTTCTTCTTCATTTTTTTCGAAATTTTCCAGAACTTCAATTCTTATTAAAAATATTTTGTTATGAATAGGATGATTGAAAATAAAAATAATAAAATTAAAATGATATTTTTTTTAATTTACCTGCCTTTGTAAAGTCTTTTAACCCTGATTCCTTTACCATAATCTACAAAAGTTATTTCTTCATTCATGTTTTAATTTTATTGTCCCAATAATTCTTTTATGTCATATTCATCTTCTATATTTTAATTTTCATAAAGTGCAAATATCATTTGTCTGAATTTTCCAGGTTTCTATATAAAATAAATAAAATTTTCATTAAAATAGAAATTTTTTATAGTAACTATAAAATTGTATACTTATATTTTAAATATTTTTACTTTATTTAAATCTAGATCATCAAAATTAATGTCGCTTAAAGAATTCGTATTTTGCAAAAATTTTTTATTATCGAGAAAATTGTTATAATCTCCATTATTTTGAATAAGTTAACCTCCATTTTAAACATTTTTCCTATTTTTTTAATTTAATAATTTTCATAATTAGTATAAAAAAAATTATTTAAATAAAATTTAATAGATATATGTTTATTTATTTAATTTTTTCCAATTTACTATTCCTAAGATTGGCTTAGAGTTTATAATGATTGGCTATCTGTATTGTTTTTATCTATTTCATTTTTAGAACCTTACTTTTATTATTCAGATTTTTATTATTTTTCGGCAAATAATTGCTTTTCTAACTTTGCTTTAGCCCTTTTCAATAAATCATAGTAAATAAAATTAATAAATAAATTATGCTATATTATATAAAAAATTTATTAATATTTATAAATAATTTACTCTTATAATGATTAAGAATTTGATTCGTCTTTAACCATTTTTATTTGATATCCCCTAATTGTATAATAATATTACTCTAAATTATCCGTGTTCCATTTTTCAGGGTTTTCTATTTCTTCTAAAAATTATAGTGGTAAATAAATTGGAGTAATAAAACACTAAAATTCAACCATATCTATTTTTTTATCTGAAATTTTGTAAGTATGAATGACACTTTTACCTTTTTTAGAAAAAAAACCTTTAGATTTTTCAGGTTCTCTTTAGTCATAATCGTCTGGGTTTATTTTATCTTTTATCTAAATAAATATTTTAAATAAAAAATTAATTTTAATTACTTTTATAAGATAATTAAGTATCGTCTATTTTATTTATAAGTTATATATATGTATAGAAATATGTAAATTTTTTGATTTACAATATATTTAACCCCATCTTCTTCATTAAGTATTTTTTCAATATCTCCAAAATAAGTTATACAAGAAGTCGAAACATCTGTAATATTCATATCTAAATCAACTAATACATATATATGGCCTTTAAGAATATTATTTGGGTCACTTGAAAATTTGGTAAAAAACCCAATATCACCCGGTTTTAATGTTACCAAATATTGTATAGGAAAAATATAGCCAGATTTCAATTTTCCAAAGCCTTAATTTTCCACAATTTCATGGGTTAATTCGTTATATTTTGGTCTGCATTGGCTAAAAAAAAATATAAAAAATTAAAAATAATAAATATAAAATTATTAAATTTTTCATAAAATAATTAAATATATTTATAATATAATGTAATTTATTTTATTATTATATGTTTATAGATACTCTTCAGCTTCAGGGGCAACTACGTACTTGGTGAGAAAATCTTTATCCCATAAATTATTGAATCTTTACATTAAAAAATCATGGTATTTAAACATTTTTCCATTATTTTGGAATTCAATTACAGAATAAAAATTAGGAATTATATCGTTGACATGTTTACCTTGTATTTCTTCTCTAGTGTAACCAAACATTACTTTTTTATATTTTTTTTAATAAAATATAGATAATAAAATAATTTACTAAGGCTTTTAAATTTATTTATATATATATTTACCTGCAAAGGGAATATTAGCTTATAAAATTTAACCTATCTTATTTTTTTCATTTGATACATCTAAATAAGGATCGGGTTTTAATTAAATGTCATCCTCTAAATTTTCTATATTGTTCTAATTATTTATGTAATTTTGTGCCTTTTATAAATATTTTTTTCCTTGCATTTTATTATTCATAATATTTATGGTAAAATATGCGTAAACCTAAATAAATTTTAATAGTGTTTAATTTAAGTATTTAAGTATTTATTTTTTTTACTTTTAAAATTTAAAGAGTGTGTTTTTTTAATTTTAACAAGTCTCGAAAACTTTTATAAGCATTTTAATCTTATTTTGCAATTTAAGATCCAGTTGAGTTTAATTTTTACAAATCCGGGTTATCTTCTTTAAGCTCATTCCAAAATGATTTATGCAAAGCAGAAGATAATTTTATACTATCTTCTAACATTAGTAAACTACTTCTAAATTTAATAACCTTTATATCTGGAAAAAATTATTAAATTAATAAATATTTAAATTTAGATTAAATAAACATGATAAAAAAAATTAATAGTATATAATATTTATTTACTGTCCGATTTATTTCCATCTTCTCCTTAATTTCTTTTACTTTTTTCTTCTTCAATATGCGCCAAAAATCGGTAAATTGTAAATTACTAATCAAATCCTGGTTTGGTAGTTGAACTTATTTAAAATTACTCTTATGAACTATCTTGTTTTTTCATTCTTTCTAATAAGAAAAAAGCATATGAGAGTCTTAAATTTGTGTCTCTTGGAAATTTTTTCAAACTAAAAATTAAATTTATATAGTAAATTAATTAACTTTTATTAATATGACAATTAAATAAATAAATTAATAATTTTTTTATAACATTACCTTTTTAAATACATTCTTTCTAATTCTTTTATAAGCTACTTACAGGTTTCATTCATTTCTTCTTGTATACTCATTTTTTTTTTTACATTTACTTTTAATTTTAAATAACAATCATCTAATTCACAAATTTCTTTATGTTTTTCAACATATCTAAGAATTTAGTTATATAAATTTAAATTATAAACTTAAATTTAATTTAATATAAAACAAGATTGCTTTGTTTAATTTTTTTTTACCCAATCAAAAGCATGTATGAATTTTTATTTTTATCTTTTGAATCTATAAGTTCCAAAACATATCTTATATGATTCTAAACTTCCTCTCCACTTTTAAATTTAACTTATGATTTAATTAAATTTTCTATATTACTTTTTCTACTAGAAACCATAATAAATATTAAAAAAGGCAAACCAACTAACCAAGCTATTAACCCTCCATTAAATGATGTATCATATAATAATAAGGATATAAGTAAATTCAAATTGGTCCATAAATAATATGTAGTAATAATATTATAAAATAAGCCGGCCTTAAAAATTTAAATTTAAATTCTAACTTTTATTAATATATATAATATTTTTAAATATTTACTTCTTTATCATAATAAGGATTGTCTATATTATAAACTTTCCACATCCACAAACTAAGGAAAAATACGACTAAAGTTAATATCCATTCAGAATTTACAAAGGAAAAAAGAACTTGGCAAAAGGTTTTATTTATGATGAAAACAACTTCTCCCTAATTATATTATTTAATAATTTTATTTAAAATATTTTTATAATTAAAATTGGGTATATTTTACTTTGGAACTTTATCTTGCTGTTCTATCAGAAGAGGTCATTAAAGGAGAAAAATAAGTCAATGCTACAATTGAACACAAAATAACGTATAAAAAATTGACAACTGATGTAAAAGCAGCGTGAAATAAATGCCAGCCTTAATAACAGACTACTTCAGGAAAAGAGTCTAAAGTTTGTCCCTTTATATAAATTATAAATTTTTTTTATTAATAAAAATTATGGAATATTTTTTAATTTAAAAAAATTTTAGATGATTAATTATATTTATTTTTACTCCTGTACCGTTATCACTACACTATAAAATACTCATAAGAGTTTCGGTTATAGGTTAAAACGCCACGGTAACAAATATTCCGATAACTTAATAATTAATTTAAGAAAATTTAAATAAAATATTTTTAACTAAAATAAGATATTACCAATTAAGAAAAATAAAAAAATTTAAGATATAATTGATTAATTTTAATTTTAAACTTATAATTTATAATTTACCTGATTTTAAAATATCTAAAGGCCAACTGATAGAAAATCTTTAAGTTGAAAAAAAATAAGAAACTAACGCAATATCTATTAAAACTGCAATGATGAGAAGATTAAACAGATAAATGGTAAATAAAAACCTATTTTTAATAAAGATAAAAGTATATCAATTATAATATAAGTGTTAAGTTATTATTTTATATAATTAATTTTAGGATTTGAATATTACATAATATAACTGATTTGAGGCATATATTTTTATAAATCGAATACACTAAAAAAATCAAATATAATTCCTAAAAAATCTGTAGCTTTCCAAACTCCCTATACCTTATCATGAAACGGAAATCCTGCCATTTGAAAATAATCTAAAGTAGTTTCAAAATACAAGTACTTTAAAATAAAATAAAAAAATTAAAATATTATAAATATTAAATTGTAAAAAATTAAAATAAAAATTAATCTAAATTTAAATTATGAAAAAATTAATAAATAAAAATAGAAATTAAAATATGAGACAGGTAAAAATATTATTGTATGTAATTATATAAAATTTGATAAACTTTTTAATATTTATTATAAAAAATAATTGTTATTTATTATATTTATTTTTTTATTGATAGGTTCAGCATAATTCTATTTTTATCAGTAGTAATATATAAAATATGTAAAAAAAAAATTAAAAATAATAATTAAAGATGAGCAGCTTATTTAATTTTTGTTTTTATTTATTCTTACTTATTTTTTCGAACTTGATGTAAATTTTTTATATGTAAGTAAATTTATAATTATTAAAATAGATAATTTATATTTATGCTTTTTTTAACATTTCTATTTAATATATAAAATTTTATACATATAATGATTCTTCTTCTTCTTCGCCTTCTTAAAGTACTTTTAAAACTTGAAAAACTATGTTTTTAAATTTTTTATAGAGCCTTTCAAAATAATTTTCATTTTGAAGCTGTACAAGTTCTTAAGCTTTTTGTTCCATTTGATTATTTTAATAAATTTATAATTATTATTTTATATATAATTTTTTTTTTATTTGTGGTGGGAATAGTAAATAATTTAAAATAATTTATTCTATTTATTATTTATTTAATGGGAAACTAAGTACTTGACACATTTTAATGATAGTATATTTATAATTATTATAACAATTTTCAATTTATAATATATAAAAATTTTAAATAAAATAAAATAGTTTTATATAAAATATAAAGTAGACATTTATTTTCAATATATAAGTCATCTTAGTTTTTTAAAAATTATTATGGTATAGAATGAAATATAAGTAAAATTTTATGAGTATGGTTCAATTTTAATTCATTTTAATTTGTTATTTTCACAAAAATTAGGAATTTTAGTAAATTTGAGAAATATTAGAGTTTTTCTAAAAAATTGAATTTATGTTTGGCTGAGAAATTTGCAGTTAAGACTAAGAAAAATTAAAATTTTGGGTTTATTAATATTAAAGCTGTACAATTTAAAAGTCATCTTTAATAAATTGTATTATTTTTTCTTTTAAAGTGTCTAAATTTATAAATTATTATTAATTTTATTAAGAATATTTTAAAGGCTCGTTTGGATTTGGGTCATTTTCAAATTCTTATAGAATGGTATTCCAATTATCCTCATTTATTTCAGAGCAAGTTATATTATAAATTTGATAAACATCTTCCAGTTAAAATTATAGCTATTTTTTATATTTTTACATTTAATTTTATTTGAAAAGGTTTGAAAATTATTTCTCAAATTATTTGTATAATTCTTTTACAGATGCTGAAAATTTTTTTGTTAAAAGTTGAAAGTAATTGATTCCTAGGTTTTAAGTAGATTATTATAACTAATTTTTGCTTGTGTTTTAATTTCCAAATAATTTTTCTATAATTTCCTAATAAAAAAAATAATTATACTCTTTAATAAATAATAATAAATTAAATTATAAATTAAAATAAAATATAATATAATATACTTTGGTTTCATTTTCAGAATGCGTTAGTAAAAGCTCTTATTATAGCTCTTGAATAGAAATTACATTTTACTATAAAGTATCTAATGACTCAAAAAATGTTAATAAATGGTGATTTTAATTTTTAATTGCTAAATATTAATTAAGAAATTCTAAAATAATTCTATGTAATTCCTAATTTAAAATAAAAAGTGATATTTTTAATTATCTTAAGTCATGGATAGCTTTTTCAGAATCGTTTAATTAATTTAAAAATCTTTCATATTCTTTTTACTAAGCATAAGTTTGTGCATCAAACTATTATTTTTATTAACTAGAATTTAAATATTAATTTTTTTAGCCTTTTATATCTTAAAGTTATTTAAAAGTGAAAGATTGAGTTAATGATTTTTAAAAATTTTATGTATTATTTTGAAAATTTTTTAGGTTTTCATTTTTTAATAAGTTGATCTCATTTTGACTTTTTATCATCCAATTGTGATTTAAAATTTACAAGATGTTAATTCTATTTGTAGGGTTCAATTGTAACATTTGTATAAGTAATTGTTATGCTTCTTGTGTAATTTTATCAACGTTATTTAATTTAGCCATTTAAAATTTTTATTTTAAATATTAATTAAATTACTCTTAATTTTAAAATTCTTGTAATTTTTCTATATATTATTAATTACTTGATGCTTGAATTGGGGGAACTCCTAATAATAATATATGTAAAATTATACCAAGACTCCAAATATCAGAATAAATATAATCAGAATTATTGTAACGATTATTTCCATTTTTTAAATTAAATTTTTAGTTTTAATTTTATGTTTATTGTTATTATTATTATTGTTGATAAGTTAAGATTTCAGGCGCTTTATAAATGAAATTCAAAAAAGATTGTTATGACTTTTTTTCTTTAGTAATTTTACATATATCTTATAATTTTTTATTGGAATGATCATTTGTCATATTTATGAAAATATCTGGTTTTTATTCCAAACAAAAATCAGCAAGTTTAATACAATCAATTGAATTTTTTTAAAATAAAATATTTTCTATTTTTAAATTTGAATGGGCTATTTCTGATTTATGAGAATAATAAAGTGCACTAAAAATTTAAAGCATTATTTAGTTTATTTCGAGTTCAGTAAAAACCCTTTTTAAAAAAATAATTATAAGAATTAGTTTTTTTATTAATATATTTAAATAATATTTATGTATATTTTAATCTTAAAAACAATTACTCATATTCCTATAAATACTATAGCAGATTGTAATTGCAATATTCTTTTATTATATAGTAATTATTTTGATCTTCATATATTTCTTTTATTTATTAAATATTGGGATGTTAAAATTATTATACGGCATATGAAATTTCTATTTAATTTTTTATTGTTTGTGAAATTTATTTAGAAATAATTTTTATAGAAACAACTTTTCCGGTTTATTTAGAAATCCCCTTAATTGTTTAATTATCATGGCTCTATTAAATTTTTACATTATTAATATATCCATAATATATATATATAATTTTTTAAATATTTAAAAATTCATATAAATTACTTAATAATATTCTTATAAAAGAGTAAATTAGTCTTTGATACTTTTACATGTTTTTATAAAAGTGGATAATTTAGGAACATTAATAGCTTCCTACGAATAAGATAAATATTAAAAAAATTAGTGTAAATTTTTAAAAAATAATATATAAATTCATACATTAATTATTTATTACTTTTTTTTACTAATCTTAAAATACATTTATTTTTTATTGATTTTGTGTATTTAAATTAGAGGTTTTTTGGTCATTTATAAAATCATTTTAAGAATCACTTTAAATTAAATTTTTAAAATTTATATCTCTATCATTTTTTTCTACATTACTAGTATAATCTTAATAATTTATGATTTTATTATTTGAGTTCAATAGATTATTATAATTTGATATATTATTTTTAGTATATAATTCTTAACCCTTAGTATTATTGTAATTCTACGACTGATTTTGATTTTCAACTTATTAATCATTTTAATTAATATTATCTAAAATATTACTATTGCTAGTCTCATTATTATTTTAGTTATTTATCTAACCTAACTAGGTATCATCGATTGGATCAGATTCATTTTATTCTTGTTTAGGACTGTTTAAATAATGATTAATACTTTTTTGCTAATTACTATCAAAAAACTCATATTTTTAATTTTTATTTTAATCTTGGTTTTATATTTCGTTTAAATTGTTTTATATCTAAATTTAGTTGTTTTCTCTATTTTATTTTTACTAAACATTACTTTTTATCTATTTATTTTAATAAGATTTATCATTTTATTTTTTTTCAACGTCATTTAAATCTTATATATTTTAAAATGTGTCTTTGGGCTAAGGTGTAATTTCTTCCTCCTGAAATTAGTTTAATAATTATTACTACTATTATAGATCTTATTATTATTACTAATTCTAAAAAGGCTTATCTTTGAAGGAAAATTATTGATTATTTTATATTTCTTATTAAGATTCATTTTTATTATCATATTGGTAAGGTTAATAATTTTTGTTATTTTGATTTAGTAATTATTTTTTATTTTTATGTTATTTTTCCTCTTCTTCTTCTTCTTCTTCTTCATCATCTTCTTAATCTGTATTTTCACGGTTTTTTTCTTCATAATAGCTTTCATAATTATCATTAGAATTTAAATCTCCTGGACTAAATTAAATGTTTTAAATAATATATTTTGTTTATTTTATTTTTAAAAGATATAATATATTACACTTTTTGTTCTTATTGCTAATTTTTCAATAATGGTTTTTTTTAGTTTTTATTGAGGTTCTTCTAATGAATTCTAGGTTCTTCATCCTACTATTACTTTTTATTTTTTGAACTACATGCGCCCATTATAAGGTTAAATATTAATAATATTTTATTTAATATAATAAAAAAATTTTGAATAATAATTTTATTTTAAATTAGGTTAATCTAGTAATTAGAATTTAATAAATATAAAATATTTAATGTTAGTAATAATTTTTTTTTAATTCCAAGTCTTATAAAATTATATAATTAAATTAATTTAAATAAATTGATTTATTATATATATTTTAATATAAGAAAAAAATTATAATTTTAAATTTACATTTGATTTTTTATAATTTAAATTTAAGATTAATTTTAATAAAATCCTTAATTAAAAAATTGTTTGAGAATACAATTATAAATATTTTTGATTTGTATATACATTAATACTATCAAAAAGTATTTCGAAATAATTATATATATATTCATTTTTCCTTTAAATCTTCCTTAATTAATAAATATTTAATTTAAATTAATTTTTAATTGAAAATTAAATTAAGTTAAATTTATATTATTATAAATTTTTTAAAATAATATAAATTTAAATATATATAATTTAAGAATAGATAATAACTTTATAAATATAAGCTAGACAATATTTTAATTAGATGTTATAATATTAACAAATATAAAATGCTTATAATATACTAAAAATTATCTTAGGTATTCGATTTTTATAAGCGTTCACATTAATTAATATATTTTGATTTGTAATATTAATAAACTAATTCTTAATTTTTAACACTTAAATATAAATAAAAAAATAAAAAAAATAAAAAAATTATTAAATTTTCATAAAAATAAAAATATAAATAATAAAAATTTTAAAAGTTTAATTAAGAGTTTTTTGTATATTTTTTAATTATGCATAATAATAGAAATTAAAATAACAATTTTGTGCCTAATTTTGGCCCTAATGATAATAATTTAACATGGTAATAGCAATAATTTATGAATTAAAAAAAAAGAGGGTATCATGATAATAATTATTAAAATAATTAATACTAAGAATTTAATCCTTTTCAATTCCAAAATTAACAGTAAGATTTTAGCCAAATGGGTAAATATTATTTCATTTTTGTTGTCATTATATTAATATTAATTTATATACTTTTAAAAAAATATTTTGAGATATTGTCAAAAATAATAAATATATGAAAAATATTTACATAAATTAATAATAAGAACACAAATTTTTATTTATTTTTAAGGTTTTGGAAACTAATAAGGATATGGTATGAACAGAAATAATACAAGCTAAAATAATAATTAGTAAAATTTAACCTAACAATAATTATTTTAACAATAATAATTGTATATGATGTAATAATATTATTAGAAATAGTAGTAAAATTAATAGACCAATAATTAACAATAATAGTATAATTAATTCTTTGGTTTAAATTAATAACCTTAATAAATGTATAATTAATTTTATGGCAATCCAAACCAGAATTAAAATTAAAATTAGAATAATTTTAATTTTTTAAATTTTAATAATTCTTAACAAAATGCCAATTAAGCTCCAAACTTCTCTAATTTTTCCGATTAAAATAATGCGGGTACATTAATTATTCTAAAAATTAATTTTTTTATATTTTTTTTTAAATATTTTATTAAATTTCATTTATTTTATTTAAAAAAATAATTATTTTATTATTTATATAAATTTTTTTAAAAGATTCATTAGAATAACAAATAAATCAGTTATTGTAAGAAAACTTTGACACTCCAAGTGTTTAATAAAACTAGAGCCAATTAAACTAATAAAAATAATAAGAATTTGATTTTTTCTAAAATATGAATAACAATTTAAGTTAAAATTAAGAATAAGTTAGCAACAACTAGAATTAGAATTAATTATAGTAAATTTTTGAGTAAAACTTTAATGTTGGGGGAAGTAAAATAGTTTCTATAAGTCAACTGGAAGGATAATCTGGTTAATAATAATAATTAATAAATGGAGAAAATTATGGTTAATAATAGTAAAGCTAAAATTTAAGAAATATGTAATAATTTTCACAGAAATTTGAGTAGATGAACCTTTACGACAGAAATAGTGAGAGTTAGGAATTTAAAGAGAAAAATATGTAGGTTTTATTTAGGTCAAATAAAGGAACATTTTTGTAAAAATTTGACGTGCAAGGAGAACTCAAAGAAGAAAATTTGATAGACAAAAATAATTTATTTGCTTTTTTTTCAAATGATGGAAATTTTTTATACGTGGCTGGTGAAAGGGTTGTTTCATTATATGACTTAAGAAGAAATAACATGAGAATAGCCTAAACTGAAAGATCTATGATTTAAAAATTGTATTTGTCCAATGATTGGAGGTATATTATTTCAGTTGAATTGCCCAAAAAAACTGAAACTGAGTATTTTTGCTATTTATTAGATCCATTTACTTTAGAAGTCAATATTAAATTTTAGATGAATAATTACAGTAAGTTGGACTGGCCTTTGGTTCAGGTAATATTTTATTTTTATCAAATTTAAAATATTTGAAATTATATATATAATTTTTTTTATTTTGCAGTTTGATGAGAAGGATAAACTATTTTTCATTAAGAAAAAAGAAAAAATTGATATTATTGACTCTTAAACCTTTAACCTTTTAGATTATATTGAACTACCGGACTTTAAAACTTAATTTTATCTATCACCGAAATACGAAAACTTATAAATAATGATAATTCAACCTGAGGTAATATCAATACATAATATTTTTTTTCAAATTGATATTTTTTAATTTATTTTTAATTGTTTTTTATAATGATATAATAATTTAGACTTCTACTTAAGAATAAGGTTACATAAAAGGAAAGCTAACCCTTTATAATTATGACCACGATGACTAAAAATTGATTTTAATATGTGAAAAAGAATTATAAAGAGCTTAAGAAATTACTCCTATTTGGTCTCCTGATGGTGAAAAATTATTAATATGGAAACAAACTATGCACGACAATACCAATTAAAGTTATTATGGATAACATACATTATATTATTTTGAGGTAGTTTTATAAATAAAAATAAATTAAATAGATACATTTAAATTTATTATAATATAAATTTAAATAATAAATTTTAATTTATTTTACAGAAAGAAACAAAAAATTTAAGAGAAATTTATCTTTATAAAGGACCCATCCATGATATTTAATGGAATAAGTAAAGTACTTAGTTTATAGTATCTGTAGGATATATGCCGGCTGGAACTATATTGTAATATATAAATATTTTATACAAATGTTATTAATATCATTATATATATATATTATCAATATCATTGTACATATATATATTATTAATATTAATATTAATTTATATTAATTATTTAGTAAAAATATTTTTAAATTAGGTTTGGGTCTGATGGATATCCCTAATTTGAATTCGGAAAACATCATAAAAATTGTATAAAGTGGGCCAATTAAAGATATATGTTAGTGGCAGGATTTGGGAATTTGAACGGACATATGGATATTTGGGATACTATCGAAAAAAAACTAGTTGGATCTTGCAGGGTAAATATATAATTTTTTATTTTTGATAAAATAATATTAATGCAAATAATTTAAAAAGTCTCATGGAACTACATATTGCTAATGGAGTCCTTGCAGTTAAAAATTTTTGATTGGAGTTTTATAACATAAGTTAAAATAAGATAATAAAATGGTTGTTTATAATGTAAAGGGACAAATAATTGGAAAAATTTTGCTTAAAGATTCCGAGCACTTATATTAAGTAACCTGGAGACCAGACAGTTATATTTTTAAAGATAACGGGCCTTTAGCTGAAGAAGAAAAGAAGTAAGAAAATAATAATTCCGGTTCAGAATAGCAAAATTCTGAGGATATGAATTAATAAAAAGAAAAAAAAGGAAAATTTTTATCTTTAAGAAATAATTCTAGTTTTGCAGCTTAATTAAAAGCTTAAAAAGAACAAAATGAAACTGGTCCAAGAGTTTTAGAAAAAGATGAAAAATTTGACTCTTAAATAGAAGACCCTAAACCAGAAGCTAATTAGAATAAAGATGATAAGAAAAATAATAATAATAACAATAGTAATAATAATAGTTAAAATAGGAGTGGACTTAGATAATAATAATAAAAAAAATAAGAAAAGCCTTAAAATAATGATTTTAGAATTAAAAGGTCTGCTAAAAATGCATAAGATTTGGAAAAAGAATAATAAATTGCTTAGTTTTAGTTAGAATAATAACAACAGTAAAAGTAAAAGCAAAAGAAAAAGAACCCTGATAATAAGTAATAATAATAACAGCAAGGAGAAAATTAAGGTTAATAGTAAGATGTTAATAAGTAAAATCAAGAGTCTTAAAATTAAGTTGAAGGATAAAAAGAAGGTAATATTTAATTATTACTTTATTAAGTTTATTTAAAAAATTTAAATTATATAAATTTTATTTAATAAATTTTTTTATAATATTTAGTTACTTAATCTTAAAATAAGAATAAAAAGAAAAAAAAATAACAGTAGTAGTTATAAGGATAGGAAGCTTTTTAGAATGGTATATAAAAGGATTAATAAAAATAAAAGGAAATTAACAACTAAAATTAAAGAGAATGAAAATAATTAAGTGATTTTTTTATTAATTTAATTTTTTTAAAATTTTATAATATTTTATTTAGATATTTATTTACTTTTATTAAAATATAACAATTGAAAAAAAATATTAGTTTAATATTATATAAATGGAATTTTTTTATTCAAGTTGATACAATTTATTATACATTTTACCTTAAATTTAATAATTTTTTTGTAAGTATTATTTGATTAAATTATTTATTCTACAATGAAATAAAAAAAATAAATACATAATTTTAGAAAAAAATAAGCAAATATGGAAAAATCTTCATCAGAATTTTATCCTAAAAAGAAAAATTCCATAATAAGCAAAAAAGAAAATAAATTATAATTTTTTGTAAAAAATAAGGAAAAGATTCCAGAAAATTATAATAAAAGTTTATTTTCTTCATTTCATTCTTAAAAAACTCTTTCTAGTCAAGTTAGCCCTAGATTTTTAACATATTATTCCAAATTTGTAAATAATTAAAATAATAACAATAATTACTAGGTGCCTGGATAAATTTATTAACATTAAAATAAATTGAGCAATAATGAAAATAAGTAATAGAAAATTTTTATTTTAGTTTAAGGAATGTTTTTTATATCATTTTATAAAAAAAACTAACTTTATTTTTAATTTTAAAACAGTTTTTTATCTTCGAGAAGTTTAAAAGAGAGTTAAAATTAAAATTTGTAAAAGTCTTATTATTAAAAGCTATAAGAAAAGTCTCCTTTATTATCTCCCAACTAAAATTTATAACAATATCATAAAAACTAAGTTATCTGCGAAATTTAAGACTTATAATAAAATTAATAATAATAAATATAAGTTTTAGAATAGGATTAAAAATATATAGATTTATGTTAAAATAGCTAATAGAAATTTTAAAAATATCATGTAATAGAAGAATAAAATTACAAATTAAAATATTTAAATTAATAAAAAAGTACAGTAAAAAATTAAAATATAGCAGCATACGAAGGAGATAGAACAACATTACATATGAGTTAAAAAAAAATTTTTAATGATTCAGATTTGTAGGAATATTTTAATAGTTAGAACTTGAATTAAAATGAAACTGTATTAAAAAATAATATGTATAATAAAAAACATTCAATTTAAAATTTAAATATGAATTAAAATTAAAAATAATAATATAATAAAAACATTATTTAAAATTTGAACGAAATAAGTAAGATTTCAGGTTTAAATAATATTGAGAACTTAAATTTTAATGGAACGAATACAAATTTCTAAAATTAATATTATAATTATAGCAGTAAGGATAAAATATATTATAGTTAAAAAAATACAGGGAGATATTATAGTGTGGATAAACCTTAAAATTAATAAAAATATTATTAAAATAAAAATATAAATAAATCTCCTGATACAAGCACTTTATAATAAAAATAGTAAAAAGATTCCGTTTAAAAAGTTAATCATGATTAAAACTAGCTGAAATATAATAAGAATTAAACTGTTTAAAAATAAGGTATTATTTATTAAATTACTTAAAAAATTTATAAAATTAAAAACTTCATATTTAATATAATTTTAATATACATAGAACAAAATGTGAGTTAAAGTTTGTAAAATAGTTAGTTACCTAATATAATTAAATAAAACAAAATTATATCAAATACTAATTTTAATAATGAAGCAAAATAAAATTAATTTTTAGAATTTTAGAAAATTAAAAGACTTAAATTTTGGAGTAACTTAAAAAAATTTGAAGGTGAGATGATAAAAGATTAAAAATTAAAAGAAAAAAGAAAGCTTGTAAATTTAAACATATATGATTTGTATAAAGAAAAGTATAAAAAGCCTGAGAAAATAGATATTTAATTATAAATATATAATGAAAATAAGGACAGATTTATAAATGATTATCGATACTTTAATGAATAAAAGTAATTTATTTGATACAGATTATATATTAATATAAAATAAAAATATTATTTACGAAATAATTTTATTTATATAAAGGAGAGAGGATAAAAAAATAAAAAAATAAGTGGAATAATTTTAAGAATTAATGTAGGTAAGAAAAAAGTAAGAGGAATTATTTTCTTAATATAAAGGTGATGACTTGTTAATTAACAGACTTTCACTTAAGCGAGAAACCACAAGTATTAACAAAGATACTTAAAAATTATTATAGAAAAGTTTAAAACAATAGTAAAACTATAATAAAGGTAAAAATTTGTCAAAATAAAAGAGTAATAAAAAAGCTTAATCCGAATAAAAATTAAAAAGTTATAATGAAAAGATAAAAAAACATTAGGAAAATAATCTTTATAATAATCCTTTAAAAGGTGATATAAGATTAAAAGAAAAGATGCTTGAAATAGTAAATTTAGTTTTTGAGTAGTTACATAATCTTATTACTCATTAAATTTAGATATAAAAGTAAAATTAACAAGAAAAATATTAAAATTCATAAAATCAGAGTCAAATTATTTTTAAAAGTGCTAATAATAGTTAAAATTTATTAGGAAGCTTTCATAATAATAATATGGTGTCAAGTTAAAGTAACTATTATAAGCAGTAAAATAATGGTAACAATAATAATAACAATAATTAAAGTAATGTACAGTTATTATAATTAAATGAAGATACGAAAGAAGATTAAGATGACGATTAAGTTTAAAAAAAGTTTAGAAAAAAAAATAAAAAAAAAGTATTTTTAAAATTTGATACTGAACTTACGGTTATTAGACCAATTACTAATTAAAATGAATTTAATAGATTTTATTAAGAATTAAAAAACTTTTTTAGTTTATCTTACAATAAAAAACACAATATAAATAACAGTTATAATAATAATAACACAAATTTAAAAAGTTAGCAATTTAAAAGATAATATACTTAAAAAAAAATTTTGAACAATTATTATTAAATTTTTGGATAGGATGGCTCTTAAAGTTATACAGATTATGAAAAATATATGATTCACAGCTTTTTAGAATAGATGCACTAATATTTTTAGGATGCAATTAATAATAATGATTAGTACTGGGCATATATAGAAAAATTAAAAAATTAAGCTAGATTTTTAAGTAATGAAAGCAAATTTTAGAGCAGACACTCATTTTATTTAATAGATAATAAAACTCAAAATAATTTAAAAAATTCTTATTATTATAATACTAAGTAAAAAAATGGGTAAAATTAAGTAATGAACAAAAGAAAGTCAAGTTTGGGTACTATAATTAATAATCCCATGACCAATAGTATATAAATGCAACATAGTTAATACAGGAAACAGTTTTTAAAAGCAAACAAAGATAAAATTAATAAATTAAATAAAAATAATGTTAATAATAATTACACTTATACTAATTTAAACGTTAATGTAATAAAAAGTAATAGTAATTCTAATAATAATAGTCGACTTTCGATTCCAAATGATGATTAAAAAATTTTAAATTAAAATTCTAACTTTTTGAAAGTAAACAATAATAATAATCATATTATTTTTAATGATAATAATGGTATAAATAATAATATAAACAATAATAATGATAATAATAATGATTTAAGTGATGTGGACGAGAATAAAAGTGATTTTATTAATGAGGGTTATGAAATTTATTAGGAAAAGAGTTAAAATAAAAATAAAAATATGAGTACTAGTTAGTAATTATTAGAAGATTTTTTTGAAAGAATTGATTTGGACTACAATTTATTAGTAATGAGAATGCAATTGAGGCCAAATAAATTATGGATTAAAAATAATGATTCATTACAAAATATTTAATCTGCGTTGTCAATAAAGTGATTTTTTTTTTTTTTATAACTTTTAAATTTTTTAATTTAGTTTATTTATACATTTTTAATAAATCAATATTTTTATAAATATATATATTCATATAAAAGCCATTTTTTTCATAAATTGTTTAAACTCATCAACACTTATTTTTCCATTTTCTACAAAATTTGAATATAATTAAAAAAAAAAAATTTGAAATTAATTAAAAAGTATATTTTACTATCATCATCTATTTCTCTAATAATTTCTTGAAATATTTAATCTTTTTCTTTTTATATCATTTTACCACCAATAACGTTCATAAGCTCCTTACTTTCTATTTAACCATCTAAAAATTAAAAAATTAAATAAATGCTAAGTATTTATAATTGTATGTTGTTTTAAATTTAAAATGTTAAGTTTTATTATTATTTAAGAAAATTATGGTATTTTAATTTATTTATTTATTTTTATGTATTAATTAATTTATTTTTATTTACCTCCATCTTTGTCAAATAGCCTAAAGGTTTAAGCCAATTTTTAATCAGTGAATTAATTTTCAATATTCATAAATGAAGCAATAAATTCAGTATAAGATATAGTTCCGTTTTTATCAATATCTATTTGGTCAAAAATATCGCAAATCTTTAATTAGAACAAATATTTTATTAAATTTTTGATAAAAATATATTATTTTTTAATATTTAATTTAATAAATTATAAACAATTTAAATGTATTTTTTATTTATATATTTATTGTTAGTTTATTTACTTCATCTTAAGTATACTCTTCTCCAAATATATTTCTATAACCGTGTAAAATTTCATCTTTGGATAATTAACCATCTTTATTAGTGTCTAAAATTTAAAAGGCCTTTTTAAGTTCTTCTGTTTCATTTTTAGAAATCAATTAAGATGCTATATATGTTATAACTGCATCATGAAGAGTATTTTAAGCTTTCATTTATTACAGTCTATTTAAATTGATTTTGCAGTTAATTTTAATTTATTTGTTTAAATTTATATATTAAATATTATGAATATTTAATTATATTTTATATATTTTTTACCTTTTAAGTGATTTATTTAATTTAAATTATTCTTATGTATTTAGTTAAACTTAGGTTTTCATTTTTTCGAACCAAGGATGTTATAGGGCCTGCTCGGCGGATAATCTTTTTGCAGGGTTTTTTTACAATAGTTTTTTTATTAAATCTTTTGATTCTCCTGAAATTTGATCCCATTCAGTGTCATTAAAATCAAAATTTGTATTTGATAAGTGGTTTCCAAAGTCCAAATTAGACTAAAATGATGTACTTTATCCAAAAGGATGATACCCCTATTTTTGTTTAAATATTAAAAACTCATTATTTTAATTTTATAATTTTTGAATTTTAATTTTAATATTTTACACCTAAAAGAATATACATAATAACTCCTGCAGACCATATGTCGCATTTTTCAGTATATTTTCCTTAAAAAACTTCAGGAGCAGCTATATTTTATATTTTAAAAAAGAGAAAAATTAAAGTCATATAATTGAGTATAATAAATATTATATGTAAATAATTAAATATTTTTTTTATTAATTAGTTAATATAACAATATATTTTTTTTAAAAATAATTTTTAAGGTAATAAATTCAATGATATTAAAATATTTAAGCAATTTTATGTACCATAATCAACTGAACCGCATTTTTGAGTAATAAATTTTGAATCATTTTGGTCAAATTTTATTCCAGTACCCCAATCAATGATTTTGATATTGTATTTATTTTCTTATTAGCTTTATAATATATTTTGATTATCTTTTTCTACCATAATATTTTCTGGTTTTATATCTCTGTGCACCAAATTATTTTAATGAGAATAGTTTAAAGCTCCAAAAATCTGTTCCATTATTTAAGCTACAACAATTTCATTGAAGGTTTCCTTTGAAAAAAATAAGAAAATTATAAATATTTATTATATTAACTATATTTAAATTTATAATTATAATAAATATTTTATTTTTTTAATTTACAGTTTCTTAAATTTCATCTAATAAGTCTTTTCCTTATATGTACTCCATGATAAGATAATAATTTTATGAATCTTCATAAAACTGATTAATTTTTATGATATTGGGATGGTCTAATTCTTTAAGAACATTGACTTCATTTTTAAAATTTAAAACCTCTTAAGGATTAAGTTTCTATTTTTTTATGATTTTCAAGGCTTTTTCCTAAAATATTGAACGATAAAATTTAAAATTTTAAAAAAAAAAACTAAAATTTATTTAAAAATAATTGTTATACCGAATTAAAATATTACCATTTAAATTACGAAAAATTTTATTAATTTAGTACATAAAACAAAATAAAATTAATTTATATATATATATGTATATATTAATTTTAATTAAAAAATTAAAATTAATTTTTTTTAAAAAAAATTAGTATAAATTATAATTTTATTTTTACATTTTGATTTGCATCTTTTGGTCTTATTTTAAATATTTTTCCAAAAGCTCCTTGTCCAATAATATCTTTTTTTCTCAGTCTTTTATAACTTTTATATATGTCTACATTTTAAACGAAATCGGATTTATTAATTGAAATTTCACTTTTTATAGGGGGCTGATTTTGGTTTTAGTTTTATTTTGAGGCTTTTTTTTGGGCTGATTTTTTATTAGAATCTTTATTTATTTAAGGTGTTTTCATACTTTTTTTGGGGGTTTAACCTCTACTTCTTGTTTACATTGTGGTTTTATTTTTATGATGTAATTATTAAAAATTTTTATTTTTATTTGTTCTTTCTCTTATTTATTAGAGGATTATTCTAATTTTTAGATTTTATTTTTTTCTTATTTTATTCGGTAAATTTGTATAGGTTTTAATATCAATATATTTAAGTAAATGTTTTGAACATATAATACACATGTATTTTGAAGACTTTATAAACCTAACAAGTTTTAAAATTCATTTAAATGAAATATGCGAGGGTAAAATTAAGTTAGTAAATAAAAAAAATTTTAAGAAAAATTTAATAAGACTACTAATATAAATTAGATAAAAATATAGGAAATATTAATTTAAAAATAATATATATTATTAATTTTAATCTTTTTTTTAATATTTTATTATTTTTCTATACTAATTTTTTCTTTAAAAAAAAATTCAGTATTTTCCCTATAATAGTTCTAACAAAGTTTTATCTTTGTAATTTTCAACTACATCATTTAATTTGACTCCAGTATAAGGATGATAAAAATCTCCATATTCTTTTAAATAATCTTATAATGTTTGTAAACTAGATTAATCTGCACTACATAATTTTGTTAAGGTTTCCATTGTCATATGGAATAATTCTTCATCTTATTCTGAATTGTAAATTAAAAACACTACAATTTTTTCAACTATTTTTACAGTATCTTCAAATGCAATGATTAAAGCAAGATCTGATATTTAATTATAAATATTTTTAATTAAATTAATAATTGTTATTATTGATATATTTTTTAAAATTTATATATATTTTATTAATTTTTTAAATTTTTTATTACCATCTGGAGTTTTTAAAATAAATTCACATATTGTTTTTGCATAAACTTTATATTCATCAGCTTTTTTTTCATCTAAGAAAGGTGGCCTAGCTAATTCTGAGGTTTTTGGTAATAATTAAGCAAGTGAAAGTATAACGGAAGGTCCAAAAACCTGTAATTTAAAAATTTTAAATATATTATTTATATCTATTAAAAATATTTTATATAAATTAATTAATTTTATTTATTTTTACTTCGTTTAATTTTTCAACGTTATTGGCTAAAATCTTAGTAATTTAATAAAAACCATCAGGTAATTCGGAAATATTTTTTAATGTTTATTATATATCCCTCAACATGAATCCTTCGAAATCATAATTATCATTTGTCAATAAGTTAATTAATTTCTATTAGAAAATTAAAAAAATTAATTAAATTAAAAATTAAAATTATTTGTACATTATAAAATATACATCATAAAAATATTCAAAATAAAATTTTACCAAAAAATAAAAAAATAGTTGTTGTAAATTTATATTACTTATATTTAATTGGTCGTATTAATAAATAGAATTATAATTTTTTAGTGAATAATTATAAATTATTATAAGTAAAATTTATTACGGTTATAATGAAATCGTTTTTAACATAAGTGCATTATTTTTTTCCTTCTAAATGTATGGCTGCATTCATTATTAAAATTACTGCATATTATATTTCTTTAATTTCTTCAGATTCTAGGTATTTGCTTGCAGTATCAATAACCTTAAATTAATTAACATTAATTTGAAATTTATATATGATATATTTATTATTTATAGATTATGATATTCATATTTACTTTATGATTTATTATTTCTTCTTTTCCTTCAAAATTTACAGCAATTTTAGAAAGACAATCTAAGCTCCTAAAAATTTCACATTTAATTTAATTTGTATGAACTTATAAAACAAATTATATATCAAATTTAATATTATTTATATTTACAGATAATTTATTCTTTTATTCCATTACTCATCAAAATATGTATTTTTCTCATTTTTTAGCATTTCATTTAACCTTTGAACGACATTTTTTTTTAAAAAGAATTAAATTCCGTCATCATATTATAAAACATACAAAAAACTTTCTAAAAGCATAATTAAATATCGGGCTTCTTCGACTTAATTTTCTTGAGCGTGTTTTAAAAAACTAGATATCATGTCTTTTACTAATTCAGATTTTACTATTTGTTCTACACCATCTCTTCCACTTACTATTCTACAAATTGCCCATTAGCATGCTTCTCTGAAATTATAAAAATGATAAATATATAATGATAATTAATATTTTAATATGTAATAATAAATTAAGTGAAAAGTAGGTAAAAAACACCAGTAATATTTAATATTATATTATTAAATATATTATAAATTTTTTAAGGAATGTAAATAAATAAGTATCTAAGTAACATATTGATTTTTGCATTATATTATTTTTTTACCTTGCTTATAAATTGTCATCTAAAATCATGAATTTTAATCCTTCATAAGAAGTTTCGTCTAAAAAATCTCTTCCTCTTTTAATAGAACATAAAGAACCTAATAATAAAACAGCTTCCCTTCTAATTTCTACAACTTTATGCTATAAATAAGCTGATGCTATTCCTACTAGCCCTTCGGAAATCATCATATCTTTATTTTCCTATATATATATAAATTTATATAATTTAACTAAATTAATAAATCAAAGATAAATTTTTGATAAAATGAAACATACCTCATATAATAAAAAATTATATAAATAATTTAATAATTAATTATATAAAATATATTTATAATTTATGAGATCATAAATAACAAAAATATAGTAATTTTTATAATTTAGAATTAAAAAAATTTGATTATATACATTAAAATTATATACATATATATTTATAATTTACTTGATGAGAAACTTATTCATTCAGAGTTATAAATGCGTCTCTATATTTATAATGTTCAATATTTGGCATTAATAGAATTTCAACTAATTTTGGAATAGCTCTGTCAAATACTGCATCATATACCTATATAAATAATAATAATATATATATTGAATATAAAATTTATAACAAATTAGAACTTTTTTATTAAAGTATATTTATTATTTTAGATTTTTAGATTTAAAATATGATGCATTTTTATATAATATTTACTTCTGTTTTATCTAATCTTTCTCTAAAAGGTAATTCTAAATAAGGATATCTATCTTTTAAATGTTCAGAAACAACATGTATTTTATAACTTTACATTTTATTTTATGAATTTTTTGGATATTTGGTAATCTATTTATGGTAATTCCTTTTTTTTTTTTTATTTAGTAATTTTTATTTAATTCGTAGAATTTTTATTTTATTAATTAATAAATAAATATATGTTGTTTGCTAAATTAATATATGAGTATTATTCTTACGGTTTTTAAATAATTTAGGAAAAATTTTATTATAATATAAATAAAATAATTTTTAATAAGTAGAATATAACAGTTTTTAAACTTTAAAATAATTAATATAAAGACATAGATAAATAGATAATTATATTATTGGTAATTTATAAAAATAAATATAGATTATATAAATTTTATAATTAAATTATTATTATTTCAAAACAATGAAATACTTTTTTTATTTTTCTAGTTATTTTTATTAGAAGCTTTTAAAAAATCTATTTCATCTAAAAGTTCTCTGTAAATAACTTTCCATTAATTTTTTTGCTATTCCATTTTATTAAGTTATTTTTTCATTTTTTCTTCATATCTTATCTTTAGTTTCAAATATTTATTTTCCTTTTAAAAAAAAGTTATCAAAAATTAATATAATTTTAGTAAAAAAAATAAAAAATAAATTTATTTTATAATCAAACTTTATTTTTACCTATTTATTTATCACTTATTAAAGTCTATCACATTCTGAACATTAAGAAATACCATTATTTTATGAATATTAATTTTAAATTTGATTTTAATTCGATGAATTATGATTAGACCTGAATTAGTTACTTGGTTCTATATAAGAATCATTATCATTTAATGATTCTTAAATAAAAAGATTTTTAAAGTTATTCGTTTGTACTGAAGAAACAGACTTGTCTTAAAAAGAACTATTTTTACGCATTAATTATTATTATTGGTAGAAATTTTAAGTCGTATTTAGATTTTATTATTGTGTACTTTAGTTTTAAATGCTATTATTGTTATTAAAAATATTATTATTAAAATTTAAATTTTACATTTAAGGGTATTAAGCGTTTATAGAAGTAAATTAACTTTAATGATTTGAGTTAAAATTGGACAATAAATCCCTTTTTTATTCTATTTATTCTATAGATTATTCTAATTTTTTTATCTATTCTTCTCGGGATTTGTGTCTTTTTTGGATTTTTATGTTGTATTCTAGGCCTGCTTGCGTAGTTGAAGTATTTTGAGACTCTTGTACGTTTAAATTACTATTAACACTGTTGAAATTATTAAAATTATTAATATTGTTAAAATTGTTATATTGGCAAGTTCTGTAAGATTTAAAGTTTTGGGGAATTTGATTTTGATTGTTAAAATTGTCTCTAGAATTTAAATTTAGATCTAATTTAGAAAGGTTAATGGTCTGGTCTATTGTCGTATTACACTAAGTATTCAGGTTATTTTACAAGAAGCTTAAATTATTATTGTTATTATTATAGTTTGAAGATTAAGTGTCTGGATCTGTATTCATAATTCGGTCTTTCAATCTTTTAAAAAAAATTACAAAAATTATTATTGCAATAAAAAAAACTTAATAAATATCAAAAAAGTAATTTAAAAAATATAAAATAGAATCTATATTTAATTAAATATATAGGAATTATTATTATTTTACCTTAAATAATTATCAACTTTTAATGTATTTTTTTTCTTCTTTCTTTCAGTTGATTGTACTGTCGTGGGTTGGTAGCTAATTTCCATTTATTTTTCTCTTTTAATGGAAACATTATTGTTACTTTTATTTTTATTGTTATTATTATAGTTATTATTTTGACTACTGTTGGTTTAAAGGTTATCCAATGTTTAATAATTACTATTTGACTGTTAAAATACGCTTTATTCCTAATTTACGTAAAAATTTTGGCTTTAATTTTAGTTTTAACTTAAACTTTAATTATTGTTCCTGTTTGAGACAATATTTATTGTATTATGTTGATGTTAATTTTTTTTAATTTGGGTTCTGTTGGAACTAGCATAATTAGAATTATAGTTATTGTTTATACTTGTGTAGTTGGAATTGATACTACCGTTTTTAATATTATTATTGTGAATATTATTCGTAGTGGTTTAGGGATAATTATAAAAATTATCAAAATTATCAGAAATAACGGAATGATTTAACTTGCTTTTTTACTGTTAAGATTTATTCAAAGATTCATTTTTTAGCTATTTTTTTGGTTGCTTGGATGATTAAGAATTAATTTATTAATGTAAATAGTTCAATATTTTGGAATTTACAGCTTACTTATTTTAATTGTTTTTGCTATTTACTGATTTATGAACGTTATTGCTTTATTTGCTTTAATTTCGACTTATGTTTGTATTTTTATTTGTACTCTAAATAACATTAGATAGCATTTTCGAATTTGTAGTTTTTTTTTATTTTTATAAAGTTTAAATTTCGTTCGAATTTTTAATTTATTTAATCTAATTATTTTAAAAGTTATTTGCCAAATAAGAGATATTTTCTTTATCGTTGTTAAAATCTGAATTCTATATATTTTTTTACTTTTTTTTATGCAAAATCTTTAAATCTATATTTTAAACACCTTCATCCGTTATTTAATTTGATAAATTTTTAAGCACATTTTCTTATTTTTATATTGTATATTCAAGATTTTTAATTTAAGATGACATAATGTTATTATTATTTTATTACTTTTTTTATTTCTGATAATTTTATTATTAATTGGAAAATAAAACTTCTGTTTTTGATCTTTATTCCCTTTTTTTACTTTACATTTATACTGAAACTTAGTTATATATCTACTTTTAAAATTATAAATATTTCTTTAAAATGTATGTTATGGATTTATTTTAATTATATTAAATATGTTTTTATTTTTTATTTTTTTAAAATAATTTTTTTATGTCTTTTATTGTTATAATTAAAATATTTTTCAATATTTGTTTTTTAATTAAACTAGCTGTTGAATCAAAAATTTTTATTTAACAATAAATTTTATTTAATATATTTATAACAAGGAATACTAAATATAATAATAAAAGAATACTTTACTATTAAATCTTAAAGAAAAAAATTACAGAGAAATATCTATTTTCTTTGTTTTTTTTCTATCATTTTTGAATAATTATCAATAAAAAATTTTGTAGTTTTCAACCAAATAAATGTATCAAATGTAAGTACTATACTTAATTCAATTTACAAATATATTAAAAAATTATATAAACAAAATATAATGATTATTGAATTGCAAGAAGAATTAAAATAAAATAGAATTTAGAATAAAATATTAAAAATTAAAATATAAAAAAAAGATAAAAAATAATGAATTAAATTCAAAACAAAAGTTTATAATGTATGATTTGCTAATAAAATTATAATTATTAAGAAAAGATTCCAAGAAAATTAAAGGACTGTTAGCACACTTATTGTCAATAATGTTTACAAGAAAAATTTTAGTTACCAACCACATTTTTTTGCCCAATAGATAAGTAATTTAAAAAATTAATATAAAATATATTTTAATTTTTTTATAAGAATTAATATTTTAATTTATAATCCATAAAAGGAGAATCTTTGTTGGAGAAAGAAATGCAGAAAAATTATAAATTAATTAAGAAATTTTAAGTTAGATTTCTTAACAATTAGATACTTCTTAATAATTATAGGGAAAAAATTAGGATGAATAATAAAACAATTTGAATAAAAATTAAGGGTTAGAATAAAAAAAGAATTTACATGAATATAAATCTTAATAAAATATTTTAAAATAAGAAGAATGCATGAATTTTAATTATAATTCTCCTAATCCAAATATAAAATCGTAGCCAAATTAAACTGGTATTTAATAAAATTTTAATGATAAAAATCTAGATAATAAAAGAAATTCTAGAGTTATTAATTAGTTTCCAGATTAAGCAACTGTTAATTAACAAAACATATAAAATGATAAAAAAAGTAAATTCTTATTTAACAAACATTTTTATAATTTTACAATTAATTTTATAATTTATCAATAATAATAAATATTTAAGGTTCCTCAGCTATATCATATTAAAATTAAAAAGATGAACTGAATGAGTAAAAAATAATATAATAAGATAATTAATAACAATAAGAATAAAATAAAGATGCCAATATTAACTATTAAAAAAATTACACATAATAAAATACTTACTCTATTAAATAGCCTTAATTCATGCCATAAAATATATAAAGCTATTAGTATAAATAAAGCTTAGTAAATAATAATTCATAACTTTATGATAAAAATTAAAATATTGATAGTATTTAAAATTAATAATAAAATCAAGGTTAAGTTGCTGGTAAATAAATATTGGTTGATTAATATTAAAATAATAATTATAAGTAAAATTATGATTATAACGACAACAGTAACAACAATAATATTAGATCAAAGTCATCCGATATTGCACTTTAATAAAATTAAAATATTTAATTAGGAGAAAAAAATTATAATAAAGTTATAATAAATGATAAAAATTATAATTATTAATATAAATAATAAGATTAAACAAAAAAAGAAGAATAAAATTAACACTAAATTAATAATCCGCATATTAAAAATTAAATTATTAGAAGTATAACTGATTAGAGTTCCTTAAATTTAAATGGAAAAAGTTTATATAATTCTGCTGATTTAAACAATTTTTAGAAATTTTAAAATCCCTATAAAACGGTCTAAGATAAAAATAATAATAATTATAGTTATCTAAAAAACAGTAGCTAAAATTTAGATAAAAATGATAAAATTAGCGAAAATAACGAAAAAATAAATAATAGTTAAAACTTAAGTAAAAATAAAATAAATATTGATAATTAAAATAAAAATCAAGAAATAATTACACCATATTAAAAATATTAAGAATATAATTCTCCTGTTTATGAAAGAACTTCAAGTAAAAAGTCATAGAGATCCAGATCTATCTAAGGCTAATCACCAAAATAATTATAAAATCAAAATTTAAATAATAATATGAATAAAGATAATTTTAAATAAAATAATAATAATATTAATAGTTAATATTGTAATATTAATAATAAAAATAATTATACAAATTAAAATAAAGATTTTAATAAAGGAAATAATAAAAATTAATTATATCAAAGTTTACCATAGTTCTATACACCTTAACATTAAAATTCGAAAGATTTTAATTAATTTGCCTAAAATTAGTGTAATTTAACTTTTAAACACTTTTAAATAATTTTAAATATATTTTAATATAAGAATTATTTAAGTTAATGATATATTTATATAATTATAAAGTTGCTTAATTTTATTTTATTTTTAATAGAAATAGTAAACAATATGTAAAACTATAAAAACAATGAAACATAAATGATCGAATAATCGATTAATAATTTGGATAAAAAATTTTATAATAAGGATATTTTATAAGGGTAAAATTTTAATAATTTTTAAAATCATTATTTGGCTTAATAACAAGATGTATAAAATATTAGAAAAAATAGTGAAGAATAAGTTTAATAAATTAAGTGTTAATAACATTAAAAATATATGGAATTTATATGTTTGGAATGTTAAAAATTATGTTGTTCAAAATGTGCTTTATTTGGAGTTCATATGGGTCATTAAATAGCCGATTAGAATGATGTAAAATAAGAAATTGAAAAAAAAACGAAAAAATTGGAAACATTAATAAAATAATTAGATGAAAAACATTAAAATTTTAACTAAGATTTTGAACTTATATACAATAAAGTAATATAACCTTAAATAAAAAACTCTGAAAGTAATTTGATATCCCATATAGAAGATTTTTTCAATGGTTATTTTTAGGAATTATAATAAAAAAAAGATTAATGTATTAAATAAATATAAGATTCTTTAAAATAAATAGAAAGAAAATTTCTAAACTTTAAGGTAACTCCTTTAAAAGTGTATAAGTAAGTATTAGATTGGAAATAAAGGTAAATTTATAATAAAAATTATATTAAATATATGTGATATTATAAATTTTTATATAATAAATAGTTGTTAAGAATAAATTTAGATAAAAAAATAATTTGATGTTATGAATAAAGAGTCTTTAGATTTGGAATCATTAGTATAAAATGAAGATTTAATTAAATTAGGGTATCAATTTATAATTGAATATGATAGTTATTTACAAATGCCAAAATAAATGATAGGGGATTTTTTAAATGGAATTGATATAAAAATAAATAAAAATTTTAAAAAATAAATAAAAGAAAGTATTTTTATTTAAAAACTTTTTGAAAATGGAGAAGCAGAAATAATACATAAAAATTTATAGATAGTTAAAGATTTAGGTTAATAAAAACTTGCATAAGACAAAGATGAAAAGTTTTAATTAGATTAGTAATATATCTAAATAATAATTAATTTAATAAATTTATATTTTTATTTTTTTTTAATTTTATATTTATAAAAAGAAACTTCATGGCTAAAATAAATAAAGATTTAGTTGAGTCAAATATTTAACTAACTCTGGACAACCCATAACACATTGCTGAAGCTATTTAGATTTTAAGCAATAATATAAGAGAATCAGTTAAATCAAATCCTAATAAAAATGTTATATTAAAAGCGAGAAATTCTAGTATAAAAGGCAAATAAGGATAAGTAAAAAATCAAAAATCCAATAATAAAAATAGTTTAACTCCAAATTATAAAGAAGAAAAAAAATACATGACTTAAATAAATTAAATAAATTATCCTCCTTAAACAGAGAGAAGAAACAAAGGTATTATATTTTAATTTTTTAATATTATATTATATTTTTTATAGAAATTTTTATAAACACTATTTATTTTAAACAATTGTTCGCTATTTATTAAACTAATGAATATTTTTCTCAGTTAAATATATCTAATTAGTACTTATTTATAAACTTTAGACTCAATAGAATTATAATTTTTATTTTTAGGTAAAAAATAAGTTAATGATGATAGTTTATCGGTGAGCTCTGATAAAATAAAATAAATAAAATTATAAAGTCCTACAAATATAGTTAATTTAGAGTAAAATAATAATGAAATAAGAATCTCTTTTGGTAAAAATGGAAATTTAGGTAGAATTCAAGTTGAACCTGATTAAAAACCTGATTCATTTAAAAAAGTCTAAAAAAAAACTAAAAAATCTAAAAATAATTCCTAAAGAAATTCTTAAAAAAGTAGCAATAATTAGTAGTTTTCATACATTTCTAATATTGATTAAATTGGCATAAATTTTCAATAATAATAATTTTAAAGTCCAGATTTTGCTTCTAAATCTAAAGATCAAATTTATTAGTCTCCATTATAATAATAAAATTAAAACTAATAATAATAAAATAATAAAAATAAAACTAACTTTTAACATTCAAAATAATAAAAGTAATAGAATTTTATTAGCGATAATAATAATTAGTTTTTACCTGACAATATTTTACTGAATAACAGTAGTATTGTTAGTTAAGATACAAATACAAATTCTATAAGAAATGGAAATTTTTAAAATTAAAGTTCAATATAAATTCCATAAAATAGTAGTTTTTTTATTAATCCTAATTAAAATGGTAATAATTAAAATTATAATATAAACAATTTAAGTTTGGATAATGGAAGTTTTCAAACAAGTAGTAATGTTTCAGATTTTTGTAAAACTGAGAGAGATTTTTTGGATCAAACTTGTTCTTAGCAAGTGATTTTTCATACCCCATAAGGAGATAGAACAATTTAACTTAGTATAAAAAATAATAATAATAAAAATAAAAACTTTCCTAATTATAATAATTAGAGTAACTATAGTAATTTAAGTTAACTTAATAGAACTGTTAATAACAGTTAGCATTATTTTTAACCTAGTATTAAATAGGCTCCTGTAACTTATAATAAAAATTTAATTAAATAAGATATAATAGACAAATCTGAGCAATTTTCCTAATATTTACATAAAATCCAAAAAAAGTAGGAATTTAATATTTTAGAATTGGTCAGTGAAGGTATAAAATACTTATAAATTTTTGTTAAATATTCAGCTAATAAATAATTTTTAAAAATAAATTAAAATATTATTATATATATCAAAAAAAAGTTACATATTAGCAAATTTATATTAATAATATTATTCAAATTAGGCATAACAGACCCTTAGATGAAGATTTTAAGTAAAAATTTGATGGAAAATTAGCATAAAATTGAAATAGTAAAATTGGTAAAAAATAAAATAACTGATATGGGATTTTCATTTTTAATTAAAGTTATTATTAAGGATTAAACAATTCATACATTAAATTTGACTTAAAATTATTGCAGCATAAAAAGTTTAATAGAATTGCATTCATTGTTATAATAGCAAGAGTATCTTTAGGAAGAAAGAGGGACACTAAATAAAATTATACTTATCAAAAATAGAATAAATATGGAAGAGGCCTTTGAAATATTAGATGTTTTGGAAAATTAATATTAAATAAAAGTAGAAATTTGAAATATTTAAAATTTATTCTATTGATTTTATATAATTATGTATTTTTTATTTTTCAAATAATCAAATACGAGTTTCTATTTATAAAATAATTTTATTTACATTATAATTTATATTATATAAGCATAAATTAAATATTTTTTATAAAAATATACATACGAATATAGTTAATAATACATATCTATATATTTGATAATAAAATGTTAAGTTTTTGCATTCACTCAATATCCTCAAAAAAGCAAGTTTCACTAATTATCATGCCCGAAATATATTTATCCAAATTTTTTGAACTATTTATTTTTATTTCTTTAAAATCTTATATGTTTTGTTTAAATATTTTTGACATTAATTGTAGGTTATCGCCTATTTTAACTAATCTATATCTAAATTTATAGTTATTTATTAATTTGGCAATTTTTTCTATTGTGAGACCACAAGGGCACCCATCTCTCCACATAAATGATCTATTAAAAATACTAAGTTAACCAGTATAAAAATCTCCGTGAGGGGGTGCATCACCTATAAATAAAAAATAATTAAATGAATAAATAAATAAAATTATAAATTTATTTATAAAAAAATTTAAATTGTCTATTTTTACCGATATGAATAATATATTTTTGAGCTGAGGCTCTCCAATTAACTTTTTTTAGACTATCATAAAGACCATCCAAAACAGCCTCTGGGATATCTCCTCCACCTTAGGCCCCCCCAATTGATTTTAGAAATTAAATTAAATTTGTTATATTATTAGTACAATCGGTGTATTTTGTGACAAAACTTTCTTCTTCCTAAATTAAATAAAAATTAATAAATAAAATATAAAAATTAAAATATGAAGTATGTAATATATAATAATATTTATATCTTTATATAAAAATATAAAAATATTAAGATTTATAGCTTTAAATTATAAAGTTTAATTAAAAAAAAGTGTAAAATAAACTTTTTATATATTAAACTATATATTTTTATTAAAATAACGAGAATTTGGATTTTAAAATGATTAAAAACAATTTTCTTTTAAATTATTAGAATATATTTGATATAATGAACAAAAATTTTTATAAGAGATTTTTTTTTTTAAATTTTTATTTGATAATAATTAAATTAAATTTTTTACAGGAGGATGATCTCTATAAAAAACAAGGGCAATTTTAAGGTCGATATTTTTTTTTAGACATTTTTGGAATAAA
Source organism: Pseudocohnilembus persalinus (assembly GCA_001447515.1). Classification (NCBI taxonomy): domain Eukaryota; phylum Ciliophora; class Oligohymenophorea; order Philasterida; family Pseudocohnilembidae; genus Pseudocohnilembus; species Pseudocohnilembus persalinus. Next base: position 350,648 of record LDAU01000194.1, on the reverse strand, counting down.
GTAAAAATAATATTCTAAGTTTATTCTATATATTCTTCCATTCCTTTGGTTGCATCAATGCAAAATGCGACATCTACATTTTGGACAAAATTATTACTATTTTTATTATTATTTGTATTATATTAATTGAGTTTGGAACTTATGTTTAGGCTTTTATTTAAATTATTTTTAAATAAAGGACTTTTTTTTTTGCCTATTTATTTCATATTTAAGGCGTATTAATGAAGTTCGTCTATTTATAATTATAAATTTTTACAATTTCTGAGTAAATTTATGTCTTCTATTTGGTTTTAGAAGTCCTTTAATTTTGACAGGTTTTATTATTAATCTAATTTTTCTTCTTCCTCTTTTATTTCTTCTTCTATGTTATTATCAATAAATTTTTCACTTGAGCTTGATGATGTTTATGAATATAAAATATTATGATTTTTTTAATTTTATTTGGTAAATTTATCATTTTTGAATTTAGATTAATTTTCAGTTTCTTATTCTTGTTCTTCATCTGAATTTAATTCCCCATTTTTTATAGGCTTTATTTATTTTTATAAATTAATTTATTCATTGTATTTATTTGTTAGTGGTGAGTAAATACTTTCTTTGGAAAAATAATTTTTTGTCCATTTTTCTTAATTTTTATCTTATTTTTTGGTTAAATTTACTAAATAGCTATTTTTTTTAATTTCCTATATATCTTAATCGTTTGAGTCATTAATTATATGTGACTGTTATAACTGTTATTAGTTTTAATTATAATTTTTATTTTAAAAATCTAAATTTTATTCTGATACAAAAGGTGAATCTATTATAAAATTTTATTTTACAGCTTCTCGATTAAATTTTTTATAATTTAAAAGATTTTTTGTCAACTCATTTTCACTTATTATATTACTATTATTTAAGATAATATTAGATTTTTAGTTATTATCAAAATTTTAATTTTTATTATTGAAGTTTGTTGCGCTGTCCAAAGAACTTATAGAAAAAGCAGAGTTTTATTTTTTTAATATGATGTTGGAATTATTTTTTTTTAAAGGAGTTTTAAAAGTTAAGACAGATTATCCATTTTCATTGTAATTATTTATTTGATCTTAATTTTTTGAATCTTTTCTTGATTTTTATTATATTTTTTTACATTTCTCGAGGATATCGTCTATATTTTTTATTTTTTAGTTCAATTTTTGTTCTTCTATATCGATTTAATCAAATTAAAGGTATTTTTATTTTTATTTATTAATATTTTTATTTTGATCTACATTTAAAAGTTCTTCTTCTTATTCTTCTTCTTCACATTTTTTAATAAAAAGTTTTTTTTAACAATCTTTTTTATTTTATTTTGAATCAATATGTTTACTCTCATTTTCAATTTCTTTATGCAACCTTGGACTTCTTCTAACCTACTAAATTTATGAATCATTTTTATTCTAATCTTTTTTAGGAGAATATTTTGTATGTTTTTTCAATTATTTTTTTCTTTCATTTTATTCTTAATTTTCATAATCTTCAGATAACTCATTTTCTTCTTAGTTATTCAAATAATCTTATAGTTCTTTCAATTTTTATTATGTGTTTTATCCAATACTTTATTCATTTTCTTCATCTTCATCTTCAAATTCACACTCGGATTCTTATTATTATAAAGTAAAAATTTAATTATAAATGAATTTTAAAAATTAATGATAAATATAAATTATTTATATATTAAAAACTTAAGATACCTGATATTTGGTTGATTATTTATTCACTTTCACTTTCATTTTCATTTTATTTAAAATATTTGCCATTTTATTACTATAATTATTATTACTATTATTATTGCCAAGTTTTGAATTTACCTTAGTTAATAAATTCATTCAATTCTTTGGCCCTTGGTTAAGGACTTGAAATAGCTTATTTTTTTTTAGTTTTTTAATTATTATTACTATTTATTATATTATTATTATAGTTATTTTTAGTTTTTTCGGCGTCTTATTTTTTTTTTACTGTTTTTTAAATTTTTTTAGTTATTTTTTATTATTATATAGGAGTTTTTTTTTCTGTTTTTGTAGATTGTAGGATTTGTTATTTATTTTATTATTTTGTATTTTTTTTTGGGTCTTTTTTTGCTGTTTTCTTTTAGTCTTTATTTTAAGTGATTTTTTGACTATCATGGAACTTAGTCCCTTATCTTGTTTTAGAGGCTGAAAACTATTCAGTTTTTTATTCATTTTTATTTGTACTAGTTTATTTAATAATATTATTAGATTATGTTTAATTTTTTACTACAATTTAAATTTAATTCGCCTTCATTATCTTATTTAGTTTCTACTTATCTATTTTATTTTTTCTTTATTTTTATAATTTTTTGACTTGTTAACGGTCCTTATTCAATTTTTCCATTTGTTTTTTTTATTCTTCCTGTTATTATTACTTTTATTTATCCAATTCATCTTGATAGCCAGGATAATGCTCATATTGATTTTTTCTTGAGGATATAATTTTTTAGACCACCCACTTTTTTACAAATTAACTTTTTTATTTCTATACCCTTCCTTTACCTTTTTACTAATTTTAATGCTATTATTATGATTTCAGTGTAACTTTTCTGACCATGTTATTAATTTAATTTATACAAAAAAAATGGATTAATTTTTGAATATTATTGATAAAGATTATTACTATTTAAATTTAATAATTTTTTGTTTTGTTTACTTTTTTTCTAATTTATTATTAATATTTGATAGAAAATAGAAAATTATTACGAATTATTTTAGAGTTTTAATATTATGAATACCAACCACTTAAAAATCCTCATTATTCTGGGAATTTATATGCTGATAAAATCTGAATTTTAATACTTTCTTAATATTAATATTTTTATTATTATTATATATAAGTATTAAATAAATAGATCCATAATTTATAACTTTAACTTAGAATAATGTCAAAAAAATATAAAATTACTATATAATATATATACTCGATAGAATTTTATTCAAATTATATATCACTTTTATAAAAAATTGATATGTTTATTTCTATAAATATAGTACAAAAATCTTATAGTTTTTATTATTTAAAAAATTTATAAAAATAGAATAAAAATGTAATAAGGTAAATTCTGAATATTTAAATTAAAAATGCTTTTATATATATTGAGGTAAAAAATATATTTTAATAATCATATTTGATATTAATAATAAATTTTAAATTTAAAATAAATGAAGTTTACATCGTTTTCTATTTATTTTAATAATGTTAAGTCAAGTGAATTTATATATATGTAATATACTATTCTTACAGGTTTCTTATTTGTTGTTATATTAAATGTAATAATCGATTATTAATTGAACATATAATATATTTATAAAAATAAATAAAAATAAAAAAGAATAATTACTAAATATACATTTTTTTCAGTATAAAATCTAAATAATATACATAAAATTGAAATGATATAAGGAAGTTTATGTAACTTTAAGATAATAGCATAAGCTAATATGAATGATATCATAAAATAAGAAATTGAAGAATAATAAAGGTATAATATATTAATATTATAAATATATTTAAAATTAAAATTTTTTGGCAAATTTCGAAAATTAATTAAAAAATTTAAGTCTTTAGTGTAAAATTCCTAAAAGTATTATTAAATAATATTAATTTAAATGAATTAAAATTTTTGCTTTATATTTTTTTTGTGTTTATTTCATTTTTATTATATATTCGAAAAAACGTATTATATCTCTTTATTTATTGAATAAAAATTTTCTATTAAATAAAAAGGTAGTTGGAGACAAAAAGTAATAAAATAAGGGATGAAAAGAATCTAGATTATTTAATTTCTGCAAGGATAAGTAAAAATAGGTAGCATCCTGTATTTTAATACGCAAAAGTGGTAATTTCTGATGGATTAGGACAAGTTGGTATGAATAATTAGTTAATTAAGCCTTCTTATTTATTGGCAGTATAAAATATACCTTTACCTTCAAAAGAATTAGAAGAAAAAATTTTGGCCAATTAAAAATAAAAATTAAATGAATATAAGGATATATAATAAATTATAAGTGGAGAGATGTTTGTGAGTGGGATTAAGGAACAAAATGCAAATCCAGTTTATAAAAGTGATGAAGCAAAATTTAAAAAAAGTGTAATGGGAAATTAAGGTTAAAATGACAATAAGGAAAATTAAAGTGAGAATGACGATTAAAGCGAAAATAAAAATAAAAACAAAAATAACTATTTTTTCGATTTATAGACCGGATAAAATATGTAATCTTAAAAAGAAAAGGAAAAAAATGAAAATTAAGAAATAACTGATTTTATGAATTTTGCTATGGTTTAGGACAGGAATTTGGCTGAGAAATATGTGTAGATGTTTCCTGGAAATACAGAGAAATAAGTGAAGGAATATTTTTAAGACAAAAAAAAAGATGAAGAATTTTCTAATAATATATCTATTTTTAAATCGAAAACCGACGCTTCAGGGGCAGTTGCTATATAATATTTGAATTAATATGATAATGTGGTAGTGGCCATTGAAAAATATTAAAAAAAAAGACAGAAAGAACAATTAAAAGATGCTATTATTGAGTTTAAAAATATAAAAATGTGTTCCGATTTGGTGGCTGAATAGTATATAAAAGAAAATAAAGATTTGGTGAAGGCTTTGGAATAATATGAAAAAGATTAAGTTAATAAAAAATAGAATTTAATAAAACAAATGCAAGGTAGAACCGGTTTGGACAAGAAAATGTCTGAATTTTATTTGGAAATGAATGTTTGGGATTTGGATGCGGCTTGTAATTTTTATTAATAAAATAGCTGAAAATTTTTTTTTTATTATAGTAAATATATAAAATAACAAACTAATTAATTACTTGTAATTAAAAATATGGTTTATATTATAATTAAATAAAAATTAAATGCATATTATAATTAATCAATATGTAGGGGAATAAGGACCTAATTAATTAAATTAATAATTAAATAACAATTTCATCAACTTAAAAGTTTTTTTAAAATACTAACTGAGAATAATAATAAAATTGAATTTTATTGATAGAATTATTATCTATTATATTAATAGTAAATTTATAGTATTTTTAATAATATTATTACACATATTACTTTTATAAAGTTAAATATTTAATTCTATTTTTAATTTCTTTATTGGTATAAATATTATATTTAATGAAATATATGCTTTTGTTTTAAAAAAGAAAGAAAAAATTTCATATATAATTTTGATTACCGATATATATATTTTAATTTAAATATAATATGAAAAATGTAGTGAAGAAAGAAATTTAACAGTTTTTTTTTTTTTTTTAATTTATGGTGAGGAGGGTGGAAAATTTATTATGCTTCTTGTTAAAAAGTATAATTTTGGTTGCTGAGTACATTTATATTATTATTAATTAAATTAATTAATTATATATAATATAAATTAATTAAATTAATAAATTAAACATTTAGTTAAATTAATTTTATTTGCTTTTGTTTGTTTTGCTAGATTAAATAAATTAATAAAGAGAACGAAATTAAAGACCATTGAAATCCATTAAAATTCAAAGGATAAATTCAAAAGATAAAAGAAATATAAAATAAACGAAATAAAAATGGTAAAAATTGTCATTTATACAAATAGAAAAACAAAAATCTAATAATTTTTTAATTTTTAAATAGGCTATTGATTTAAAAAAATAAGGAAGAGTTATTAAATCTGGAATTAGATAAACTAAATCTACCAATTTGTATCTCAGATTAGTTATTAAAGTAATATAATATTTTAACAAAAATTTTTATAAAAAAATTATTTTCCATCCCGTCCTTTTGAAATTAAAATAATATTTGGCTATTTATCCTACCCATTACATGGAAAATACTGGAAAAGAAACTTTGATTGAAAATTTTGAATGATTTTTAAGATTAAAGATAAAATTTTTGTTTTTTTATGGAGAATTGGTTCTGTCTCTTTATAAATCTAAGTTTGTTTTTTATTATTGCATAAAGGTTAAATAAAAAAAATAGAAAAAAATTAGTGAAAAAAATGGAAAAGAAAATTAAAAATTTGTATCTTATTTAGGTTATTCAAAATCGGCAAGAATTAAATATTAATTTGAAAGAATGGGTAGGATAAAAGCCAGATAAATCCGACAAAAATTACTTAAATAAAATAAAAATGTTAATTATGGAACGATAAAATAAAATTATAAAAAGAAAATTCTATAAAAAATTAAAAAACTAATAAAAAATAAGACAAAGGGTGAATAGCCTCTATAAAAAGGATATAATTCTTTTACATTTAAATTTAGTTTTATTAATAAGCTAAAAAAATAGTAAAGGATAAAAAAAAATAATAAATTAAAATTGATATATAAGAATTCCTTCTTTTTTTTTTATCTATTTTTCTAAAAAAGCTAAAATATTATTACATATAAAGTTTATATACATTAATTTTTTTTTTTTTAATAAATAATAATAAAAATAGTTATACAGATTCTTAGCCAGAAGAACTGATTCTAAATTCAATTAATCCGTTTTAAGAAGATTAAACTTCACCAACGTTAGAAGATTCCCCTTAGGATTATCTAGAATAGTTAAAAACACTAAAGGAGATAACGAAAACAAAATCGTTGTTTCTACCGCCACTGTTACCAACGACAACAGACTCTTAGAATTCCCCAAAAGAACCGTTTGTGCTTTGAAATTCACCGAAGCCGCTAGAAGAAGAATCCTTGCCGCTGGAGGAGAATGTATTACTTTCGATTAACTTGCTTTGAGAGCCCCTACTGGTAATTATTATTAATATTATTATTAATATTAATATTATTTTTTTTATTTTTTTTTTATTTATATTTATAATTATTTTTATTAAAAAAATCTTTTAATGGTGTTTTTTTGAAATTAACAAAATCAAAGTTAAATAAAAATTAAGGCTTGTTGAGGTTTTGATAAGGATTTTATAATCTTTGGACTATAAATTTTTAGCATTTTTTAAATATTGCGAAGATATAAATATATATAGAATAGAGATTTTTTATAAAAAATTTTAATTTGGGATTTTTTATTATAACAGCTTTAATATAATTTTTTATTTAAAATATAGGAGAAAACTGTTTATTATTAAGAGGACCTTAAGAAAGAGAAGTTTACAGACACTTCGGACCTGCCCCCGGAGCCAGACACTCTCACACTGCCCCTTATGTTAGATCCGAAGGAAGAAAATTCGAAAGAGCTAGAGGAAGAAGATGATTGTGATTAAAAATAGTCATAATATTTGTATTATAATATTCTCATAAAAATTAGTTTTAAAAATTAATTGCCCATAAAATAAATATATAAATAATTAAGTTATATGTCATTTTTTAATTTATAGTACTAAAAAAAACCTATTTCTTATTTAAATTTAAACTAAATTGAATATAAATTTTATGGTCTAATTGTATATATTTCAATTCTAGTCTGATAGAAAAAAACAATTATATTTCTTTTCATATCAAAATAATTCCAAAATAACAAAATTTCATCAATTTATTATATTATATTATACTATAATAGTAAAAATTAATATTTTATTCCTTCTATAACTTTTTAATTGACATTATTTTTTGGAGTAGAATTAAATTTTTTTTAATGTAAGACAATTTTGTTTTTTAATTATTTTTTAATAAAGTCTATTAATTTTGACTTATTTTGCTAATAAATTTGCCTACATAACTAATAATCATATATATATGACTAAAACTATATTAATCATTTATAATACTTTTTTTACTATATAAGATTTTAATATACTGATATAGATAAGGACATAAAAATTTCATACTAACTATTTGATGGAAATTATCTTTAAATAATTTAAAATTTTTATCTTTTTTTCATAAATTTAATTTAAGGCTATTTCTGCCCTTATGAAAATTAAATATAGTAATTTTACAATTTTACAGGTAATATTGTGATTTTATTGATTTATTAAACCCTATTATGCAATTACTAAATTTATTAATTAATTTATAATATTTTTATTTATTTTTTTAAGTTTTTTCAAAAATTCTGAAAAACTTTGATTTTTAAGAAAAAAAAAATAAAAACAAAATATAAGCAAAAATCAATAAAATTAGTATCTAAATTTGAGAAAAAATTTTTTAAGCAATAATAAAAATATACTAAAGAATTGGAAAAATATGATAAGATAAGTTATACCAAAATTTAAATTTTCCGAATCATACAAAACATGTAAAGTTTATTTTGGAAATGATGCAAGAAAAGGTATTTTAGAAGGTATCAAAATTTTAAATAAAGCAACTTAAGCTACATTAGGTCCTAAAGTAAATAAAATTATTAATATAAAGAAAATTAATTTATATATAGTAGTAGGAAAAATAATTGTATTTAAAAAAATAAACCGTTATAAATATCATTTTAAAATTAATAAATGATAAAAATCTTTACATTATGATAAATAAACAACAAACAACTTTTATAGTGAAATAAATAATATTGTTAATAACGTAATATAATATAACGATATTATTTGGTTATTTAATTTCCATACGGAAAAAGATGTTTAAAAATATAAAAATTTTAATTTTTGTTATATATATATAAAATATATATTTAATAAGAGTATATTTAAATTATCTAATTGTTTTTAATTTTTAGGGTAGAAATGTTTTATTAGAATATGAATTAGGAGAACCAAGAATAACAAAGGATGGAGTTACAGTTGCAAAAGCTATAATGTTTGTAAAATAAATAATATAAAAAAATAATTGTTTTTTTATTTATTTTATTATTAATTATAAATATAATATAATATTTAAGAGAGATCATTTTCAAGAAATTGGTGCTAGTTTAATTAGATAAGCTTCTGGAAATACTAATAATTTTGCTGGAGATGGGACAACTACATCAACTTTATTAACTAGTTCTATAATAGAGTAAATAAAATAATAGCATAAAAATATTTTACAGATATGTACAAAACGATTAAAAAAAATAAAAATATAAGATATTATTTAAATATAAAATTAATATATGTAAGATACAATATGAAATAAATATGTTACTTATAAATTTTATATAATATATTATATATATATTATTTATCATAGAGAGGGTGTTAAATATGTATAGTATGGGGCAAATCCTATAGATTTGAAAAGAGGGTTAGATAAAGGTAGGGATTTGGTTTTGGAATATTTAGATGAAATAAAATAAGAAGTAGACAATTAAGATGAAAAAACTATAAAATATTTATCTGATGTCGCAACTAATTATGAACCTTTAATATCAAATATAGTAGCTGATAGTTTGGCTAAAGTGGGAGTTGATGGAATGGTAGAAATAGAAGCTGGAAACAGTTAAAGTACCGAGTTATTTGTAATAATTTTTTTTTTTTTTTTTGAAAGATTTATGATAAAAATATTAAAAAAAAAAGCAAAAAATTGAATTTATTTTATCTTTTTTCGAAATTAATATTTTTAAGTTAGTTTACTTAAGGAATTGGGTTAGCTAGACCTTGTGCGTCACCTGAGTTTATAGTAGATAAGTCTAGATAGATGTAAATTTATTTTTTAAATTATTTAAAAATTATAAATATTTTAACCTTATATATTTTATTAGGGTTGAACTGAGTTACCCTTTAATTTTATGTGCAAATTATGAAATTAAAAAAATAAAAGATATAGCACCTATTTTAGAAATGGCTAAGAAGCAAAAAAAATAATTGTTCATTATAGCTTAAGACATTAGCAAAGAAGTTATGTCAAATTTAATTTTTAATTAATAAAATGTAATAAATCTATAATTTTAGCTTACAATATATCATATTTATAATTAATAAAAATATTAATAATATTTATAAAATTTTTAAAAAAAGGGTAATATAGAGATGGCTGCAATGACTGTACCAGGAATGGGCGACTTTTCTAGTGAAATTATTGACGATCTTGCTTTGATAACAGGAGCTACAGTTGCAAATCCTAAAAACGGAATTTCTCCCACCCAATTTACTCTTCAAGATTTAGGTATTTTGAAATAAATTAAATTTTAAATATTGATTATTAAATTTACTAATAAAAAAAAAATAAAAAAATTGATGAATTTGTTATATATTTATTATATAATTACTAATAATTTAAAAAAAATTGGATTTAGGAAAGGCCCATAAAGTGACGAGTTCTGCTAGTGATACTTTTATATTTGGAGGGGAGGGAGATAAAGAAAAATTGGAAAATAAAAAAAATGAACTAAAAAAAGAGTTAAGCAAAATAACAAAGGAATTTAGAAGAAAAATATTTTTGGACAGAGTGGGAAGGCTTTCTGGGCACTAGGCGATAGTTATGTTAGGGGGAAACAATAATTTAGAAATAATGGAAACTAGAGATAAAATTGTGGACGCTTTGAATGCGGTACGATTGGCTATGAAATTTGTAAAAAATAAAAAAATAAAATATAAATTATAATAGATAAAATAAAATAAAATAATTTAGTTAACAATATTTTTATTTTTATTTTAATTTTTAGGGGTATTTACCAGGAGGTGGAACAGCTTTGTTGAGAGCTAGTTAAATTTTAGATTTTGGGGAGGTTGATAACGAAGATCAAAAAATGGGATTATAAATTTTAAAACACGCATTAAGATAACCTATCGAATAATTGCAAAAAAATTACTTCTAAAATGGAAAAATGGTTATATAAAATTTGTTGGAAAAATATAATGATAATATAAATATAGGTTACAACTTAAACACTGATAAATATGAAGATATGGTAGAAGCTGGGATTATAGATAGTTATCCTATAGTAAAATCGGCATTAATTGATAGTATTAGGTACTAAAATTCTTTATTTTTAATTTTATATATTATTTTTATAATTATTTTTTATATTAAATTAATTTATCAATTTAAAAAACCAGTGTAGCTTCAATGGTCCTTACGACTGAAGTTGCTCTCATTAAAGACAAATATTACGAACGTAAAAAATTTTAAATAAAATTAAATATAATATAATTGATAATTTATATTATTTTTTATTAGCACCTAAAACAAACACATACAAAAAAGACATATTTTGAAAATGATTAAAATAAAATTAAAACCATTGTAAAGGGAATTATTTTAATATAAATATAAGTTTATAAGAAATTTATATTATAATAAAAAATATTTTTTATTATTTGTATAGCTGTATAATTAAATGAAATTTTAATAAAAAATAAAAACTTTTAAAATAAATTATGTATTTTTAACTAAATAAATATACTACGTTTATAGAATTAATATATATGTTTTTATTTATTTCTTAATATTTAAAATAAATTTATTATTCTATTCTCATATTAATAATTATAATAATTGTATATTTAAATGAATATGTTAGCTTAATCTTATAGTTTATTTGCATTAAATTTTATTATAAATTAAATGACTTAAATATTGATATTATATAAAATTAATTTAATGTTTTTTTTAATTTAATCTATTCAGTTAATATTAAATGGTTATTAAAAAGGTAGTATACAAGTTTTTTTCACTAATTTTAGATTATTAATTTCACAAAAGTTGAAATTAAAACATTTTATGGTAGAAAATAAAATTATGATAATATTTATTATTTATATTTTATATCATGATTTTTAATGTTTATTTTTACTGATATAAAAGTAATAATTACATACATATTCATTTATAATTTTAATATTTAAATATTAATATTATAAAAAATAGTTTATATGTTAGGTATATATTAATTTGATAAAATAAAAAAACTTTAACTATGAAAAAGATATAAAAATTCAAAAATATTAAATCATATTTTCATATTTAAATTATGATAAAATCATTTTAAACTAAAGATTGAAACTAAAAAAACATAAATTTATTAATTTTCTTAAATGTATTAATTTTTAAAAAATGAATAAGTTTTATCCATTTATTAAAATCTACTGAAAATTAAGTTTCGATTATACAAACCATTTTTAATTTTTAGTAATTGACGATCTATTATAAATAATAATATAATATTTCAATAGGAATAAATTTCATGAAATCAAAAATCAAAAATCAATAAATATTTTATTTAATTAATAAATTATTAGGAAATAAGTGATTTTTTAATAAAATAATAAAAAATAATAAAAAAAACAAAACAAAAAACTAATAAACTTTTTAATAAAATATTAATTAAAATAAAATAAAACAAAAAAAAATGTAAAATTAAACTAAAAACTAACAAAATTTATATTATATTTAAAAGAATAATATAGTACATAACCCAAATAAGAGTGTTTAAGTTTTTTAGAACCAAATATAATAAAAACAAACTAATGACAATTAAAATACACAATAAAATTAAATTTCTAGTTAAAATGGTTATTAAAATTCAATTTTCTAAAATAATTAAAACAATTGCAAAAATTATAAAAATATCAATAATTATTTTAATAATAAAACCGGATTTGCATTAGACCAACAAATGAATACATAAGCTAATAAATAGCAAGTTATTCATTAATAATAATATTATTAATAATTGCCTCAAAAAAAAGTTTACGTTTAAAAGTCATATAGTAGAGAAATACCTTAATAAAAATATATTAATGGTAACAAAGTGATTTTTTTACAATAAAATTCAAATTAAATTCAATAATAATAATAAAAAAATAATAATTTAAGCAAATTTGAAATCTAAGGTCCAAAATAAAAAAATAGCAGTTAAGATTATTCTTCAACTGTAAAAATATTATATTTATATGAAAACAAGTTTTATTTTATTATATATAATTTTTTTCATTATTTTTTAATTCTTTTAGAAAATATAGTACTATAGTAAGTAAAATAGAATAAATAGCATTGATAATTATTCTAGTTATATAGTTTATGATGATTATAAGAATAAAGTTGTAGATTAATAAGTCTATAGTAAAAGATCTCCATCACTTTACAGTCAATAAAATAACACCGTTATTTAAATATCTCCCAAAAAGACTTAAAATATCTAAAAAATTGCAGATTTTTCACCAGTTATAATTCCAAATAAAATAAATCCGAATTATAATATAAGTAACTATTATATGAATAAGAATAAAGATACTTAATAAAATTAATAGTAAAATGTATAGAGGTTAAACACAGAAGGGTGCTAACCAGCAAATCATATAGAAATTTCAAAAGATTTTTCATAATCATAATTATTGTAAAATAATTCATCTAAATTTTCGAATGGTTCGAGTTAGTTTACTAATTTAAATGTAAATAGAATCAATAATAACATTAAAAATCAGTATTAATAATAAAGCTTTAAAAAGAGCATATCGCAGTAGTCTATTGTTAGTTAAAATAATGTTTAATAAAATAATTAGGTTTAATAATAAAAAAAAAGTTAGTTTAAAGATTTTGATAAAAATGAAAGTAAAAATTCAAAATAAATTGTAGGTTAAAATGATGAAAAAGATAAAAATAAAGAAATTAATAGTAATAATAACAATGCTGATATGGATAGCATTAAAAGTGAAAAAAAAATGATTAATACGTTAGACGGAGAAATAGAAATAGAAATGGAAAAATAAAAAATTAATGATTTAGATTAAGTAAATAGTTATCATAATTTATAAGAAATAAGTAATAGGAATAGTAAAAGCGAAGAAAATAATTAATAATAAAATTTAAAAGAAAATGATGTTAATAATTAAAGCTAAGAAAATTAGGAAAATAACAAAAGTTAAGATTAATAAGTAAAAAATGACAGCACATCAAATGTGGAAACTGTTAGCGATACTATAAGCGATTATTTTAGTTAAGAAGAAGAATTGGAATAAAAAATAGGAAGTTTGTAGCCTATTAATCCTTTGACAAGGAAATCTTTTTCATGTTAAAATAATTAGTATAGAAAAAATAGTTTTTCTAATAATAAAATTCACAATAGTAATGATCGATTTTTGAAAAACTAGTTGTCAAGGAATTTAGAAAGTGAAAATAGTCTAGATATGGAAAAATCTATTAGTAATGATAAATCATCTAAATATATGAAGTTGTTTATAAATAGAATGAACTCCAGTAATTAAGAAGAGTAAATAATAAATATATATTTTTTAAAAAAAATAATATGCTATTATATTTTAAACTTTTTATAATTATAATAATAGTGTCAAATTTTAAAACATCGTTTAAAATATTCAAAATTCAATAAAGAGTATTTATTTGGAATTTAAAAACTAAATAAGCGATAATTTAGATTAGTTGCTGGATATAACTCTAAAAAATCTAGATTTAGGTACAATGAGACTTTTTACTAATAAAATGTTGAAAACCCTATTTGAAATAAATTCATTTTAAGTAGCAGTAATATAATAAAAATAGATAAAAGCATTTAATTCGGTTTCAATGGATATAAGTATAACTGTAAGAATAAAAATTTTATATAAAAAAAAATATTTCTTTAATATTAATTTTAAAAGAGATAATTTATTTTATATAAATTTTTTTATAAACTAAGTAATTGACCAAAGAAACCTAGGTTATAGAATAAGAATTAGATAAATATTTCGAATTTAATATGTTATATATTTTAGACAGTTATAAAAAAAAGCATTTGCCAAGTGGCCTAGCAATTGGAGACAGTAAAGATTCAAAACTTTTATTTTTTAAAACGACTCATAATAATTAGATTTACTTAATGACTTTTGTTGTTCCTGTAACGAGTCTTGAAGGTTCTTTATATCAAATAATATTGTAATAAATAAAAAATAATTAAAAAAATAAATAAAAAAATAAATTAATATGATATATAATTATATGATGCTTTATAGTTTATAAATTATATATTAATAAATTATTATAGTAAAGGAAGATCAAGAACGTTTTAATAAGTTTTTAAAGTTGTAGCATAAATGTTAGTTTGTTTTTTGTATTAAGAGGAATAAAATTTGACAAAGTATATATTTTTAAATATATATCATATATTAAAATTTATATTAATTTTTTTAGGTCTTCCTATTTGTATATGTTTTTAAACATTATGCAATAGTATTTATCTAAGATGTAACTGATATTTTTAGAAAAGATTAGATTTTAATTTGAAAAGGTTCTAAATTTAAAAGCGTAAATATAATAAATCTAACATAAAATAAAATAAAATAAATTACTTATAATATTAATATGAATAATGTATTTTATTTTCTAGAGCATTGTCGACAGATGTATTATAAATTAATTAACCTAATAAAAATGAAATTAGAATAGATTTAAATTTTTCATGTAAAGGCTTTCATTTGTTAACAAACATCCCCAAAAATGATGTGGATATTTTTTTAAGCTGCAAACACTTTGAAAGACATATGACAGAATATTATGGTAGGCTTTTAAAAAAAACATAAAGTTGGTTGATTAAAATATAAATGTATAAATATTATTAAAAGGTAATGGTTTAGATTTTTAAATTAATTGAAAATACAAATTAATTAATTAAATTTTAATTTTAGTCAGCACACTAGATTTTAATGGAATTTAATAAAGATGGACATTTATATTACACCTCATCAGAAGTGCCATAAGAAATTATTAAAAAATATTAGTTGGTCATTCCTAAAGGTATTGAGAAAAAAGATGACTTAAATTTTAGAAGCATATTTAAAGAAAATAAAATTATGTTAAGATAACTTTTATTGTTAACAAAAGAAAGTAGTAAAAATAAATTATAAACTTTTTTTTAAATGATATACTTTGTGTTGTACAAAAATTTTAAAAAATAGTAAATTATTAAAAAATATATTTTAATAAAAAAATAATTTAATTTTAGGTATTGATTAAACTAGTAATTTGGGCCAAGATATAATTTTATAAAGATTTTTTACTATGAATGACTCATTTAAAGGAATTACCATTTACTTTTAATATTAATAAATATTGTAAGAAAAAGAAGTAAATTTGTAAGCACCATTAAGGAAATAAAGTAAGGCATTAGCTAAATTAAAAAGAGCTGTTAGAAAGATATATGCAACTTCCATTCTAAAAAATTCAACATACACTAAATAAGTAAAAATTTAAAATTTCAATAAAAATATAATAGTTTTTTTTTTTTTACATGTTAAAATATTGGTTATTGGTTTTAATATATTTATTTAATATTGTTAAAAATAGAATATGATAGAAGAATTAACGACTAAATAATCAAATTTAATCGAGTTTTTATCTGACACAGAATAAATTAGACTTGATAATTAAAGATAACTTAGTATGAAATTAACTCCTTTTGACAGATAAAATTCAGATGACGGAGAATCTGGTGGACGTTCACCTTAATAAAAAAAGAATAAAGGAAAAATGTAAAAATAAAAAAAAAAAATTAAACAATATAAATATTTTTTTATACATATATAATGAAAGATATTTTGAATTAAATATAAATAAAAAACTATTTTTTTTAGCAATAAATAGAATTATAGGGAAGGATTTGTTGTAGGAAAAGAGGAAATTAAAAAAATTGTAGCATAATAAGTTAGAATACCTTAACATGATTTATTTTAGCCTGTTGAATTTAAATATGATTAATTTGAATTTGATGCCTTTAATTTATCTCCTGTGGAACAGTACAGATTTGTAGTTAATTATTTTTAAAAATATAAATTTATTGAGAGATTTAATATTCCTTTTGGGGAAATGAGGTAGTTTTTAGATTAATTAAAGTATTAATACAATAAAAGAAATAATCCATTCCATAACTTTTTCCATGCTCTTACTGTTATGCAAGGATGTCACTATTTAGCTACAACCACTGTTTTAAAAAATTATTTAAGCGACTTGTAAATATTTTGTGTTGTTTTTTCAGGTAAATTTAATAATTAAAAAATAATTTATATTTAAATTTACCATAAAATTAATATTATTATATTATTAAAAGGACTGTGTCATGATGTTAATCATACTGCTCGAACTAATATATATGAAGTCAATAGTATGTCTAAATTAGCAATTAGGTATAATGATAAGTCAGTTTTAGAGCAACATCATATAGCATAGACATTTAAAATTTTAAAAAATTAAAATTCGAATATTTTAAAAAATGTTTAGCCTAAGGAATTAATATAAATAAGATAATAAATGGTAAATAATATTCTTATGACTGATAATTAAAGCCATTTCACAAATTTAAAATAATTTGAAAAATTGACTCCGCTAAAAGAAGTAGATGAATTAAGTAATAAACTATTTTTAAAATAATTTTATTATTTCTAAAAAGTGATAATAAAATAGAATAAATTTAAAAAAAAAAAATTTAAAAAAATAATAAATAGATAAAACTGATTCTGATTTAATAACGGGTATGGTTGTTCATGCAGCTGATTTTTATGGAAATGCACAGAAATTTTAAATTAGTAAAATTTGGAGTTATAGAGTCAGTTTTGAATTTTAGAGGTAGTATATGTAAGAAGCCGAAATGAATTTGCCTTAAACACCATATTATAAAGGTTAAATTTTAAAAATATATATATAACAATATATATAAATTTATAAATACAAAGATATAAAATATTTATTATATTATTTAATTTTAGATCTTCATAAATTATCAGTTTTAGCAAAAGGAGAAGCAGGGTTTTCTAAATTTATTGTGACCCCACTTTGGAAATCATTAAATGAATATTTATAATTATAGTTATAAGAACCAATAAAAAATTTGGAGTAAAATTTAAAATAGTGGGAAATTTATTCAGATGAATAAACTAATAATTTAAATGAAGAGTAAAAAATTTAAAGAAAATTATAAATGGATAAAGAATAATAATTTTTTTACGATTTTTGCGAGAAAATAAATAATTAAAAATTAATTCCTGCAGATTCAAATTTTTTCCTTAGTGGTTAAGAATTATCATAAAAACTAATATAATAAACATAGGAATTTATTTAAACTTTATAATGAGAGCAATGAAATAATTAATAATCATTTATAATTTAAAGTTTCTTAATAACTAATTTTAATAAAAAATAAATTTAAAGTAATTATTTTAATAATTAATTTAATTTTTTATGCGGTGTTTTTACTTTTTAGGAGTTTTATAATATATTTTTCATAATTATATATATTTTAATAAAATTACAATATATTTATATGTATAAATACTTTATATTATTTATAAAATTTGGTCTTAAAATTTTCTTTTATATTAAACTATATTTTATTTATGAATTATTTGTATTAAATGATTTATTGTTATAGTATAATTCATAGTGGAAAAAAAATTCTAAAAAAAATTAAATATAAAGTTAATAAAAATCTTGATATTTTTTATTAAAATGTAGAACCAATAAAAATTAATTTAAACAAAAATTTTAACAAACCAAGAAGTCGAAAAGGTCATGAAATAAATCATAGAAACTTCAAGTATAAAAGATGTAGATTAATAAATTATTTAAAAACAAAGTTAGGTATTAATTATTTTAGATTGTATCTATATAAATATTTTTTAGAAAATATATTATTATTTATCAAAATTAATTCTAATTATTTAACTATTATATATTAAAATAAAATTGCAATATTTATTTTTTGTAAAAAAGATGTTAGAGTATTTGTAAAGTTAGCCAAGATATAATGGAAAAGTTAAAAAATTAAAAGAATATTTAGAAAATTTATTTTTAACAAATTAGGAAAAAATGCAAATAATCAATTATTTAGAAACTGATGAAATGAATTTATCATTGGTAATAAATATTTCCAAATTATTTCAAATAATTTTTTTTATGATAATGCTGTTGTATCATTTATTTAACTTTTATAAATTTTTATATTTATAATTAATTTATTAGATAATTACTAATATGGAATAAAGACTTACAAATTAACAAATAAAAAAGATAGTAGATTTAAGCAAAAATGCAAGAGAATGATTTAAACTTAAATTAAAATTAATTATTTATAGTATATGGTTGTTTATATACTATTATTAAAAAAATTAATTTATTAGCCAAATTTGTATATATAAATATAATATAGTGTATTTTATTAATAATTTTATACTGGCAGAATTTATTATATGAATCAATTAACTTAATTATAATTTTTAAAATATTAGTAAAATAGATAATTAAATTTAATAAATTTAAATAAATTTCATAGTAATATAAGTTTTAATTAAATAAACTTAAAATAAATATAAAAAAATAAGAATATTATAATAAATTTAAGTCTACAATAAAATTGCTTTAAATATAGAATGATCTAATAAAATGATAAAGGCAAACATATATTTTATAATAAATAATAAAATTTTTAGTGTTTTTTCTTTTTGTATATCTTTATATAATTTTTATAAAAGTATTTAATTGAAAATATGTTTTTATAAATTTTATATAAAATAAATAGATGATCTTTAGTTTGTTAAAGATGAAGAAATTAATTTAGGTGCCACAAAATTTTTAAAGGAAAGTGAAGATAGAGTGAGATTTTGCAAATGGGTATAAGAAAATGGGTTATTATTAAAAAATGTAGACTATCCAGTAGGTTTTGGACTTTTAGGTGTTCCTGGTATTGCAGCATCAGATGAAATACCTGAAAATACAGTATATATATATACATATAAATAAATAATAAATATAAATAATATGATATTAATCGAAATTTTGACTATCGTTAAAATAAAATTTTGAGAAAATATTTTTACCTCACTAATTTGTAGCATCAAATTGCTTTTATTTATAAAATAACATAATAAAGTTAAAAATTTTATAAGCTAATATAAAATATATTAAATTTAAAAAGATTTTGGCAGCTGTCCCAAATAAGATGATTATTAATGTAAAAAAAGCTTTAGAATCTGAATTAATAGAGGTTTATAAAAGTTCTCCTAAAAATTTTAATATGAAAATAAATGAAGATGCTGAATTTAATATATTAACTCTTTTTTTGATAAGAGAATATATTAAGGGTACGGATTCATTTTGGTATCCTTATATATCTTCAATAGGAAAATCTTATACTCTTTATGACTGGACTAAATATGACACGGAAAAAACTGAAGATCCAGAAATGATAGAAGAGGTTAAATTAATCATTATTTATATTTTAATAAAAATTTTTATTAAATTATTAATAAAATATTTTTATACAAGTAAAAAAATAAAATAAACATATATATTTATAATAAATTTTATAAATTAGAGTAGGTATTACGCAGATGAGATTGATTAGGTTTATTGGCAATTAGGTTAAGTTATGAAAAAATTCCCTTAATATTTTCCTCCTGATTAAATAAATAGAAGAATTTTTGTAGAATTTTATTAAGCTGTAACAAAATATTTCAAAAATTACAAAAAAATTTTTATTGTTAAAGTAAAAATTAAAAATCATTTACAATTATATAGATAATGACTAGATGCTTTGGATACTCAGTTCCATCAACTTGTCTAATCCCTTTTGCAGATTTATTAAATCATAACAATAATAGTGCCACCCATTATACTGTGTAAACAAAATATGAATAAAATCCGGAGCAAAAGCCAGCTAATTATGTTATAAAATAAGAAAAAATAGATATGGATATATTTTAAATTAAAGAGATATAAAAAGCAGATAAAACTAAATTTAAGTATAATAGAAATAAATATTTAATAATTTTAATAAAAATTAAAATGTCTTAAAATTAATTTATATTATAAATAAGGTAACATGGTTTAAGAATAAAACATGTTTATGAATAGAAAGCGTTTTTGGAAGATACTTTATATTAAAATTTAGAAAGTTTAGAAGAATTTGAAAATTTGGGTTTAGAAGATAAAGAAATAAAAGATTTGACTTATGTTGTAAATTATAATTATTATAAATAAATGGGAGATTGTGAAAAAAATTAAGTTGATGTCAAAAAAATTAATGAAATCTAGTTTATAACAAGTTCAAATACAGAAGATAATGATACTTCAGAAGATGATGAAAATTAAAATTTCTTTAAATATTAAATAAAATAAGCTTCTGATATAGAATAGGATAAAGTATTGAATATTAATAAACTATATTTTTATATTAAATTTTTTTTTAATTGGTAAATTTTTAAAAAGATTAAATTCAAAAACATGTTAAAAAATAAATAAGAGAATGATAAATAATTAGAAAATAAAGAGATAAAAGTTGTTTAAAATTTAATAAAGCCAGCTGAACTGGATAAATGTGAGTAGCCACAAATAAAGAAAGACTAAAATGCTTTAAAATCTAAATAATAAGCAGAATAAGAATACAGAACTAAACTTGAAGAAAAAATCAAAAGAATTAAAGCTTGTAAATTAAGATAAATAAGAATAAAAAATAAATATTATTGTTATATATTTTATATTTTATATTTTTTATTTTTTAAAAAATTTTCAAGAAGAAGCTGAAGAAAGAGAAGAAAAGAGGTTAAGAAAAGAAAGGTTAAAAGCACAAAAAAAAGAACTAAAGGAGGAATATAAATAAAATGGGGAGATAGATTTAAACTAATAAATTCAAGATAAATTAAATCCAATTAATAAAAATATAAATATGAAATAAAATGATAAAAATAATGATATTATATAAAATGATAATAATAGTTCTGATTCTGAAAATTCATATAGTGAAAAAAGTAATAATGAAAATGAAGATGAAGATAGTGAATAAGAAGACGATACTGATGATAATTAAAGCAGTTTAAGTGAAGAGTCTATTTTTGACTGGTATGAGACTAATGATTAAGATACTTATTTTATTATTACTAGTTAGGATAAGTAATATAATTTGTTTATTTAATATTATTGTATATATAAATTTATATATGTATATTTTTTAATAATTAATATTTTTATGGGAATTTAAATAATTTTCTATTTTAATTTTATATTAAAATAAATATAATAAAGTTATTTATTTATTTTTTTTATATGAATATTAATAAATTTATAAAGGATTAAAAAAGGAGAATAAATATTTAATTGTTATGGGAGAAGAACTAATAAATTTTTACTTATGTGGTATGGTTTCTGCTTTTAAAATAATAAATATGATTCATTTACTTTTAGGGTATTTATAAATTTATAAATTTTTGATAAATTTTTTAACAATAAATATTTATAATTTTATTAACATTAGATGAATATGAGCGTGAAATACGATAAATTAGATGATAATTTCATCGAAAGAGTTTTATTTAGAGGTAGCACAAATAATGAAGAAATGTAGATGGGAACTTATAATCTAAATGGGGAAAATATTTCAATTAAAGATTTAACTAAGGAATTTAGATTAAAAAAAGATAATATAAATATCGATGTTATTATATATTTAAGGGCATTATTGGTAAAGATTTATGAAGGCTAGGAAAAAAAGGATATATTTGTGACTTTACCAGTTTCTTTAGATTTTGAAATATTTGTGCTGAAATTTTATAAAAAAATAATCAATTATTTTTAATCCTAATATAGTACAAGTATAGAAAAAGACGAAGAGTTATTAAAAGATCATTTATTGAGTTATAAAAAAAGATTTGCCATTGTTTTAAGAGTTGAATAAAAAAAAATTCTTTAATAATAATCTGTTATGATAGAAGATCTTTTAAATTTTATTAATATGTTTAAAAGGTAATAGAATCTACATAAATCAGTTATTTAATTTTGTGAATAAGAAGAATATGCTGAGAGATTTAATTAATTTAAAAAAGTTCATAGAATAAAATCATATTTGATTTAAATTTAGGAGAGTTAAGATAAGTATACTATTTTAGATTTTGAGTGATTAATATTTATAATAAAATTTTTAATATTTTTTACAATTTATTTAAAAAATTTATATTTTTAATAATAATTTTATTATATTCTTTTTAATCAATAATTGGTAATTAACTTTATGGTAGGTTTTTATTAATGCAAAATATTTTTATTTATACAAGTTTTCAAGCATGTTCTTATATGAATTAAATTCTAAATAAAAATTATTTTCGTTAAACCAATAAATCCAAAATAAAATAAAAAAAAAGTATAATTCAAGATTTTTTTTATACCTAAAAAACAAATAAAATCAGAATGGCTAAGTACTTTTAATAAAATTACATCTAAAATAATAACTATGATATTAAATATAAAGATGTAAACTTTAAAAATTTAGTAGAAGCAGGGAAACCATATAAATCTCCTAATGATAATTATATAACCTAATATATTGACGATTATTCGATTGCTCATACTTAATAAAATAAATAATAATATGTTCCAGTAAATAAAATAAAACGAGAAAATCATATTAAAAATCCTCAAAGTTTTTATGAAAATAATTTATTATTGATGGGCGATAATAATTTGGACGACTAATATAAAAATATGGTAGAAAATAAATATTTATAAAAATAATAGAATTAAAACTAAATAGGAAGACCGGATTTACCTCTTTTTGGTGAACCTTATCCAAGAAATGTAAATTAAATATTAAAACACTTATTTTTTTAAATATTATTTTCTTATATTATACATAATGTAAATTTCTATAAAACTTCAAAAATAAAAGATTAAATAACATTTATCTCCATTTTTTGGATGTGGCAACTGTTTTTCTGTAGATTCAGATGAAGAAACTTAAGATACTGATAATGATATAAAAGAAAATGAAAAAAATGAGTAAAAAATGTAAGAAAAAATAAAGTAATAGCCTTCTGAAAGTGTAAAAAAATAAAATGAAAGTAAGAATTATAAAAAAATTGAAATAACAGTACCAAAAAAAGCCAAAGGTATGGATGAAGAATTAAGATTATTATCTGATATTTTTAATAGAAATGACAAACATTGTGAGTGGTGTCATTTTGATGTATTATAAACTTATAGAAAAAAATTGCTAGAATTAGAAAAAATATAAAAATAAAAAGTAAATACTTGTTTATATTAAAATATACTGGTATTGATAATGATAATAATTATTATATATGGTATTATTTTATTAAATAGAGCTAATAAGAAAAGAAATGGGAGAAAATATTTAAAGATTTTATGAATGATGGAGGTGTTTCAAGGGCTCCTGAAAAATTTTAATAAAGAAAGTTAATATAAAAAAAAAGAGAATAATAAGCTTTAGAACAATTTTTAGAAGAATACAAAAAAGGTTTAAAGCCCAAAAAAAATAGGCCTTGGTAAGAAGATATAAATTTAGATCTTTGTCATAAAAGGTAAAAATAATTAATAAAAACTATCATTTTTTTAAAAAAAAATCTCATTTGCTAATAATTAATTTAAGTCGTTTGGTTCAAAATATGAAATATTTGTCAGATGAAGAATTTAAAGCCATTAGAAAAAATTATCTAAATCATGATTTTTAAAATTTTAGAACAACACTTAAAAAATTTAGGGAAAAATCTTTAGAATAGCAAGAAGATTTAAATATAGATAAAGAGTAAAATAAAAATATAGAAGAGTATTTAAATGATAACATTACAAAAAAACAAATGATAGAAAAATTAATAGAATAAATATAATTAAAAAAGTAGAAAAAAGTGTAAAATAATTAGGATGATATTGATTAAATTAATTTATTTGAAATTCTAAGTGAATTAGGACTTTTAAAGACCATCAGTGTAGATAATTTTCTACAGACACTTTAAAATATGATGGATAAATAAAACTGTAAATTTATTATATAATATAATACTATATTTATATTTATCAATGTCAATTTAATATTTAGATTAAAAGGATAAAATTATATTACCCTAATTTTCTCTCGATTAGATATTAAATGCTTTGTAAAATTAAAATAATGAGAATGAAAATATATAATAAACAATTAAGAAATCAGGAAAATATGCTAATAAAGATATTTTAAACACTTTAAGTTAAAAAGAAATAGGAAAATTAGATGATTCAAAATATTAAGAGCTGGTTAAAAATGATTTAATGAAATATTTAAAAAAAAATTAAATTTAACATGAATAATGCTTAATTGAAGGCCAAAGAAATAAAGAATAATATGATACATATTTTAAGCCTAGTTAATAATAAGTTTTGAACGGAAATATTTTTGGAAAACCATATATTAAAGAATTTGAAAAATACATGTATGATAAAAAATACGAATATATATTGCAAACAAAAAAGTAAAAAAAATTTTATAATGCTATTAAAAAATATTTTTTATTAATTTTCAAAAAAATTATTATTACATTTATATTTTATTATATTATATTATTTTACATTCAATATCTTTGATGAATAATTAAAAAAATATTATATATATATTTTATTTCATTATGTAAAAATATTTATGTTTAATAGGCTTAGTATATCAGAATAACATGCAAAGGATTATAATGATATGGTTAAAAATATGATGGAAAAATTAGGTTTAACTAATAAAATAGATATACTTTAATATTTGACACCTGTATTTAAATAATTTTAGATATATATATGTGTATAAATAATTTATTAATTATTTTAATTTTTAATATAGAATAAATAAGGAGAAATTCATCCTCAGATATAGGCTATATTAGATAAATATGATTATCATTGTTGGGTTCATTTAAAGAATGTTTTGGCCTAAGAACTAAAGGACAAAATCGAAGATTTATTTAAAGAAAATTTAAAAAAAATAAATATGGATCATAATTTTAATTTAAAATTGTAATATTATTTATTAATAAATTTTGACTTAAATATGAATAAATTTTTATTAAAATAGTAAAGAAAGGCCATTAGAAGATTATATAGAGGCTTTAAAACATTTGGAGAGTATTTAATTATATTTTATAATTTAATTACCTTATTTAATTTTTTTTATAATTTAATAATTATATTAAATTTTTCATAAAATTTAGGACCTAAAAAATAATATAGTTAGTTAATTACACCTCACAAAGACCCCAAATATCTTAATTTAACTTAGAATTTATATGGAAAATCTTAAAAGAATAAAGAATTTGATTATGAATACCAACTTAATGAAATACCTTAAAAATATCATTAAGAATTTAACGAATTGTAGTAAATGAAAAATAAATAGAAATATCCTGTAAAATAGGAAGATGTTTAAAAAAATAAAAATTCATAAAATTTAGATGTATATTAAAAATATGATTTTACTAAAAATCTTGTAAGTGATTCTGATTCTGAAGATTATTTAAATGATAAAAATTAAAATAAAAAAGAAAATTAAAAAGAAGGTGAAATAGATATGAAATACAGTTCTTTTTTAAATTACACTGATAAATTTGAGAAAAGTAGGTAATTAAGAGAATAAGAAGAAAAAAAAGAAAAAAGAAGAAGAGAAAAACAGAAAATTAAGAATTTTTTGGAAAAGGCAAAAAATTTGAACGATTATGTTAAATAATAAAAAATTTAATAAAATTAGAATGTAGAGTATAAATAAGATTAATAATTTGGGGTTGCTGATTTCGAAAATGCTGCTTATGGTTCATATTATGTAAAAAAAGGTGTGTCTCCTTATTAATCTTTAGTAATTATATTTTTTATAAAACTTATATATTTTTATTATATAATATAATAGATTAGTAAAATTTATTATATATATTTATATAAATATTAATAATATTAAATTATAATACATTAGTATGATAAAAAAGATTAGTAATTTTAAAATACTTTAAATGAGCAGAAAAATCTTAATTTTAAAGATAATTAACTAAATGAATAAGATAAATATAATCCTACTTTATAAAATTTTCATAAATTTTAAAATAAGTTTGAAAAAATAAAAGAACTAGATTAAAAAAATAAAAATTTTTAAGAAATTTAAACAAATTTAAGAAATTTATAAAATGCTCCTTTAATAATTGAAAAAAAAGATATGTAAGATAATAATAAATAAATTGAAAATAAGAGTTAACTATAAAATGAGTAAATTTGGAATGAAGATAATATAAAAAATTAAAAAATAAAATAAAAAAAATAAAATAAAAATAATTAAATTTTGGAGTAAGGTTATTAAAAATAAAAGTAATAATAAGAAGTTTAAAAATAAGAAGAAATGGACTATTATGATAAATATGATGAATATTAAAATAAAATACATGATCATTAAATTTTTAAAAAAGAAGATAATTAAAATAATTAAAAAAATAATTAAAAAAATAGTTATAATAATAATAACTATTATGAGTAAGAAAGTTAAGAATCTTTTAATTAGACTCATAATTAAGAATAATTAAAACATGAAAGGTTTTTGGAATCAATGCCTATTGAATAAAATTTTGAGTAAAAATTAATGAACTTAATTTTTTTTATTTTTAAAATAATTTATTAAATTATTTATTATTTATTTTTTATATTTATCAATTAAAGAGATGATAAAAATAATAGTCACGAATATTTTAATAGAACTTTAGGAGAATAAGAATTAAAAAATGAAATGTAATATTTATTATAATTTTCATATAATATTTTAATATCTTTTTTAATATAAAATAAAATAATTTGTAATATTTTGAAATTAAAGGGAAAAAGAAGAAAATTATTTTAAGTAAAATTAATTGGATAAATAAGATGATAAAAATAGTTTAAAACTTAAATCTTCTTTAAAAAAAGCTTGGAATATATAAAATAAAAAAAATGTTGAATTTTAGGCATGATATTAATTTATAAAAAAGTATAATATTTTCTTAATAATGTATTTTGTATATGTTTAGATTTTTTTTTTAAATTTTAAAAAAATATAATAAGTAGATATTTATGTTTGTGAAAATTGTTTAAGTATGTTTAAAATATATTAGAATTAATACTGTAATTTAATAATGATCAAATTAAATAAAACCAACATTAATAAAGAAATATTAAAATAATTAAAATACTTATTATTATTTAATATTAAATTGATATTCAATATCATGATCATAGAATATATATAATAAAAACAAAATAAAAATAAATATAGTTTTGTTATTTCTAAATTTCTAAAAAAAAAAAAAAAATACATAATAGTTTTTTATATTTAGATAATTGTATTATATACATAAAATATGAAGAAAAGAGGTAATAACGTATAAATATATATGCTTATATATATAAGCTAAATAGCGAGTCTTGAAAAATTAAAACTAATCGATATTTTTTTATATAAATAATGATAAAAAAATCGTTCTTAACATATTAAAATTTGAATTAAAAATTAAAATTATTATTTATATTTAAACAATAACTGTAAATTAATTTGTAAAAATAATTTAAATTTAAAAGACTCTTAAGAGCTACTTTTCATGCTATATACTCAGGCAAAAGAAATTGAGAAAAAATAGAGTATATAGAATAAAATTAAAGAGTAAGCAATATTTAACACTTTAGATATAAAATAGTAAAGGATTGAAACTGATTCGCGTTCAAAGCACCGAAAATCGGCACTTGATATATCAGTGTCTAATACAAACAAATAAACAAGTGATTAAAAAAAAAAAGATTAAAAAGAATTTAGTAACGAATTGTAAAAATTAAATCATAAAATACAAATAATGAATAACAGTCGTGAAAAATAACAGTAGTAATAATAATAAAATGAGGAATTGTTATAATAGTAGTCAAGTAAAAAATTGGAGGAAAATTCAAATTCGATGGGCAGTTCTGAGAAAAAAGAAAGTGGGATGAAATTTAGGTTTTTCAATTTTTTTAGGAGAAAATCGACCTAAAATTAAACTTTTAAATCGGCAACTAGTAACGACAGCGGTGGGAAATAAGGAATTTAGAATTTGAAAAATGATATTTACGCGAAAGACATAAAAAAAAAGGCGATAAAAGGCAGAATTAGTACTTTTGGGAGCTCTCTTAGCATAAATAGTAAAGAAGAATATTAAAATAAAAATAAAAATAAAAATGGGAATTAACCTAGGAGTTCTAAATTTTTGGCGCTGCCCAGTTCCAGTTAAAGTTAGGAGTTTTATAAAAATAGTTAGAAAATGGCAAAAAAAAATGGGGTTTCTCAGCTCAGTTCGACCACTTTAGGAATTTCGCCGTTAAAAGATAAAATTTAGAAAATCGAGAATAAATAAAGCGAAGATAAATAGGAAAAAAAGGAAAATATTTACGATGATTTTGATTTACAAGATTTGAAAATTATAGAGGAAACTTTAAGGTCTAATTAAAGTGCACTTGAAAAGGAGTTGTAGGAATATAAAGCAAAAGATGAAATGGCAAAAATTTAAGAGCCTTTATCAGACAGAGCAGGGAGGAATTGGGGCAGAGTTAAATATTAACTTTTGTCTTTTTAGAAAATAAAAAATATTTGGATAAATATAAAAAAATATGGTACAAATGTCTAGGCACTTACAGGAATAAGTAAGAAGTAATTGGACATGACTAAATAGGAACTGCTAAAAAAATAAGAGTAAAACTAGAAAATTAATAAGGAAAAATTGAAGCTTTTGTAGTAGGATGGGAAATTTCTGTTTTATTGGAATTATGTATTGATTTTAATATATTTTTATACTGGGTATGTTAGCACTGTAATTTAAAAAATTTTAAATTTATTTTTTTATAATGTAATATGTATAGTTTTTAATTTTTATAAAATTATTATAAGGTTAATTTTTTTTTTTATATACTAAATAAAATAAGGTAAAAGTGTGTTTTAATGATAGAGAAGAGGGCTGGACGGAATGGGGAATAGAAAAAATGATAGATTTTTTGATTTTAATTGATATTATAGTTCATTTTTACACTCCTATAGAAAAAAACTCTTAAATAATTTTTGACAGGAAATAAATAGCATTTTAGTATATAAAAACTTGGTTTTTTATAGATATTTTATCAATTTTACCATTAGAAGCTTTATAATACGTGATGAATGCAGATTAATTTACTTTGTATCATAATTTATTATCTTTACCTTATTATAATGATGTGCTTAAAATAATAAAAATTCCCCGATTTTATTCTAGATTTAGGTTTAACATTCCCGATTTCAAACATATTAGAGTCGGAACTGCATCTGTAAGGTTGCTTAAATTTTTGATGAATTTGATTTTATAAATACATATTTTGGGTTGTATTTGGTATTATGTAGCTAAAATTTATGATTTCGGGCCTAATACTTGGGTTTATGAGTAATTCATTTAAATACCAATTTAAAATAGAATATAAAATATATGATATAATAATAAATCTATATTAATGTAATATAATATTATAATAATAAATTAATTATGATATGATAATATAATTTTATAATTTTATAATAGTTATTAGTAGATATTAAAATAAAAATTTAAATTTTATTTAAATTAAATTAATTTTTTACAAGAATGGGTAAGAATTAGGAATAAAAAGCCGAATTATACATAATTTCTATATATTGGTGTATTTAAACTTTGGCAACTGTGGGATTCGGAGACGTAAGAGCTTATAATACCTTAGAATAAATAGTGTCTATATTTTGGATGATAGTTGGAGTGGTGAGTTACTCTTATACAGTCGGTTCATTATCAACTCTTTTAATGGAATAGGATTATAAAAGTTATAAAAATTAAAAATCTTAGTACATTTTCGACGAGTTTGTAAAAGTTACATAATTACCCCTTAGTTTTAGGAAAAAAATAAGGGACTCTTTAAGACAAAATTCTACGAGAAGAGTTTTGGACGACACTGAAAAGGAAGAACTTTTTGAAGATATGCCGCCTAATTAATAACTTGATGTTACTAGACAAATGTTTAAAGATATTATAAAAAGTATTCCATTTTTTTAGTCTACTTCTATTTTTTTCCAAAAAGAAATTTTATCTTATTTGAATCCTGTGAGCTTTAAAAGAAAGGAGTTTATTTACATGAAAGGTAAAAAAAAATAAATAATAAATTTATATAAAAATAAAAATAAAATTTAAAAATAAATAATTATATAAATTTTTATTTATATGATTATATAAATTTAAATAAAAATAAATATTAATAATTAATAAATAGCTAAAAACTTGATTTTGATGTCTTTTTTTAAATTAAAAAAAATCTTATTTTTTAATTTTTTAGGAATGGATTAATTTTATTTTATTTTTAAAAATAAGTTATTGAATTTATAATTTAGTAGTTAATTATAAATTTTTTTTATAATTTAATATTTATTTTTATATTATAATTAGTATTTATCATTAAATTTATATTAGGACAACATCCAAGATTTGTTTATTTTATTTAGAGAGGGAGAGTGAATTTAGTAGTGGGTAAAAAAGATGCAACTTTTAAATCTTTTGTGGGAGGTTCTTATTTTGGGGAAATTGAGGTACTTTATAACGTTCCAAGGATGTTCAGTGTGGTTTGTAATGAAGACTGTTTATTTTTACAAGTGGAAAAAGATATTTTTAGGTTTTTGCTCGAAAAATATGCGCATGTCAAAAGATTTATTAAGTAGAATATGAAAATTAGAGAAATTTCTATGTTAGAAGCTTTGAATAAAATTGATAAGTTTTTGGAAATTGACCCCAACAGTAAATTTTGGAAAAAAAAATAGGAATCTTATAAATAAATAATTAAAAATGGAAGGCTTAAGTAAAGGGCGAGAACAATGGATGTATTTTAGAGGTAAATGATGACTTAGTCAATGAATGATAATTTACACATTTTAGAGAGCAAAAAATAAAAAAATGATACCAAAAATAAAAATTAAAAAAGCAAAAAAAGTGGATGGAATTTATTGTTTGGCAATTATGACGAGGAAGAAAGTAATTCAGAAAAAGAAAACGATAAGAGCTAAAATGTAGATAATAGAGGAAATTAAAATAATGAAATAATTTTTTAAAATATGAAAACTGGAATTGATGAAAATAATGGAATAAATAATAATAATAACAATAATAATTATAAAAATTGTAATTTTTTGTAAGTTTAAAATTAAGAAGTAGAAGTTCCAATGCTTAGCACAGAAGACAAAATAAGACTTTAAAGAAGAAGTACGAAAACCATTGAAGAATATAAAAGTTCTGATTTGCTGAAATTTCTAAAGTTAGAAGAAGAATAGTAAATTTTTTAAATATTATTAATAAATCTGATGATTAGAATTAGATTTTAAGCTTATATAATAATTATTATATTATTAAATTTAAATTTAAAATATAAATATATAATTCAAAAGATATTTATATGAATTCTGTATATAAAGAATTATAATATACAATTATATAAAGGTCAAAAATAAAAATGAGTAGATCAAAGATGATTTAAAATTTGAATAAATTTTCAAGAGATTATGATTTGAAATAATTTTAGCAAAAAAAAAGTTAAAGCTAAAAACAGGAAAACGGGTAGTTATAATAAGGCAAACACAGTTTGAAGAATTTATAAAAGAAGTTTAAAGAATAAATGGATGATTCAAATAAGATACAGATAAATATTTTTGACGAAAATTAGAATTTATAAAATTAAGAAAATTTTTAGGAATCTGAGGGAAATAAGGTAATAGAAGAAATAGAAGAAGAAGATTAAGATGAAGAAAGTACAAAATTTGGGTAAAATAAATATGGGAAAAAAAATGAGTTCATTTTTAAAAATAAAAGTTAAAATAAATTTGAAGATTATTTAAATGAGAGGTAATTAGATAAGAATAGTAACGAAAATATTTTAAAGTAAGGTTAGTAAAGTAATAAAAACAGTTAAAAAAGTAGTAATTTAAGTGAAGATAATATAAGTGAAAAAAGTTAGTAAATTTAGGAAAATTAGGATAGCGATTTTGAAAATTAAAATTAAAATTAATTAGTAAATTTGGGAAAATAATAGGCGATCGATATTTAGAAATAAAGATTTTTGGAAATGCAGGAATAAGTTAAAAATTTAAATAAATTTGGAAAAATATAGTATAAAGAAGAAAAAAACGAAATTGAAACAGTAATTGAAGAATAAGAAGAAGAAACCTCATTTCCAAGTTAATAATTGATAAGAGACTCTGTAAATTTTAGTTAAGAAGTTGACAAAAGTTTAAATTTGATTTAAAAATCCAATTAAGGTAGAAGAAAATAAAGTGTTAATAATTTAAATTTAATGACAATTCCTGAGTCGTCATAAAATTTATAAGATGATTAAAATTTGAAAAATAAAGATGAATAAAAAAAATTAAATTAAAAAGAAGAATATATAAGCGAAGAGCGAAAATAATTGGAAAAAGATATGAAAATGTTAAATGAAATTTAGAAAGTAGACAGTGATTCAGATATATAAATAAGTGTAAAAAAAAATGAAAATTCCATAACAAATTAAATTATTGATTAAAAGAATAAAGTAAAAGAAATAAGTGAAAATAATTAATAAGATGACGAAAATGCAAATTAAAATGAAAATTTATCTGAATCAGGTAAGAAAATTTAAAATCAAGAAAATCTCGAAACAATAAGCAACAAGAGGAGAAGTCAGACCTATGAAAAAAAGAATCCCAGTTAAAAAATTTTTATTTAGAAATAATTAAGCGGAAATAACAATAGTTTATAGAAAAATAAGTTAAATTAAAATAAAAATAGTAATAATAAAAATAATAATAAAAATTCTAGCGACGGCAAAATTTGCAAAGAAAATTAGGATATATAAAATTTGAGTAAAAGTCACAGATTATCGGCCCAATATAGGCCTAGTAATTATTAAAAAAAGAGTTTATTTGAAGAATAATTCAATAAATTGGAAAATTAAAGCAATAGTTCAAGTTCAAATTAAAATTTAAATTTAAAAAAATAAACAGATTCTAGTTTGTCTTTGGAAATGTAGAGTTCTCTTTACCTTGGGAGTAATAATAATTCTTTGAACGAAGTGATAGAAAATTTGGACGGAGCTGAATAAGGAAGAAAAGGCAAAAAAAATAGAGAAAAAATTAAAAAAGAAAAAAAGAATAAGAAAAATGGAGAAGATAAAGATTTAAATGAGATTATGAAGTAGATTTAGAAAAAGAGAAATTCTTCGAAATATTTGAAAAAAAAGGCTGAAAAAAAGAGTATTCCTGAAAATTTACACCCTTTAAATCCGAGACACTCTGATATTTAGGGAGCTTCTTACAGGAATTAAAAATAAAGGATGAGTAATAGGAGAAGCATGTAAACTTTTATATCATAAAATAACTAGGAAACTTATAATATGTTTAAAGATATTGATGAAAAGGTTTAAAAGTAAAAAGAGAAAAAAAAATAAAAAAAAGGGGAAAAAATTAAGTCTGATAAGATAAATTCCTCTTCTTTTACTTCTTCTTCTTCTTCTTTTTCTTCTTCTTCTAGTTTAAGTGAGAGTGAAAGTGAAAATAGTTGCGAAAATTTAAGCTTTAAAAATAATAAAAATAATTAAAATAATGAAGAAAAATAAAAGAAAGATTAGCTTTTTTAGGAAAAAGAGAGTAAAAAATAAAATAAAGTTTCTATTTCCAGTTTTAACAATAGTTAAAGAAAATCGTAAAATAATAAATTAAATAATAAATTTTCTTTTTAAAGTGACAGTTTTAGTAGTAGTGATAGTTCTGAAGACAAAAGCTAAATTAAAGAGCAATTTTAAGGCTCATTGACAGATGAAGATGAATATTTTAAAGAATCAAAGGTAAAATTAATTATATATATAATATTAATTTGTTTATTTTTTTTATTAATTTTTAGTTTTAAAATTAGAAAAATATGGTCTTTAAATTAATTTTATTTTTAAAATAAAGGAGTCTTCTTATATTTCAATTAATAATGCTAATGATTAAATAAAATAAAAGGATAGTAGTACTAAGCATAAAAAAGCTTCAAATTCTTAGAATAGTCTAAAATAGGAAGCAAAAGAAAGCTCAATAAGAAAGAATAATTTTTAATAAAAAAATATAAGTAATGAAAATTCTTAAAACAAAGAAAGAAATGATAGATTAATGTAGAAATAAAAAAAAAGTAATAAATAGTAAAAATCATTAAAAAAATACAAGAATTTATATAAGCAAAGTGAAAAGTAGGTTAAAAAGTTACAGGTAAAAAGAAAAAATGATAAAAAAATCATAAAGTTGTAAAGCGAGCAAATAAATTACATGATACAAAAAGTTTAGAGTTTTTAATAATATTTTACGGTATTAAACGAAAAAATAAAAAATATAGACACTGAAAAAACTATATATTTGAAAAATTAAAATAGACTTGAAATTGATTTAAAAAATTGTAAGATGTAAATTTCGAAATAAAAGTAAAAATTAGCAGCTTAATTTGGCCTTGCAAATAAAAAGCCTTCTTTACCGAACAGCATCTTTTTTTTGGGTAATAAAAGTTCAAAAAATAATTTGGAAGATGAAGAAATAGACACCTTTATAAATTCGGTGGAAAAAAGTAGTTTAAATAAAAATTAATAATTATCATCTTAATCTTAGAAATATAAAAATTAAAATAATTAAATGGGTTTTTTAAGTGAAAAAAATAATAATAACAATAATTTAATTAGTATAAGCAATTTATCTTTAGATAAAATGGAGAGTGTTTTGCATTCGAGAAATAATAGTTCTACTGCTTTTTTATAAAGTAATTTAAAATAAACTTAGCAAATTTAAAAAGAAAATGAAAATTAATAATAAGAATAAAAGTAATAAGGATAGTTCAATTTGTAGAATAATGATTCAAGTAGATATTTAATTGATAATTTGTAGAGTTAAAAAACTTTGAACATGGATTAAAAACTAGAAACAGAAAATAAATAAATTGAAAATTATAATTATTAGGAGTGTTTATTAAGTGATAGTAATAGCTTGAGATAAAGTGAGCATTTAATTTCAGATTCTTAAAAATTATAAATTTAAAATAATAATAATAACTTTAAAGGCAGAAAAATTAGCGGATTTAATTTAGACTAGAATTAAACAAGTAGCAAAAATCATTAGTCTTAATTATTTAAGGAATAATAAATAACATAAAAAAGTGAATTTGAAACAGATAATATACTTTTGGACGAAGAATTCAATTAGTAAAAAAATATTGATGAAAATAATAATAATTATTTAAATATAAATGATAGTAATATCAAAAATAATAATAATAAAATACTAAATTTAAATATGAAAAGAAAAGATAAAGAAATAAAGGAAAAAGCTAAAATTAATAAAAAAATTAAAAATTCTTTCTTCTCTTTAGGCAAGTGACATATATAAGTTCGTAAAATAATTGCCATGCATTATTAAATATAAAATAAATTAAAAATGTTAATTTTTAATGAAATTTTTCTTAAATTTTATTTACCAAAATATAAGATACAAAAAAAAAAATTAATAATTTTCAAAAGTTGTAAAAATTGTGATTGATGTTGAAAAATAATTTAATATGTAATTTATTTAAGTGTATATATTGAATTTATTCCAATTTATTATATAAAATACAAATATAAAAAAAATAATATTTTAATAATTAATTCCTAAATTATCATGTTTATATTTAAATAATGAATTTTAAAAGTTATTATTATAATATTTTTATAAATATTATTAAAAAATTAAAAGTGAAATTTTTAATACGATTCGTTTAAATTTATAAAAAGAATATATAGATATTATGGTGAATCATTTTTTTGATTAATCAATCAAATTCTACTGATATGTAACAAAAATTTTATTCATAGAAATATAAAATTATTAAATATTTAAACTAATTTTAACTACTAAATAAATTAAATTAATAGAGTTATATACATTATAAATTATTTTTGTTAATAAATTATGTTATTATATATTGCTATTTAAATTGAAAATTTTAAATTATTGCATTTTTATTTTTTTCATTTATTTTTTTTGACTTTAAATTTAAAATTGGTCTGAATTTTAGCCAATTAACTATAAATTATAATTATTTTTGTTGATTAAAATTGTCAAACTCAATTTTGTGAGTCATGATTAATAAGATTTTCTTATAATTGTTATTATTTTTATTATTATTGTTACTATTATTTTTGAATTTAGTTTATTTATTATTTATGTTAATCTATTTTAAATTATTTTTATATTTATTGTTAATAATTATTCATAATTTATTGAGATTTAGTTTCTTCGGCACTATTATTGCCATTATTATTACTACTACTGGATTTTTATTTTATTTCTTCGTCGCTATTACTATCGGAATTTTCTTCACTGCTAAAAGATTCCTAAGAATCTAAATTTTATTATTAAGCATTATTTTAAAAGTAAAAATTGTTTTGGTCGTTATTATATTAATTATTATTTATTTATTACATATGCTGTTATTAGTTATATATATGATTATTATTAATACCCATCTATTAGTTTTGGATATTATAGTTTTATTAATTGTTTAATTACATGTTATTATTCATATTATTTAAAAATTACAATTATTATAATTATTGTTATTGCATTTATTATTGTTAAAATTAATACTATTAAAATAACAATTATTGTTGGTACTATTATTACTACTGTTATTATTGCATTTGTTATTATTATATTTAATTACCATTTAATTAAGGTTAAAAATTATTCATGTTGTTAAAATTAGCATTGTTTTATTATTATTATATTTATTGTTATTATTATTATTGTTACTATTGTTCTTAAAATTCCTACTATTGCATTTATTAATTGATATTAACATTATTATTATTAATTTATTATTATTATTTCTGTTATTACATTTGCTATATTTGTTGAGGAAAATAGTCTAATTTTTTACTGAACTGTTTAGCTATATCAGGAACCCATTTTTTATCTCTTATATTCATTTCTTATAATAACTAGATAATTTATATATTTCTAGTTTTTGCTTGGCATAAAGTACTGACTTATTAATTAAAAATATTAAGTTCGATTGGTTCTTCATCAAAATTAAATTCATCATAGAAAATTTCGAATTTAACGTTTTTATTGATATTAATGAATTTTTCTGCGAATAATTTCAATGATTAAATTGTGTATTTTGAGAAAAGTAGGCCTAATTTTTTTAATTTTCTGTCTTTTTGGTTAAGAATTTGTATTATTTTATCCATAATTTCTTCGTCAATATCTTCTGCGTAAGAAACTTTTAACTCGCAAATTTGGATATTTT
Organism: Pseudocohnilembus persalinus; assembly: GCA_001447515.1. Classification (NCBI taxonomy): domain Eukaryota; phylum Ciliophora; class Oligohymenophorea; order Philasterida; family Pseudocohnilembidae; genus Pseudocohnilembus; species Pseudocohnilembus persalinus. The sequence continues at coordinate 312,724 of LDAU01000194.1, read as the reverse complement.
TAAGATTATTTAAGCTGTCTAATATTTTGAAAAGGGCGTCTCTGGACAGGACGCCTTTGCCAAGGTTTTATTTATATATAAAAAATCCAAAATCTTCTATTTTTTACAGGCTTTCAAATCCCAGGAAATGCGTTTCATCTAATTACTTATTTCCGACAAAACTTTCAGCCTCTATTTTTAGTAATTTCAATTAAGATTGAGATTGTTTAATTGACTTGAAAAGTTGTTTTATTTCTCTTTCTCCGATTCTTTCGTACTTAAATTTTAAAATGCTGAGATATTCTAGTTGGCTGATACTTTTTTCAATGAAACAAGAAGTTTTTTCGTAGAGTTGGTAAATTTTATTCATGTTGAAAGAAACTTTTGCGATATTTAACTCTTTTAAATTGATTAGTTTTTCTATTCCTTTGGAGAACAGCTTTTCTTGGGCTTCATCGTTTTGAATGTCTCCTATGTATTCGAATTTCTATTTTAATATTTTAAAAATTTAGTTTTAATTATAAATTAATGTGTGTATATGTATATAATTATTTTTATTTTTTTTAATAATTTTATTTATATTTGTGGTCAGGTTTATAAAATAATATAGAATATTGTATTCTATTTAATTATTGATATTATTTTTGTTAAATCACTAATTAATTAATTAATTTTACAAAAATACATTAATAAAATATATATTTTTTTTTTCTATATTCATTAAATTAAACGTATTAAATTTATAAAAAAGAAAAAGAAAATTAATTTGGTTATTAAATATTCAAAATTATTAATCAATAATATAAGCCAGTATTTTACTTTAAATCAAATTAATTAATTATCAAAATTAATAATATGTAATAAGCAAATAAAGTAACATTTCTATAAAATTTACTATATAAATATGGTTTAAATTTTAATTTGAAAAAAAATAGACACAGTATTTTAGATTAAAAATGCCTTATTTAATTGAATATAGATTTTTATAAAAAAATTGCAACTATTAAAAATTTTATATTTTAGATTATTTATAATTTTTTTGGGGTTTTTTTCTAATGCTTAATAAATTATTGTTCTAATAATAAAAAACAAAATAAATAAAAAAACAAAAAAACAAAATATCAAAATCCAATTTTTTTAATTAAAAACATGAATAAAATTTATATAATATGCATTAAATATTATATAATATGTATTATATATTATATATTATATTATAATATAATATATGTATATGTATTTATACCTCCAATCCAGTACAAGTGTTAAGAAACTGTATGAACTATTTTAAGACGGGGCACTCCCAGTTGATTTTGAGGGAGTTAAAGTGTTTTTGCTGGCTGAAGTCTAGTCCATTAACGAAGTGGAACCACTCTTATTCTTGTAATTTGCTGGAAATGACTTGTTCTTCGTCGAGAATGGCGAGTTCTGTAAGGTTGTCTATTATTCCGAGTTCTTTTTTGAGGGACTCTTGGAAAGTGAGTTGGTCGCGGCCCTGCTGTTTGAAGTCTTTGTGTTTTTTTATGGTGAGGGAAATTTTTTCGCACTGACGCAGTTGGCGCAGGATTCGGAGCAGGTAGCGGTCGTGGTGCGTGAAGAAGACGAATTTTATGTTGGAAAAGTTTACTGGGAAGGAAATGTCGAGGTCGATTTCGTCGTTGCTGCGCGTTATTAGGTCCGGGATTTCGCCGTAGATTTTTAGGGTTTTTGTGATTTCGAGGAGTTTGGTGATGAAGGGCTTTACTTGCGAGATTATGTTGTTTTGCTTTATTATTAAGAAGAGGTTGGTTATGTCTTGGTATTCGGACGTGTATTCCACGATTTTTTGCTGGAATTCGGGCAGGCTTAGGACTTGGATGGACTCGATTTCTCTGATTTTTATTTGCCCTTTGCCGTACATTTCTTCGTCAAAGAAAATTGCCAGAAAATTTAGGACTTTTTTATTGTTCTGTTATTGAACTACCTGATTCTACATTTGCTACTTTTTGAAAGATATTTTACTATATTAGGCGTGTTTTTGAAAGTGTATTGATTTAGTTTTATGTTTTTTTAGTTATAAAAATTTTTATTGTCGCTATTTATTGTTTGTTTTATTTTCAATTTGTTTAATTATTTTTTTTATTTTTTTTTATCGGGTTTAATGAGTAATGTTTTTATATAAATTATATAGTAATTTAAAGAAAAAAAGGTAAAAATGATAAAAATTGCTGAAAATATTTATTTAATTATATATTGAAAATTTAGCTGGTATAGATTTTTGCTTGATTTGTTTTAATTTAGAGTCATTTACAAAAGTAAGTATCATATTTATTTATATAAATTATTAAGCTATAATATAAAATCTACTCAATCTAAAATTCTAAATATTTAAAGATTTTAAAAACTGATCATATAAAAATTGAGAAAATATTTATATAATATAAAATAACATTTAAAATTTATAAAATTATTTAATTTGATTTTATATTTGGGAAGTAAAATAAAAGTTTATTCATTCTTTTTTTTTTCAACTTATCGATATTATTTTTAATTAATCAGCTGTTTTAATTATATAAATATATTTGTTTATTAAAGCAAATAAAAAATAAAATAAAAAACATATTACCATTTTTCTTTCTTATATTTTTATTTTAAATATTAATTTTAAAATTTAATTTAAATTAGCATATTATATAATAATAGAATAATTTATGAATTTTTTTTGTAGAAATAATAAGTATCAATAATTAATTACAATATTTTTAAATTGTATAAAATACTTATATATTTTTAATAAGAATAAAACATAAATTTATTTTAGATGATTATTTATAAGGAAACTATAGTTTTAAAATGTTAAAAAATATATTCAATAAACATATTAAATTTTAGCTATCACACAAATAAATTTAATTTAATAACAAAAAATATTATAACGATTATATTTTTATAGATATTCCTTGATTTTTTATATTTTTATTATTAAAAATTAACAGCAAAAAAATTTTTTTATATTCGTGTTAATTTTTTTCTTACTTAATATATTTTTCCAAAAAATGTATATTATATTTAATTTATAAAAAACTATTATTTATTTTATTAAAAATTAATGATTACATTTTTTAACAATTTTTTGTTGTTTTTTATTGTAATTATTTATTTTTACTATTGGTATAAAAATTTACTACATTTAAAATGTAGATTATTTATCATTTTTGGTTGCTAAGTTAGCCAGAATCCTAAATTAATAAAATTTTTAAAAATTATTTTATTTACCACATATTAAAATTAATCTTTTCTTTTTGATTAAATTGCTCTATCTTTAAACAATTTTATTAAAATCTAAGAAAAAAAAAATCATTAATTTATTTTTTCTAATAAAAAATAATTAGATTTAAAAATATAAAGTAGTAAAAAAAAATTAAAAATTTATTTAAATAAAAATAATGAATAGACCCTTTGATGGATTTGGCTTTGAAATGCCCGAACTTCCTAAATAATTGGATAAATTTTTTGACGAGAAAGCTTCGGATTATACAAATGCGAAATAGGCAAAAATTAAAAAAATTAACATAAATTATTAAAATACAAGAGTAAGGCCTGAAATTTTAGATTACATATTTAAGGATTTTAAAAATTCTGAAAACACCGAAGATTATTTAAAAAATCTTAACGTTTTATTTTAATAAATGAAAGATAAAAAGTATTTTTAAGACATTCACCTTTTAAATTCATATAAAAAATTATAAAATATAGGTTAAGATGAAAGTAAAGATAAAATTTAAGATTAAAATTAAAATTAAGAATAATTAAATTAAGAAAGTAAAGAAGTTTTAAATAAAGATAATAATAGTGATTTTTCTTAAAAAATACAAGAGATTCCTGAAAAAATAGTGGAAAAAGCTGAAGATTTAAAAGAAAAAGTAAAGGATGAATTAAATATTAATGAAAATGAAGTAGAACTTAATATTGACGCATTTATTAAAGATAGAAAAATGTTTTAAAGTTTTATTGGACCTGTAAATTCGCTTAAATCCAATATTTTAAGGGGAAAAGCTGAAATTTAGGCTTTTAATTTATTTAGAAATTTGGAAAAAATAAGTATTTCAGCGAATGCTGCAGCTTTATAGGGATTTGAGAAAAAATAGGGTAGATTATCGGTTAAGGTACCACTTTTTGGACATGATATGTTTAAAAGTGTAGTTTATTAAACAAAAATTACAGACAAAAAACTTTTTTCTAAAAATTTTATGGAAATGAGATAATGTAAAAAGACAAATTAAATATGAAATTATTAATTAATAAATTTATAAGTATTATTTTAAAATTAGAAAATGATATAAATGAGCACTCTTTTACTCACTCTATTAGATTTAAGCCTCATAATGAAAACCACGATTTTTCTTTAGTTTAGAAATTTAGAAATAATGTTTATAATAATTTATAAGATAGAAACCAAGATAATGTAGAGTCAAACTAATTAAAATCTTAATAAATGTTAAGGCTTGACTATACATATGTGCCAAAAATAAATATTTAATACGAATTACTGTAAAATGATAAAGAATAAAAAGATAAAAAAAAAAAGGTTATCGTGAATTAAATTCCAGAAAGTGAAAAAGGAGAAACTGTAGTATCAAAAATTTTTACTAGTGCTTAAGCTTTAAGTATTTCTAATAGGTTACTTTTTAACAACAGTTATAGTGGATAACCTGCTTATTAAACTAAAATATAATTTTAAAGTTAAAGTTACACTAAATTTAGTCACCATTTTAAAAAACTGAAAACTTATGGTAGATTTTCATATAATAATACTTCGATAGCGACAGGTAAAAAAATGCTTAATGAATTTTTTACTTAATTTTTGATAAATTAAATTTAAAATTTAAATAAAATAAATATAGAAATACTGTATATAAGTTAATTTTTTATTTTATTTTTAAATTATTATTAGGGTTATTTTCCAGTAGTCCATTGGAAATAAACGATTAATTGAAAATAAGGAATAAATTGGGATTCAAAGAGATTTTATTGAATCCTTAGATGACGACCAGCCAAAGCAGAAATAAAATAAATTTGGCATTTTAAAATAATTTAAGCATTTTTATAGAAGATTTTCCAATTTTGCAAAAATATTAGGCCAAACCATTTTTACACTTTAGCACATATTTTTTGCCAAATTTGAACCATACTACTTCAAAATTATATAATTAAAATTTAAAAGGCAATAATTTTAATAATAATAATTAAAGATTTGCCTATATGAGAAAATAAGGAGAAAAGTTGGGACAGAGTTATATTGGAAGTAATATTAAAGAAAATATAAGATTTTCTGCAGGTTTAGGTATTGAATTTTCGCCTAGTGTAAAAATGAGTTACAATTTTTTCGCATTTAATGGAAATAAGTTTAATTAAGACAGTTTTAGCAAATTTTAGTTTAGTTTCCATCTTTTTGAATGAGATAGAAAATTAAAAAAATAAAATAAATAAAGAGATAAAAATAAGATAAGAATTAGTGAAAAATTATTGTTAAAATTATTTTTAATAGACTATATATAAGTCAGATATATTCTTATATACGTATAAATATATATGTATATAAGTAAATTTTTAATTATTTAATGTTTAATATATTATGTTAAATGCATGGTATAAATTTATTTGTTGAGTTTTAACTTGGCAAGAAATAACAAAAAGAATAATAGTAATGTTTTTGGTATTTACTTTTAATTTATTATTTATTATTTATTATAAATAATTTATAAATAAATTGAATTATATTAACTTTCTAGAAAATTAATTAAAAAAATAAAAATCATAAATTATTTGTGCGTGAAAATAATTTTTATTAATAATTATCTATAATTAGGTGTTTTTATTTAATCTGCCTTAATAAGTAAGAAAATTATATTAATGAATCATTTTATATAATCAAATAAAATATAATAATATTTTATTTATTTATCATATATTATTTAAAAAATAAAACAATAAAAATTTTTAATAAAATAAAATAAAAATAAACAAAATAGATAGATGGAAACCTAACAAGATTTAGTACAAAAATGTAATTATTAGATATAAAAATACTCATTTAATAATAAATTAACATTATTAAATAAACTAGTACATTTTTTATGAATATTTTAAATTTAAACTATATAAATAAGTTTTATTAAAATTTTTTATTTCATATGATATGATATAATATGATATGATATAATATAAATATTTATTTTTTAAAAAAAACAGTAACTTAAAAAGTAATTGATTAATTAAATAAAAGAGGAGCCACTACAATTAGAGGATTGGCCAGAGTTTTCAAAGCTTTAGATTCATATGATGGAAATAAAAAAGTAGATAAAGAAGAATTTTATATTGGTTTGAAAGAAAACGGAGTGAATTTAAATAAATAAGAAGCATCTGTAAATATTTTTAAAAAAAATTTATTATTATTAGATTTAATAAATTATTAAAAAATATATATATAAAATAGGGATAATTTTTAAATGTCGATTGTTTATTTAATAAATATATTTTTATGTCAAAAATTATAAATAAATTTTAATCTATTTTATTTCTTATTTTATAGATTCTTATGAGTGCTTTTGATACTAATGGAGATGGATATATCGATTTTGATGAATTTTTAGTAGCTATAAGAGGAAGATTAAATGAAAAAAGATAAGAAATTGTGGATTAAGCATTTAAAAAAATGGATAAAGATGGATCTGGAAGAATTGAAGTTAGAGATTTATAGTAATTATATAAAATATTATATATATTTATTTAAAAATTAATGGAAAAATAAAACATATACATGATATTTGGTTTTTAATGAATTAATTATTTTTATTAGAGGAGTATATGATGCTTCTTAACATCCTAAAGTTTAAAATGGAACTATGACTGAAACTTAGGTATTTTAATAATTTTTATAAAGTTTTGGAGATTAAGATAGAGATGGAGTCATCACCAAAGATGTAATAATATTACATAAAATTTAATTTTAATAACTTATTACAATATAATAAAATATTTTAGTTTAAAACATAAATTAAAAGCATTTTTAAATTAATAATGAAGTATATGTATTTATATATATAATATTTATATAATTTATTTATTAAAAATTCAGGAATGGGATAACTATTATGCAGCTGTAAGCTCTTCGATTGATAATGATGACCATTTCGTTCATTTATTAACTACTGCTTGGAGATTAAATGAATGATAACTTTTATAAATGTTTATATATATGTTATTATGATTTACAAAAAAAAAATTTAAATTACTAAAAAATATAATTAATTATGGTATACTTAGCATAAAGAAAATTATAATTTTACTTTAACCCTTTAGCATTTAATAGTTATATATTCACTTTTTCCTTTCCAAAAAATAAATTTTTCACTAAGATAATTCATAAGTTATATTTTATAATAAATTATATATTAATTATATATTTATATAATTATAAACATTTTTTAATTAATTAATTATTTTATAAATGAAATATATTTTTTAATTAATGAAAGAATTATATATATATTCTTAAGTTATTATTTTCATTTATCAAATATTCCCATTTCCAACAAAACCACGACAAATACTGTTATTCCCATTAAAGCACAAATTAAGCAATATAATGTTTATTCCAAATATTTACAGTCATACTATCTTTTTCTTTTACTGCATTTTTTACAAAATGATTTAAATTCTTTATTCATATCAACTCCATATTTGTTTAATTTTGGTGCATTTGAAGATTTTTTACCTCTGAATTTATGTTCTTCGCATATCCATTTTTGGCATTTAGCACATTTAACGACAGTTAATTACTGACAATTTCCAAACTAACAAAATTTTTCTTACTATTAAGCACCTTTTTTTTAAATAAAATATAAATAAAATTTTTATAAAACTAAATTTGAAAATAATATAATTAGGTATCTAAGCAAAAATAGTTAAAATTTTATATATAATTTTTTTTTAAATTTTTTACTGTTTGATCTGCTTAACATTTTAAGTTTTCTATTTTAACTTGACTAAGGATTCATTTCCTATTCAGTATAGGCAAAATCATCTCCCATTTCCGTGGGTCTAGTTTAAGTTTAATAAGCCACCATTTAGGCATTAGGTTATATATTATTATTATAATTATATTAATTATTATTATTGTATTAATTTTCGACATCATCACTCAAATAAGCACTTCTTCTACTAAAAGATCTATTAGTTGTATTTATATTATTAGGGCCTCTTGATCTAAAAGTTCTGCTTCCAGGGGTTTGAGGCTGGTCGTCTCCGAAGGGCTGTTGGTATTAAGGTTAATAATATTATTAATTTTATGGTTATTATTATTGTTATTATTGTTATCTTTGAGAGTAGCTTAGGTTTAAATGTTCTTAATTTCTGCCTTTTAGAACCATATTTATGTTTTATTAAGGGTAAAAACCGTCTTCGTAGTTTATTATTTAGGTGTTGTTGTTTTGGTTGTTGGTATAATTTTGACTTACGTTTTAAGCTTATATTGGTTTTTGTTCGATGTATCTTGATTCAGCCATTATGTTGCCTTTGTGCAAATTTTAACTTCTGTTTAAATTTTGACTTCTTTAAATGTTGTTTAGATTTTAACTGTTTTGATAATCATCATCAAAGTCTTCTTGTCTCAATTAATTTTGAATTTATGATTACTTAGCCATACCATCTAAGAGTTCTATTTTAATTATTAATTGTTAGTTATTATATCTAAATTTAAGTTACATATATAATTTATAAAATATTTTATTTCAAAAAAATTGTTATAATATAGAGTTTTTCAATAAATTTAACCTATAATACATAAGAGAAATTGTTAATATACAAAGAAAATTGATATTATATACATAAAAAATTATCAAAACATTTAAAATAGATAAATATCTAATAAAAAGCTAATTAATTAAATTATTTTAATATAATAATTTTTTAAATTTTATTTAATTTTTTACTCATGCTTTTCGTCAAAGACTTGTCTTAATCGAGCGCATCACAAAGTTTTTCGAAATTTCTCTCTAATTTTCCGTGATAATCCATGATAATTTCATTATTATACAAGCCGGCCGTTTCTATATCATTAGTGTAAGCTTCTAACATTTCTTATATGGTTTTTCTTTTTCTGAACATTTGAGTCGTTTTGGCTAGTCCTCTTTGCCCGGATCCGAAAAGTTTGTTAAGTTCAACTATGTTGTTTTGAATTGCTTCTGCTTTTGATTTAAAGTCTTGTATCATTAATTTATTATATGTAGTTTTTTATGTTATTTTATATTATATTATATGTTATTTTTTATGATATTTTTTATGTTATTTTTTATTGTATTTTTTTTTTTTTTTTTTTTTTAGGGGGAGGCCTTGTTGCTGATTGGTTTTGGAAATTATTATTTGTTTATTTTTTTAATGGGTTGAACTTTTGGAGAAAATTAAGTTTTTTTTGTTTTTGTTTAGTTATTATTTTTTGATTTTTATTTTTGCTTTATTTTTAATAGTTTAAGAATTTGATTGAGGTGGTTAATTTATTAATAATTTATTGGAATACTGTTAAATAAATTAGAAATTTTGCTTGTAAAATTTGGTATAAAATAGTTGAATTTTAAAGAAGAATTAATTTGATAATTAATTATTAGGGGGATAAATCAGTATAAATATTTTTAATCTATCATTTTAGGTTTTAATATGAATTAATTGGTTAATAATATATAATTTTCACATTTATATAATAATCTTGCTGTGATAGTTTAAGAATAAGCTAAAGTTCTTCCTATATTATATATTTATTTGACTAATCTACAACAAAATTATAATATCACATAAGTAATAGAAAAAATTAGTTCTCAAATCTCAATGCTTTATTATAAAATGATATTTTTCATTAAATATTACACATTATTACTATTAATGAAACCGAAAATTAATTATTAATTAAAGATAAATTACTTCAAATTTTTATATGCAATTAATATAATAGTTTTCTTAGAAAATCCAATTATAATTGTTTCAATTATTTACTATAATAAATACAAGTATAATTTCATTTACTTTAATAGTAATAGCTAATTTTATTTAAATGCAATAAAATTAAATAATATTAAATAATATTAAAATTCTAATAAATTATTTAAGTAAAAAAAATAGTCTTATAATTAAATATAAAATAATTATAGTTATTTAAACAAAAATGTAATAAGAAAAATAAAATTCCGCTGAAAAATATTCTACATAAAATAAATTAAAAAGATAATATAGAAGCATTTCAGAGTAAAAATTTAAGCCAGTCACATATATAGATTCTAAATTTAATCAAGTTGGGCCAACAACTTATTTACAAAAAAAAATGGCTATAAAATTTAGTGATATAAAAAATAGAATAATTGAAAGTAATAAAAAAAACTACGAAAATAATGAAGAGGACCAAATTTTATAGTAATTTTTTTAAAGTAATAATATGTATTCATAATAAATGTAAAAATAATAAGAATAAAGTTATTTATTGGAAAGTAATAATAAAAGCAATTAAAATAAAAATAAAAATTGTTAGATAAATGAATGGAGCAATAGTAAAAATTAAAATTTGGATTAAGATATATAAAATAAAATTTAATAATCATAACTATAATAAAATGAAGATGATTTTCAGGATTTTGAGTTAATTCAATTGATAAATTAAAGTGATAATATTAATTTGGAAAAATAATAAAATAACACAGATTAAAATAATGTTGATAACTAAATAATTAATTCAAATTACAATTCTCAAAAATAAAATGATTTATATTAATAAGATGGAAATTTTATAACTTAACCTTTTCAAGAGGAATTTATAGATGATTAGTCAACTTAAGATGATATTAAGCCCGCTCTTTTGGCTTATAATTATAATAACTAGAAATTTGTGAATTTGAAACAAGAAGAAAATGAATTATAAAAAATGCTGACTTCATGTAGAAAAAGATCCACTTCACAAATTGTTTTTAATTAGAGATTAAATGGTAAAAAAAAAATTAAATGGTACAAATTTATGATATGATAATTTTTTTAATATAAATATTTATTTAAAAATATATGTATAATTATTCAAATTGGAATAGATTCATATATTTAAGAGGAATATAGAAAAAAACATTAAAACTTAGATAAGATAGAAAATAAATTAAAATAAAATTAAAACATGGATTTATGGGTTGAAAAATAGATGAATATTAAAAAATAAATGCAGTTTTATGAGGAAGATAAAAAAAATTATAAAAAGTAATAGGCTCAGGCAGCAATAAAATAATTGGACATTTTAGAAAATTTTATTGCATTTAAAACCAAACATATAAACTAAAATAATAAAATTTAACAGCAATTATAAATTGAAAGGTTTAAGTAAAAATAACTAATTAAAATTAATTCAAAACATTTTAATATGTATAAATTATTTAAAAATTTTCATTTTATAAAAAAGAGAGCAAAAAAAGTAAGAATTTTTATAAAATTTAGAATATTTAACTGATAAAAATTTGAAAAAAAAATTTGAGAAAATGAAAGAAGACCATGCAAAAATGAAAATTGCAAAATAATACTAAATTGAAAAAATAATGAAAGAATAATATCAAGATATAAAAATTTTTAATGAGCTAGAAAAAAAAGTAAAGAAATAAATTGAGTAACAAATGTTTATATAAAGAAATTATTATAAAGGTAATTTGATGAAGGAAAATTCAATTTATAATAAATTTTATACCAATAAAGATTTGGGATTTCAGGAAAAGACTAGATTTAAATAAGAATATAGTGTAAAAAAGATAATCATTATAATAATAATAAACTAATATTAATTTAATATTATAATTTTATAAATAAAAAATTAAAATAAATTAACAAATATTTTAAATTTTAAATTTTAGGAAGTCGAAAAAGAAAAAGAAAGAAATTTATTTTATAAAAAATTAAAGTAAAATTAAAGATTAGATTAAAATAATTTAATAGAATACTAAAAAAATTAAAATAAAACAAAAGGTGAATAAAAAAGTTTAAATACTTTGGCTGATTTAAAAAAGTTAATGGAAGAACAAAATTTATTGAAAAATAATTAAAAAAACTAAGCTCTTAGTAAAACTAGTTCAAATTTAACAGACAAGAAATTTTTAAATTAGTTATATGATTTAGGAAGTGATAATAAATAAAAAAATGGTAAATTTTCTGAAAGAGAAAGTAAAAGTAAAGATTAAAATTAAAATTAAAATAATAATTAATTAGAAAATTAAGATTAAATTTAATCTTAAAAAAATTTGCCTATTTGTCTTTTGAATTAAAAAAAATACAGAGGGGCAAAATATTATGGACATTATGTTAGATAGAAAACTAAAATTTCATAAAATAAAAAAATATAAAATAAAAGTACGACTAGTAGTTTATATAATAAGAATTAAATTAGCCAAAGTAATTTACATTAAAGTATTATTAATTAGAGTAATTTATTTTAAAATGAGTCTAATTTTATGGAAAGTAGCACTTATAGAAACAGTATGGTGAATTTTAACAAATAATCTTTTGTTAACTAAAATTAAAATTAAAATTAAAATTAAAATTAAATTTATGAATAGTTGGAAAATATAAAATAATAATAACATTTAAATAAAAACTTAGATTAATAGAATTCATCTTCACCATAAAAAAAAAAAACAATTATTAATATAATGAATGATTCCAAGGTAAATATTTATTTTTAATTATTTTAATAATTCTTTTATAGTTTAAAAAAATATAAATTAGTTATAAATGTGTTAAATAATATTTTAATATAACTATTTTAATATTATAATAATTGAAACTATTAATTTTTTAAGAGAAAAAATAGTACTTTGTAAAGATTTAGTTTAATAAGCGCTAACAATTTAAAAAATTTAAGAAGCACTTAGATAAAATCTTAGAGAAGTTAAACTGTATTGAGCAAATTATAGCCAGCATAATAAAAATATGAGTATGATTAATTTATAAATAATTACGATTATGATGTGGAAAAATTTCATAATTAATTGTATATTCATAAAAAAAAAGAGAATAAAAGAAATGACTCTGTTAAAAATTTAAATGTAATAATTATTTATTAAATATTTTAAAGGTAGAATTATATTTTTAATTTTTAATTTTAAGGAAAAAAAAATTAATAAAGAAGAAGTTATTAAAGAGATAAAAAATGATATGAAATATATGAATTTTAAAGTTTAAAATAATGTAAATAATATTAAAAAAGATCTTTAAGAATTTAAGGAAAAAGTTTTTTGGGAGCCCAATTTAAATAAAATAGAGGAGACTTTTTATAATTACCTTTAAAATATATCTTAAAATTATTTATATATTACCAGAATGATTGAAAATCATAGATATTTAGTTCATACTAAATTTAAAAATAAAGATACTGTAAAAAAATAATAATTTTAAATATATCTCTATTTAAAAACTACTTATCATTAATTTTTATATATAAAATAAAATATATATAAATTTATTTATTTATAAATTTTATATTTTTTAAGTTATATATTTATAAATTTTATATTTTTAATGAAAGGTTTTGCACTTAGCTTGTAAAAATAATGATTTATAATTATTTAAATTTTTGATTTAAAATGGAGCTGACATGGAAATTCGAAATTAAGTGGGGAAAAAGCCCAAAGAATTGGGAAAAAACTCATTTATTTAAGCAGTGGAAATATATTTATAATAATAATAAGAAATTATGTAGAATGATGAAGAATAAGGATAAGAATAAAGTCAAGAGTTATTAGATGAATAATTTACTGAAAACGAAAATATTTTTGAATAATATTAGGAAAAATAAATTAGCATCATTCACGAGGACTGAATATAATTAATATTATTTAAACTATTGCAAATTAAAATATAATTAAAGTTATAATTTATGAAAAATATTAAGATTCTAACATTATTTGTTATTAAATAATTTATAAGTTATTTATAAAAAATTGTTATGAATATTACAAAAGGGGTAGAAATATTAAATACAAATAAATTAATGTTATAAAAATCATAATTTTTTTTTTAAAATATAACAGTCAGCAGGTTAAATATCTTAGTAATAATTTGTAAGGGTTTCGTTAATTTCAAATCCAAATTTTTTATAAAATGCAAGTCCAGATTCGTTATTAACTTACATATGTAAATAAATTGCTTTAATTGAGGGGTCTTCTTTAACCTCTTCCAATAATTTTTCCATAAGTTAGGTTCCTTAATTAATTTTAAATATTTTGAAAAATTTATATAAATATTTTAATAAATTTTTAGTAAATATGTTAAAAAATATATAATAAAATATATAAAAATAAGACAATTTATTATATTTAAATAATTTCATTTAGTTTATTACCTACTTTATGTCTTTTGTAAGCTTCTAATACTCCAATTGTGAGTATGTAAGCAGTTTATTCTCCATTTCTTTCCTCTTATCTTACAGTCATAGCTCCAATCAATATATCATTGAAAAAGGCTTTATTAAAAATAATATATTTTAAAATTAGTTTTTATATAAAAAATTATGTTAAAATTTTTAAAACTACTTTAAATATTCAATTTCATATATATTTAATTTGTTATAATTTTATATGATTTCAATTAATTTTATATTAGGTAGAAATAAATAAAGAAAAAAAATGCCAATCATAAAATGATAATTGATATAAAATAGTTAATGTTGTTATAATAAATATTTAATTAAATTGGCAAATATAAAAAAGATTATATTTTTTTTAAATGGATTATCTAATTTTTTATATAAATTTTTTTTTTATATTTTAGGTATTGCTTGAATTTATTTATAATATGTTTACCTAATTTAGAATATTTTTAATATGTCAAAACCTTTCCGTAAAATCCATAACTATATTTAACAGGGAAAGTTACATCATTTAATTATTTTAACTATTCATAATTTTTTAAATTAACTTCACCAAATTATATATCTAATTTCTGATTGTCTGCCATTTTTAGATCAGTATTTGAATACTTATTTTTTATTTTAAATTAATATTTTTTGTGTATTATATTAAAATTAAAGAGAAAGTAAATTGATATTTTCATTTTAATTTTATTTAAATATTACAGAATTAAATTATCAATTTTATTAGGCATTATAAAAAAAAAAAAAAAAATAATTGAGATTATTATTAAAATTTAAAATAATCTATAAAATTATATATAGATATTTTCAAAAATTCCAAGGTTATAAATTGATTAAGACTTAATAAATTACTATTATTTTTTTTTACGTTTCATCATTTATTTTTTTTACTATTTTAATCCTTTTTGTTTTCATTTTTATCATATTAATTTTATAAGGTTGAAACCTAAAATTTTTAAAATTAATATTAATTTAAAGATAGGTATTAAATTTTTATTACATAATTATCTTTTCCATTGTCTTCATCCAAGGCAATATAGCTTAAAACAATTGACAATATTAAAACAATAATAATCAATCCTTTAGGCCAGAACAAAAGATCAGAAAGATTATTAAATTTATCTTAATTCTAAAAAATTTTTTGTTAATGTTTATATAATTTTTATTAAAAAAGTATATAATTTTTAAATTTATTACTATGTAATGAGGCTCAAAATATATGATATTGTCTTATTATTTAAATCTTTTATCCCAATAAACTTTTTTAAAATTATATGATAATTTTTTAAACTTATTTTTTGTTATATCATTTGATTTTGTATTCCATTCATCTATCATTTATCTTGTTTATTTATAATCAGTATCTTAGATACTTCCTGCTGTTAATAATATACTATTTAAAAATGGTGCTTCTACCGATTTTGATCTTATAATTAATAATAATTGAGAACCATCATAGGCATTTACACAGTTCTATTAAAATATTAAGATCAATAAATTAATTTATATTAATTAATTATTTAAATAAATAATTATTTTTACTATAGGATTATTCTAGTTTTTGTCATTTATTTCATAAAATTTAACTTCTTTATCTTCAGTGAGTTCAAACTAAATATAAGTGTATAAAGAAGATAATTCTCCAACTTGGGAAAAAATATCTATATCAGGAACGATTACTGTTTACCCGAATAATGCTTCCATAACTCTTATATTTTTTTCAGCCACATTTACCTTAATTGTATTTTTAATATTTTAAAAATTAATAAAGATTTGAAATTTAAAAAAAATAAATAAATTTAGAAAAATTAATATTAAAAATTTTTTTACTTCGCACATTTATAATGTTAAAACATATCTACCAGCTTTTTCTATAGGAATAAAATAAGCAAACTCACCTTTAGAAGTCCTGTAATTTTTACATAAATCATAATCTTTTGTATATCTTACTTAAACCCAATTATCCTCTTTAGTAATTAAGCTTTTATTTTCTTGATAAGATTTATTATCATATTGGAAGTCCTAAAAATAAATATGATATATATTTTACTTTATAAAAAAATTTAATTTTTTTTTTCTATATTTTTTAACATATATAATACAATAATTATAAATTAATACATAAAAATTTTACATCTAAATAAACTATTCCACTTTTTGAAGTGTATGGCTCTTTTGAGCCACAATTTATTGCTAGTAAAACATCTCCTGGTACATGAGATATACATATGTAATTTATGAGAAATAAAAATAATAGAATTAATTAAGATTTTAGCATTATTTGTTTAAAACAAGTATCTTTTAAATATTCTTATTTTATTTGATTATAATAAAAGAAATATAATTAAAAATAGAATTAATTATAATATGAATTATATAGATATTTTTGAAAATAAAAAAAATGGAAAATATATAAAATTTCTAAAAGCTGATATAAAATAGCTTAAAAAACACTTATATTGAGATATTAGTATTGTGTTTTCAAATAAATATATATAATAATTATAAAAAATATAATTAAAAATATAAATAATTGTTTTTATTGATTTAGGAGATTTTTTATTAAATTATAAATAATAAATTAAACAATTAATTTATATAATAAATTAATTGGTTGAAGAAACAAATGGAATTGAAAGTTGGTGAAATTTATTTGGTAAAAGTGTAAGGTATATAATTTAATTGCCAAATATTAATAACATTTAAATTTAAATAGACTATTAATTTAGTTAAACAAAATTAATTATTATAAGTAAAAAATAAACAAAACATTTATTAAAAAATGCAATCATTTCTTTTTCTTTTTTTTATCTTTAGCTCCTCCGGCGGCAGCAGCAGGTTTAGTTTCGGCAGCAACGGCAGCTTTGGCAGTTTATCTTTTTTAGAGTTCAGCTAAATTGGCCTATTAAAGTAGAAAAAGTTAGTGAAAAAAAATTAAAATTTGTTGTTATTTTTTTAAAAAAATTAAAAAAAAAAAAAATTCATATAAATTTTTCTTGGGTTCTTTATTTATTTATATCTTTTATCTTGAGAAATTTAAGATTATGATACAATCATTAATATTTTTCGTTTTTTATTTAGATTATTTTTTTATTTTTTTTATTTTATTAGTTTTTTTGTTTTTAATTGTGTGGGGTTTTAGCAGTTTTTTATTAATTTTAATATCTTTGTCGGTTATTTTTGCACTATTTCGTTTTTTTTGGATTTTCTTGTTCTATTTTCTGGTTTTACAGTTGGTTTTTCGGAGTTTTTTTAGAAATTATTTTGATTTTTATTGAAAAGAACTAAATAAAGAAGCCAAGAAAATTAAATGAATAGCAGTAAGAAAATTTTAAATATTTTACTTTAATAGTAGCGGGGTCTAATTTGAAGGAGACGTGACATTTTCCACAGTAGTGTCTGTCGTAGTGTTTAGCCATGAAATATCCATTGGAACAAGAGGGACAAACTTTTCTTTAGTGGGTAACTTATCCGGATTTTTCGTCAACAGAGTAGAATTTTAAGGTGGCCAATTTAACAGAAACGTGATGATGTTTAGTTTTCTTTTTAGTAGTATATTATTTCTTCTTCTTTTTTTTTTTACCTCCATCTAATCCAGCGGTCATGTAAACAGTAGATTCTTCGGTCAAAGCCAATAATAATAATTCAGCTTCGGATAAGACGTGTCCTTCAGATACTAATTTAATGTGTTCCATATCATATCCAAATTATTAAGCTAATTATTATTTTAATTCGGCAACGGTTTGCCCTTCGCTAATTTAGCAGGGAATGGTTTCCCCTTATAAAGTTTTTAAGAATACTTACATAAATTTACAATTATTTTTATTTAATTTATTAAATTTTAATTTGGAAAATGAGAAATTAATTAAGCCTTTTCTATATATCTTTGTTTATTTTAATTAAAATAATTAATTTGATTAAATTAAACAAATAAATTAATTTCTTCAAATAAAAGCAAAATAAATATATAATTTTTAGCCTTTCTTTTTTAATTAAATATATTATAATTAAATACTATATACTATTAAAATACAATTTATTTAATATATTTATCAAAACTTCTAACTTTTTAAATATTTTACACTCACCAAATTTGTAACTTTTTTTGTTACAATAATTAAATTATAAAAAAATTAATACTTATTAATAAAATGTCAAGTTAAAACCTTATTTTTTTATTTATTATATATTTTAAAACATTAATTTAAGTTTTAATAAGTTTTTAATTAAAATAATTATTTATTATTATATTAATTAATTTACAAAATTTAATCAATTTATTAATTTGATAAACTTAATTAATGCCAATAACCCCTATAGTTAAGCAAATGAATGATTCACTATAAAAAAACATTGCAAAAATGAAGTTTAACACATCAATATAAAAAGATATTTTATATATATAATAAATATATAAAACATATTATATTTAGTTTTAAATTTTTTATTTGTATTTTATAGGACCCTTAAGTCTTTTTTATAAATAGTAATTTTTATATATATATATTTATAGTTTATTATATAAAATATCAGTTTTAGAAAAAAGGATGTTATAAAGTTTCTCTTGCAGTAGGTCTTCTATTTGGATCTATATTTAATAATTATTATAGCAAATCAAGGCCATCTTCGTCTTTAAAATTTTTAAATCTATCTTTAAAAGTACTTTTAAATTTTGGAAATTTGCTAGTGTAGCAAGGCAACTTATTAAGGCCGTAATAATCATTTTCACTTGGAGTTCCAAGTAATTAGAAAATCCTTAATAATTAAATTTAAAAAAATTTTAATATATAAAATAAGTTAAAAATTCATTATAAAAGCAATAATTTTATAGATTAAAAAATATTTTTTAGGCTCAAATATTGTGTAATTATAGTTTTATATAATATTAGTTTTAGATTTTATTTATATAATATAATTTTAAATTTAGTAAAAATTAGTATTTAAATTTAGTTTTTTTTATTTTATTACCCGAATAACATATCAACTTATGAGTTTCTCATAAATACAGTTTCTTGTAAAATTAGTTCGCCCATTACACAGCCAAGAGCCCACACATCTAAAGTAATTGAATAAGTATCATCTCCTAACAAAGCTTCTGGGGCTTTATAGTATAATGTAGCAATTTCAAGTGTTTGTTTATCTTAAGGTAAGGCAAAAATTCGAGAAAGTCCAAAATCACAAATTTTAACAGTTCCGTTTTAAATAAGGATATTTTTGGGCTTTAAATCTCTATGAATTATTCTTTTAGAGTGAAGGTAGTCTAAACCCAGTAAGAGTTGTTTCATTATGGACTTTAAAAAATTATTAAATAAAATTATGATGTTTCTTTAAAGGTAAATAGGGATAAGATTTAAAGTTTAAGTTAATAAATTGAGAAAAATTAAAATTTATTTAAAAATAAAAGAAATAATTTTAAAGAATTGACATAAGAACGATTTTTAATTTATTTTAAAAAAAAAATACTTAAAATTTAAATAAATAGATTATAAGTTATATTTATTTTAAAATTACTTTTATTTCTTGAGCTGTGAAAGGATTTTTAGCTTATCTTCTAGCTTTTATATATTAATAAAGGTCGCTTTCAATATACTCGAATACTTAAAATAATTTTCTTTGTACAGGATTATAGGCAAAATCTAGCTACCTATTTGAAAATAAATAATAAAAATTTTTTTTTTATAAATATTATGAATATAAAATATTAGTTTTCTTTAACTATTAATATGAAAATATATTAATTATTTTTGTTAAATTTTTTTTAATATTACTTGACGCAATTTTCGTGGTTTATCTTTTTTAGTATGGCAATTTCTCTTATTGTGGTAGAAGGAACTCCGTCATCTGCTTAATTTTCTTCTAATTTTACTTTTTTAACTGCTACGTGCTATTTCGTTTTTTTATCTAAACATTTATATACTTTTCCATAGGATCCCTCTCCTAATTCAGAAACTATAATAAAATTATCGTTGAATTTTTCGTGTAACATTTTTTTTTTGTTTTTAATAAAGAAATTTTTATATTTTTTTTGTTTTTGTTTTTATTTAATTTTTATTTTTTTTTTATTGAAATTTTATTTTACTTATAAAATATGGAAAATTAGTTGATTTTTGAAAGTCTTTGTTATATAAAAAACTTAATTTTAAGCATCCTATAAAAGCTTATACAATAAAGAAAATAAATTTTGCTAAAAATGTAGCATTTAATTATGCTTTTATATATTTTAGTGGTCAGGTTTTATTGCTCACATCTTTAAATTTATTATAATTTTTAAAAAAAATTATATTAATTACAATTTTTAAACTACTATATATTTTTATAATTAGTAGGCTATATTTAAAAATAATTTTTAAAAATTTTTAAAATCCTTTAATAATTTATATAAAATTTTTACTTTTATATTTTTATTTATATAGATTGGTGAAAATAAAGTTAACTTAATTATAAATATATAAAATAAACTTCTTTTTTTAAATCAAAAATTTTATTGTTTATTATTTTTAATTAAAATTAAATTATAATTGTTGAAAAAATTTAAATTAAAATTATAAATTCTTTATATATTTTTTAACAATTCTTTGCAAAGGAAGTTTAATTATTTTTTTTCATTATACATATATATTATTTTTTATAAATTCAAACTTCCTGTCCATTTTAAATATTTTATTAAGAATTTGGTTATTCAATTTCCAAAGTGTCTTCTTCTATAATGTTTTTATTAACTGTATTACTAATTTTATTATTATTATTTTTATTTTTACTATTATTTTTATCTGAATTTTCTTCTTACAGTTAGACTTCAGTATTAGGTTTGCTTCTTATTGTTTATTTATAATATTTATCGTATTTTTTATCTACATGAACACCTGTTTCTGGCTTATTATTTGTTTTGGATCTTTTTTTAATTTTTTTTTTAATAATTTTTTAATCTTTTTGGTTTTTTTGCCCGTTTTTGCCACCCTTTTTGGTTTATTTTTTATCATTTTTGTTTGTTTTACTAGTTTTTTTTTAATTTTTTGTATTTTAAGTTTTTTTCTTTTCTTGTGCTATTTACGGATTATTTAACTTTTCATTCAAATTCTAATTTTGTGGATCTATTTATTCTTTTTTATGATCACTTTATCCATTTTCGATTTATTCTCCATTTTATTTCATGCCTTAAAAATCTTTATCATTCATATCTTCATTTTACCAACCATTACTATTATTATCTGTATTAAGATTTTAATCCGTAATATCATTTTATTTACTATTTAATTTTTGCAACTGATTTTAAGTTTTAACTTTTCCCTAAGTTTACCAATAATATATAGTAGCTGGAGGAATATTATATTATTTGCTAATAGTTTATAATTTTTCCCCTTTTTCGAGCTAAAAATATTTAAAAAATAAATGAATAATTTTTAATAATGTTAATTGTTATTTTATTTTAATAAATTATATTTAAATATTTAAATATATATATGTGATTATTTTCATACCATTTCCATAGCTTTTATTTTTATTTCGTTATCATATGATTGATAACCATTTGCAGACATTGTAATAAGTTGATTTTTATCTTTTTTTTAATTTTTTTTATCTAATGAAATTCCATTTATTTTTTACTTTTTAAAATGTTCTGCGCTCAAATTACTTACTTAATTATTTTCTCCTTCTAATATAATATTAAAAATTTAGTATATTAAATTCTATTTTTTTTTATTATTACTATATATTTTTATATAGTTTAAATGCTTTTTTAAATATAATTTAGTGTTACGTGTTTCTGCAACTGGAATAGGGGCATTTTATATTTCGGTGTCATAAATTTCCTTCAGTTCTTAAATAACATCGAAATCTAAAATTAAAATTATTATTAAAAAAAAAATTTCATAAAAAATTTTATTTTTATCTTTTATATTTAATTTAATGTATTTTGTCGTGTTTAAAAATAATACCGTTATTTATTTTTATTTTATTTTGCTCGCGACTATTGTCTTAGACAAGTTATTTTTGTTTTGTTTTTTTTGTTTTATTTTTTGGGGTAAATATGTTTATAAAAAGATATATACACACTCATAAAAATCCAGCTTCTATTAATTTTCAAAAATGTAAAAAAAAATAATTCAAAAAACGCAATTCGAAATCAGTAGAATTAGTCATTTAACTTTATTAAAATTCAATTTAGTGTATTTTTTATTTTATGTTTAATTTTTATTTTTTACTATCTTCATCGAGCTGTCTTATTGTGCCCTACATTTGTAAAAATTAAGCTTATATATCTTTTAAGTTGTACGAATTGTACTTTTCAGACAATTTTTCGTATTCTTATTACAAATCTTAACAAGTGTAATAAAGCTGTGAAAATAAAAATAATTATTTTTGGGTAAGTGCTAAGAGTCTTTCTAGGTCCATAAATAATTTTATAGTATAAATTTTATGTTTTTAATTTTGTTTTATTTATATTTATTGGGTTTGTCTTTTTGCTTGAAATAGTTTATGATATTTAATTTTATATTTTTTTAATTTTTTTAATTTTATTATGAAATTTTGAGTTTTATTTAATTTTTCTTTATTAATCAAAATATTAATAGTCCCAAAATTAATAATCAATAAAAATTTATTCAATACTTTAATATATATATGAGGGCATTAATGAATAATAAAATATAAATGAGCGAAATTATAAAAAGTTTAAAAGGCTTATTTTTAATTATAGAATACTGATTTTTAAATAACCATGATTCATAGATATTAATTTATATTTAAAAAAAGATATTATTATTACTAACAATTTTTTAAATAATAAAAATTTTAATAAATTTTTAGCCAAATTTAAACACTGAAATTATTTTTTTAATTTATTTATAACCTAGCATTAATGATAGTTTTTGATTACTTCAAAATATATATATTTAAAAATTAAAAAAGAGAGGATGTAATAAACCATAAAAATTTCTGAATTTTAGATTTTCTTAATTTGTCAATACCGGTAAAAATAAAAAATTAAAAAAAAAAAACAAATAATAATTAAAATAAAATAAAATAAAAAATAAAATAAAAAAATTTACTTTGCAAACAAAATTTTTGATAATAAAATTAAAAAAATCTGATTTAAAAATATCAAAAAACATGTCAAAATAGTTAAACAGTGATTAAAATATCTTAGTCTAGCATGAAACTGGAGTTTCTTTAAAATTTTTAGATGGTAAATATTATTAATAAATTACAATAAAAAAATCAAAAATTTTATTATTTGGGAAATTTATTTATCAATAAAATTAAATTTATCAAAAATAGAGTGCTTTGAGGATTTATCTCCTAAATAAATTTATGAACGAGCTGAAAAATAATAGGAAAAATTAAAAAGTAAATTAAATTTTAATTATTTTGAATCATAATATTTTTTTGACAAATTATAAATATAATGTAATATTTATAATAATGTTATTTTTTAATATTTTAAGATGGTACAAATTATAGTAGCAGATAAAATACAGAGGAAGATTAGGTATCTAACAGTACAAATGATGAAATAGAATCTAGTAACAAAAACTGGAATTCATCACAATAAGATGAAAGCGACTATGATAATTCTTAAGATGAATAAATTTTTAGTTAAAAATAAAAATTAAACAATAAAATACGGAAAAAATGTGATGAATTTGAAGATTTATATTAATTATAAAAAAATTTTAGTAAATAATAAAAATAAAAACAATAAAAAAATGATACAGATACTGAGATAAAATGTGTTAAAAATTTTTGTGTGGATTCTTAAAATAATTTTAACGAAAATAAAAATGAAAGGGATATTAAAAATAAAGACCAATTAAATAAAGAACAGCAAAATATTTTTTTATAATTAAATTTTAATGAAAAAAGTGAAAAATTAAAGGAATAAAACATTTTTGAATTATAAAATAAAATCTAAAAGAGTAGATTTATAATGTAATAATTAAATGTGGCTAGAAAGGAATTTAGCTTTATTGGTTTGACAACTTGCTCTTAATTTTAAAAACAAGAAATTAAAGAAATGTTTAAAAATTTAAAATATTTATAATATATAGGCGAAGATGAGATAATTGATTTAATGATTGAAAGTCACGATTTATGGTAAAAAAGTCCCCTTTAATGGTATTAAAAATGGGGAAGCGCCTATTTTGATGATATAAATGATGACTTGGAAATTGAAATTAAATAAGAAAAATAAGAATAATAATAAGAAAATAAAGAAAAATCAAAATGATTATTTTGTTTTTTTAGATAAAAAATAAAAAAAAATATACCATATTAAAAATAGTAGTATGAATTATAGAAAATATAGTTGTTTTTTTTTTAAGAAATCAATACTAAATAAAATTATTTAAAATAGTATGGATTCAAAATGTATAAATAATTTCATTGATATGATAATTTCTTAATTGATATTTTAAATGAAATTTTTTTATTTATTATTTCTTAAATTTATAAAATACTTTAAATTTAATTATAAAACATTATGTATATAAATATATTTATATTTTTATTATTCATTATAAATATACAAATTATATAAATTATAGTATTAAAATTAGAATATATAATATTAAAAATTTAAAATAATTTTGATAATTAATATTTATTTTAATAAATTTAATTTTATATAAACTTTTTATCTTATTATTTTATTAACCAGTATATTATTATTGTATTTTAAATAATATTATAATCAATCACTTAATGCTGCTAAAAGTGCAACTCCTCTTTTAACCCAATGAGAGGGGTCGACTTTAGTGGCCAAATATACAGATAATATCTAAAAAAATATAAAAAAAATATTTAAAAATTAAAATTTAATATATAATAGATAAATAATTAATATTTTTTGTAAAATTATAAAATAAATAAATAATCATAATGTAAAGCAGATATATAATTAATATTTTGTTTACTAAAATTTATAAATAAAAAATTAAAAATTAAATAAATTAATAATTTATTACGAAATTCGTGGAGTGTCCGGTAGTTGAGAGAGTTCCCTTTCTTTCTGTAGTTTTATAGGTAGGAGCTCTAGAATTATAATGAATAAAATTTAAGAATAAAAAAAAATATTGAGAAATTTAGATTAAAAAATAAATATTTTTACTCATAATATCCTTAAATTTCCTTTCTTTTGCCAGTTATAGGGACAAATTAAATTATTGGCATAGGTTCATATATAACATTTGGAAAGGGTTCTTCTAATCTATGTCTTCCGTAATCCCAACGAGCTCCTAAAAAAAAAAAAAATTTAAAATATATTTATAGTTTTTTTTTTTATAATATTTAGTTATTATTTTTGATTCATTATTTTTTAATATTTAGCTATTATTTTTAAATTTTATTTTTAATATTTAGTTATTATTTTTTATTATATATATATACCTTCTATGTATAAACCCGTAATATAGCATCCATTTTCAGGCGGGGTGTCAAAATCATCTTAATCGTCTCTCATATTAAAATCGAAGTTAATTTGATCTATAGGAATAGTGTGTTTTCTCGCATGATTTTATCGAACGCCTGTGAAAAAAGATTAAGTGAAATAAAATCCTGGAAGCCAAAATACACTTGGAGCTTTTCCGTTTTAGATCCACTATTAAAACATATCTACTCTTTTATTTAAATCTTATATATACGAAATTAGAGACTTCAAAGAGGGGTAAGATTTCGAGATCCAAACCTATAATTTTTATTTTATAATGAAATATTTTTCAATTTTATTTTATTAAAAAGAAAATTTTTAAATTAACTTTTAAAATTAAATTAAAAGTATGAAATTAAATATTTATTTACCGAAGGTATCATATTAGTTTATAATCCTTCGCTTAGATTTTCCAAAGTTTGCGTCATAACTTTCATTCCGCCCAGGGCTGCTATTAAGTCGTTTAAAGTGGTCTACAAATGTTCTAGCAAAGTGTTATACCTCAAAATTTCTTAAATTAAAACGGTGTTCATACTTTCAAAATACTCGATTTTGAATTATTCTCTGACTTTAATTGCGTCGAATTATTCGGGCAGCTGCAGCAAAATTTCCTAAGCCCTATTTTTCAGCAGTTCGTTTTTATCGCCGCCCTTTTGGCTCTGACTGGAAGAAGCTATGTCCAATAGAGACTACATTATTTGGGCGCACTCCACTGTGGCGCTTGAAATTGTCGCGTTTTTGTGGAGGCCGAAAAGTTCAGGGTTATTCGTTTCTTCGAGCGAATTTAGGTATTCTATTGTGAGGTCTAATTAAATTATAAAATTTTTTTGTATTTTAAAGTTAGATTATTCTTAAATTAATTAATAAATATGTAAATTATTAAATTAATAAATTAATTAATAAATAAGTTAATAAGTATATTAATAAATATATAAATTAATTAGTTAATAAGTATATTAATATATTATAAATTAATAAGTAAATAGATATATTAATAGATTATAAATTAATTAATAAAATTAGGTTTTATAGGTATATATTTACCTAGGTTTTCTAGTTAGGAATCTGCGGGCAGGACGTAGTTTTTGAGGGGCGAAAATTGGTAGTTGTTTGAGGTTGCCTTTGTGTTGTAGAAATCTGAGAGTAGGGCGAGAATTACTCGTCGGTCCCAGTCGTCGGTTACTTTGCCTCCGTAGTAGCATTCTCCTTAAATTAAAAAATTTAAAAATTAAATTTTATTTTTTGTTTTTTTACTCTTTTTTTATTTTTGTTTTTATGCAAATTTATAAATATATATTTTACCTGTTAGATAGATTAAAGCTTTGTATGGTATTTCTTGGTAGTTTTCGAGCATATATTTTAGTTGAGATCTAGAAATTTAGAAATCGGACTAATTAAAATCATAGTAAATATTCCAGCCAATAGGACCATATCTCCTTCTTTCTCTGTTAAATATAATTAATTATTTGTTAGATTATTTAAAGAAATAATGTAAATTTTATTTAACGAAATTAATTAAGTATTTATTAGTTTTTTGTTTATAAATTTGTTTACCTAATAATGGCATGGAAGAAAGACAAAGACATAACCAATTTTCTCCACTCTTCAGGGGCACTACAGGACTCAAAATATTTGACTTCTTCTTTTGTGGCTGACATATTATAGTAGAGTTATAGTACATTTTATTTTACGCCTTTTGGAGGGTCTTTGGTCATTTTTATTCCATTTTACAATAATTACATGGGAAATTAATCGCTGCTCATAGAAGTTAGCCAAATTCTAAATTCAGGATTAATTTCTCTGTCTTTTTTTTACAGTCTACTGTTTAATTCTTCCATTATTTCTTCTAGTCTAGGCAGCCAACTTACGGCCAAGTGACAATTTTACAAAAGAATCCACTGTCCTGTTTGCATTGTTTCTCTTATTTCAGCTTCGGCTGCTTCTCCTTGTCCTTTTCCTATTTTTTTAAAAAAAATTTAGTTTTAATTTTTAAATTATAAATTATAATATATTTAATATATTTTTAATGAAATTATAATAAATTATTAGATATAGTTTTAATTAAAATTATGATTTAATTTTTACCAAGGGATTAAAATGTTATGTATTTTCCTTTTTCTTGGGCGAATCTTTTAAGGTCATCTTGGGGATCGTCGCCTGGAGTTAACAGGAAAATTAAAGGAATTTAAGCTTGTGATTCTTCAAAAGATTTTTCCAAACTTATAATTATATTTTCTATATAATGAGGACCACATACAGAAACGACGAAATTATTAACTTCTTCTACAAATAATTACGGTTTTACAGCTCTAGTTAGCACCAGCTTCTCGAACGGGGTTAGTTATTTATAACTTTAAGGTTATTCTGTAAAAAAGTAAAAAAAATAAAATAAAAAAAATGGAAAATATTAAAAAATATTTAAATAATTTAGAATTTTTTAAATATTTTTATTATTTTATTTAATTTTATTTAGTGAAAAAAATATATACCTGCATTAGGCTAGCTTATATTGTCTAGATATTATTTCCAAATATCGAGGTTTTCGATTAAGTGGGGGGCGAAATCGGGAAAAGCTTGTAAATTGCCTAAATGTAGGATATTTGTCCATTATTTGTCTGAAAAATAAGACTGGTCTGGATTTTCAATTAATTCTATTTATTTTCCCGATAAACCGGACAACATAAAATGGTGGAGTTTTTCGTCAAATTTTTCGTCGCATTTTAAAATTGTGAGGCCCAACATGAGCGAAAACAATAACTTGTGTTTAACGAATAAAGCTCTTTACATTTCGAAATATATCTTTAAAAATATAAATTTTATTTATTGGGCGAAATTTGTTGATATAAAAGGAAATATTAAAAAATTAAAATTAATTAAAAAAAGTGATTTTTTTAATTTTTTTACGCATTTTTTAAGAGATTCTTTTAGGTTTTTAATTCTGTGTTCTAATTTAGATTTCTACACTTTTTCGGCAGATTTGATTGATTTAATGTATATTCTAGCATAAAATTCAAAAGAAAATTGATACATAGGGTCGAGTCTAGAAATTATAGTAAAAATAATTTAAAATATAAATTTAATTATAATAATATAAGTTTTTAAAAGTATTAATCATTAAATATAAAGGAAAATTATTATTTATTTATTATTTTATTTTTTTAATTTATTTATTATTATTACGCTTAAAGTGAAGTAACTGTAAAATAAATTTCAGCAGCTAGTTGTGCGACAGATGAATAATTAATTCTCATTTACTTGATTTTTTCTTCTGTGCCTTGGGCTTCCTTTTGCCTTTGTTCTATTTCAGTAGAAGTTTTTTTAGACTCTTTAAGTTCATTTATAAGTTTATCATCTTCTAACATTTCCCTAATATAAAAAATAAAAAATTATATATTTAAGAATTGAGATTTAAAAGCTAAAAAATAATTAATTGTAAATTTAATTATTATTTATTTATTGATTAATTTACTCGGGTTCAGTTGTGGCTAATTATTATAAAATATTGGACTCAATTTGAGCCATTTTGGCTGCATTTTCGGCACTTTCGTTCATTATTCTGATTTTTTCGTTTTCCAAGCCTTCATCTTCTTCTCTAAATTTAAAGAAAAAAATTATAAATTTTACTTTATTTTTTAGAAAAACTAAATTAAATTAAAAAAAAGCTAGTTTAAAGCTTCCCTATAAAAAAGGGGATTTTTAATTTATAAAAACTTAATTAATAAAATTTAACCTTGCCAAAAGAGAAAGCATTTGGTCTTTTGCTGCTTCCAAAGTAATGTTAAAATTCAAAAGTGTGACTTTAGTTAAAGTTTCTGGAGTATAATGGGGATTTGGCATGTTACAAATAAGGTAAAGTTAAAAATCGTCGTCATATTCTACGGTTGTAAGTCCGATTTAAACTATTTTTTTACCTTATTGTACTTGTAAATTACTTTTTAACATTACTGCTTCTAAAACGGGAGGTATTGTCTCGCCGACTCCGTCTACTAATAAGGGCCTGCCTTCTCGAATACACTAATTAAATAAAAATAAATATTATATAATATATAAAATGAGTTTTTAATGAAAATAATAATATAAATATTATAAATTAAAATTGGATAAATAATATAATAATATATAAATTTAGAGAAAAAATGATATTGGTAATAATATAGAATTTTTAGTTTTAGTTTTTAGTTTTTAGTTTTTTACAATTTCCAGTTTTTTATCCAATTTTTGACCTGGCTTGGCTATCATGAGAGGCTTGCTATCTTTTATACTTTCTTACATTTTGGTTATCCATTTTTTAGCTTGGTTTTGAGGATCAATGAGTAGAGGCCAACTTTACAAATTAAATAAAAATAAAAATAAAAAATAATTTAAAAAATATAAATAATTAATTTCTATAAAATTCAGTAAATAGTTAAAAAAATATAAAAATATAATAGTGTTTTATTTTATAATATTATTACTTGTCTGATTATTTCATTATAATAGCATTTTCTTTTGACACTTAATCTAGTGGCAATCCTTAAAGTTCCCATTCTAGTATTTGTACCGGATTTCCTAGTCTTTATACTAAGGAAAATTCTTTATTACAATAAATATTAGATGCTAAAATTTTGGGGATCCAAATATTTTTGACCAATTTTTGTCTGAATTCTCCGGTAAAGGCCCCTAGATAGCTTAGGGAGCCCACTGCTAAAAGGACGTCTCCAAGTAAATTTGTGATTTCAGTTTTCTATTTTAATAAATTTTTAGATGATTAAAAATTGATATATTAAGATAAAAATAGAAATAAAATAAATAAAAAAAAAAAGGTTTTTAATTATATATGTAATTTTAAGTTTAAATTTAATAAGAAATGAATTTTACCAAGTTTTAAGAAGATTCTTTCCACCTTACTTGCTCATTAGATAAATTGCTGGTTAGTTCTTGGGCTCTTTCTAGTTTTAACTTGCAATTTTGGATTTCTGCGTTTAATTTTTACTTTTTGGTATTTGCTTCTGTGAATTGATCTTATAAATTCTAACACTTCATTTCCAAATCATAAAGTTCCTTAAAAAATAAATAAATTAATTAATTATTAATTTATTTAATAAATGAAAAGTTTAAAAAAAGAATTTAATGAACGAAAGAGCAACTTTTCAATTAAAAATTTATTAAAATGCTAATTTGGATATATGGTAGTGTTAATGTATTTTTAAAATATGAATTTATTGATTATAGAATAATTAATAATATCAATGAATTCATTATATTATTCGAAAATCGTTAAATAAATTTTTATTTAATTTCCTTAAAATAATTGATAAAATTTTTTTATAGATTAATTAATAATAAATTAAACACAATTTTAGTTGCACACATTTTATATATAAAATTTATTTTAGTTTTCTAATTAAAGATTACTGAAACGAAAAATAGAAATTATATATTTCTGATTAAATAATATTTAAATAAAATTGAATCTATAAATAAATTTTATAATAATTTTGTGCAATTTCCGACCCATATAAACTAAATTTTTAATTTTATTTTCATATTAAATTATTATTTTTAATTAATTAAAGTTTTATTTATAATTTATTTTTAATATATAATTTTATTGATTTAAAATTTTATTTATAGTTAATTTTTAATTAATTTTACTTGTCTAGTTTTTTGCAATTCTTTGGTGGCAGTTTCTAGTTATTCATTGGCCTCGCTCAAATCCTGCCTCAAAGGCAAAATACTTTGGTAGACCCAGTGGTAATCATAAATAGCGAGCACCCATTTACAGAGGCCTTCGCAGGCGATCGAGGCGTTTCTGATGACTTTCGGAGTGAATTTATCTTTTCTTTAAGCCAAAAAAAGCTTCATTTTCTAAATAACATTTTCCGGAATATTATCTTTCGGGTAGTCTTCCAATTTTTTCAAAAATTTGGCTGGATCTTTCAGCAAATGTCGCGCGTCGTCCCAGTACTCAATGGCGCCTTTTTCGCCTTTTTTGCCTTTTTAATTCAGCATTATGCAAATTGCGTCGAAGGTCATTCGGATGCCCGAGGGCGGCTTTTAGGTCGCTTTCATTTCGACCAAATCTGTTTGTTTTAGCGTTTTTAGCGCGTTTATTGCCTCTAGCAGCTTGGGCTCCGCTTCGCCGAGGG
This sequence comes from Pseudocohnilembus persalinus, assembly GCA_001447515.1. Taxonomy (NCBI): domain Eukaryota; phylum Ciliophora; class Oligohymenophorea; order Philasterida; family Pseudocohnilembidae; genus Pseudocohnilembus; species Pseudocohnilembus persalinus. The sequence continues at coordinate 280,773 of LDAU01000194.1, read as the reverse complement.
CTTCTTTGCACTGGTTTTGGATTTTTGTCGCTTTTTCGGCTTTGGTGGCGGTGTCTTCTTCGTCGGCTTGCACTTTTTAGAGTAAAAATATAGTTTTTAGAGAATTTTTAAATATTAGAGTTATTAATTAATTAATTAATTTATTTATTTATTTATTTATTTATTTAATTATTTATTTATTTAATTATTTATTAAAATTATTTATTTATTTAAGATGTTAAAAAATTACCCTTTATTTTTTATTGTTCGGCTATTGAGCTTTCTTTTTCGACTAGTTTTAGTTTTTCCTCTGTTTCTATTGTTTATTGGGCTAATTGTGGCTGCATGTTCTCGATTTGGTCTTTTAAATTTTCGACTTGTTTATTGCATTCTTCTAATTTTTTTACTCCATTTTCGTAAGTTTTCTTTTTAAGAACCAATTCGTCTAATTTGCTTTGGTATATTAATTGGAAGTTATTCAGTAATTTAAGATAAAGAGTGGGAGTCACATAAAATCTTTTTCCTGTTTCTTAAAAGTAGTCTTAAGTTATATTTTAAACTGAAGTTTGAAAGGTTAAATAAATTTGGCTAATTTTTTCGATTTTTTCAGGGTCCAGCTGCATTTCTTCAGCTTGTTCGTTTAGTTTGTGATAAGCAACTTCTTTCAAGGCTTCTTCGGACCTTTTATTAAAAATTTTGATATGTTAAAATTAATTTATAGAATTTATTGAATTTTTAATTTTAATTTCTAATTTAAGAAGTATTTACTTTCTTCTTTTATAATTTATTAAAAATAATATTTATAAATTACCAAGACTCGACCCAAATAGGAGAAGTACAAGAAATCAAAGAAGGGAAATTTCTGAGCCTAGTTCTTAGTTTATCTCCAATGGGCGAAAGACAAGCAGTTATATGTAAATTAGTTTTACATTTAGTAACAAAATATTCCCATAAAGCCATTTATCCGGTAATATTGTTAAGTCTGTGTTTGTCTTTTATATCTTATAACATGCTTTCTTTATCGTCTTAGGGGTAAAGATTAGGAATTTCTCCAATATTTAGTAAATTATTGATGTCCTCTAAAAATTTCTCAGAAATTAATTACGCATCTCCAATCAAAAAAACTCCTCCCTAATCTTTCATTACCAGGTCCCTTAGCATAACCCTTAAAAACTCCAGCCAGTCGCTGTTTCCAAAGTCCTTTTTAATTATTTAATTATATATTTAATAAATGTTTTTTTATTCAATTTAATATTAGTCAAATTTTTATATTTATTATTTTATATTTTATAATTATAATTATAATTATTATATTTTTATTTTTAGTTATATTTTCCATATTTTATTTTAAATTACTTAATTAATATTTTATTTTTTAAATTTAATATTAGTTATATTTTTTATTTATTTTATATTATTTTAATTATAATTTAATTTACTGCTTCCAATTCTATTTCAAAGGTTTGATATTCCTGTAGATAACTGGCAAGTCTCGTTAAGGTGTGGGAGCCACTGCCGCCAAGGCCAATAAGCAGAGCGTGGCCGAAGGGACTGGAAATGATTCTGTTAATTTTGCAGAGCATTTTTAGGGCGTCTTCGAAAAGGACGATGTTAATTTTGTTTTTGTTATTTTTGTTGTAGTTTTCAATGGAGTCCAAAATTATTTCTTTAGCTTTTTAGGGGTCTTCTATTTCGGAATAAACCTTTCAAATTAAAATTTATTTGTTTATTTAATTTTGCTTTGATAAAAATAGTTAATTGTTTATTTTTTACTTGATTATCCATGAAATTTCCATATAATAAATGATGCTATTTTTTTTCGTTGCTTTAGGGGTCAATACAAGTTATTATATCCTCTATAGATGTTCTTCCCTCTTCTTGTAGAGTTTGCTCACAGATATTTTAGAATTTTTATCTGTCGTTTTGGTCGACTAATCTGTCCGAATATACGCAAAGAGTTTCATGGTACCACAGTCTAAACAATTTATTTCTGTTTTCTCCTTAGGCTTCGTATTAGTTGGCTGGCACATTTAGCACACTTTAAAGTTATAAATAAGATAAGTAAAAATGAAAATTTGAAAATTAAAAATTAAAAATTTAAAAATTTATAATTAATATTTAATAATTTAATTCACCCTTGTACAACTTTCATTAGATCTCTCAAATTGAAGACATAATGGGATTTGGAGGGCAGCGGCAAAAAAGAATTACAGACAGACTTATGAACATGTATACAAAAGCCGGTAATTTCAGAAATTAAGAACTTAATTTTATCTACATACTCTTCAAAGCCCCACTCAAAAACCTTTTTAACAATAGTAAAAAGCGTTTCATCTTGCATTTCATTTAAATAAACCAGGGAAAAATGTCTCAAAAGTCTGTTAGAAAGGGGAGGCCTTCCAGTGCCCATGCAGGCGGCGAACTGAATGTCGACAATTGTGTTGAATTCGAGTTGTTTTCGGTCGTACCAGCCGCGGGCAGAAAACCACTGACGAATTAGTTCTAGGGGCGGCTGGGCGCCGAATTTTTCTTTGTTGGGCATGTTTAGGTCGTCGATGAAAATTATGTTTGTGTAGCCGATTAAGGGGCCGAAAACGCCTCTTTTTCTTTTTGTTTTTTCTAGTTTGGACTCGAGGATGTCTTGGACTTGGGAACAGGTCGTGTTGGCGGAGAAGGAGGTTGTTGTGGTTCGGAAGGGGAGGGGTTCGAGGTCGTTTAGCAAAAATTTTTTCATGATTGTTGTTTTTCCGGTGCCCGTTTTTCCTAATTTTATATTTGTTTTTTTAGATATTTAATTTTGAATTTTTGAATTTTAAATTTTTGATATTTAATTTTTGAATTTTAGATTTTAAATTATTTATTTTTTTTGTGGTTTACCTGCAAATAAACAGGGGTACTCATTTTCAACCAGAGTTTTTAGAACGTAATGGTGTCTTATTGAGTCATTGGTAGGAATAAAAATTTCGTGGAAATGAGTCACAGATTTAGGAATTTTATAGTCAGGACCTTATTTCCATAAAGTCCAGTGTTTTTTGTAAAAATCATACCTTTGATCATAAACGCTGAAATCGGTCGAAGGAAGGGCACTGGCTTAAATCCAGGCCGGATTTTCTTTTTGGAAATTTTGAACTGTTTTTTATAAAGAAAGATTAAATTTTTGTCTACTTTCTTCTTCTAAGGAAGCCCCTAAAGACCAAATTAAAGCTTATGTAGCAATTTAATAGAATTCACCTTTATCTTTATCATTTAGATCTTGGATTTTATAAAGAGATTTTCTTAGTTCTTTGACGTCTTTTCCTTGTAATTTTTCTGCCTTCAGTTTTGCTTCCAGCTTTTCTTGGTTTTGTTCTTGTTATTAACGATAGTCTTTTTTTGAAAGTCCTTTTAAATTGAAACATTAGAACATTTTCAGGAAGTTTGCAGCCAGCCTAATTTTAAATAAAAATTTATAAGAATATTAAAAATACAGTTTTTATATTTTAGTATATTTAAAAATATAGTTTTTATTTGTAAAAATTTTAATTACCAAGTTCTAGTTACTTTTAAAGATGACTTTAAGTTATCATTAAAGTAAGATTCCATGACTGGTTCAACTAGCTCGTCTAGAATTTAAGTAAAAAGCTATTTGTGATATATAGTTTAAAAGGACTTTTCTAGTTAATAGAACCAGGGCTCAAACAAAACTTTCCATCTAAATTTCATATTATAAAGTTTAAAATTTAATAAAATTTTTATATAAAATATTTAGTTAAAATTATTCCTAAATAAATGTATATTTACCCTAAATCTTTATTTTCCATGTAAACCATTCCACATCTCGAAACCGTAGCCTAAAATTAAAATTTTTTTTTATGTAAATAATAATATAAATATAAACAAAAATTATTATTTAATTTTTAGTTATAATTTTAATTTTAATTTTAAAAATATTGGTACAGGTGAAGCTTCTAATAGATCTTCAACTTCGAAGATAATATTCATATCATCTACTAACTTAATAGTTTCTCCATTTGTTAAGCATAATTTTTTATTATCATCCAAAACTGTATTCATATTTTCAATCCAAAGAGCGTCTACAGGTCCGTCGAAAATTATCCAGTTTAAACCCTAAGTATCTTAAGCTTATTATTTATCTTAACACTCTCTAAAAAGATTAGCAGTAATCCCGTTGTGCCACTCTCCGGCCTCTGAATAAATTAAATTAAATAAAATAAAATAAAATAAATAAAACTAAATTAAATAAATTAAATAAAATTAAATTAAATAAAATAAAATAAAAATTTTAATTGTAAATTTAATAAATTAAAAAACAGTTAATTAATAATTATATGTATATAAATAAAATAATCAGTTAATTAATAATTATATATATATAAATATATAAAATAAAATATAAATATTAAATAATAATTAAATATTTATGTATTTTTAATTTTGTTTTAAATATTTTTTATTTATTTATTTTTTTATTTTTTTATTTTTATAATTTAATGTAATATTTATTTTATATTTATATTTTTTTATTAAATATAATTGTTACCATCAAAGTCTCCGAAAAGCATTTTGGTGGTGATACTTTTGGGGTTAAGCATATAAAGATCTACTTTTTTATACTTAAGATTTTTAATTTCTTTTTTATTTTAAAAAATCGACTGTCTTCTTTACTTTTGGTTTTCATTTTTGGGCGAGCCATTTACTTATTAATTGGCAAAATCATCTTCTTAAATTTTGGAATTTTTTCTCAAAAAAGTTTCGACATTTTCAGGCTCTTCTTTCTAGGAATCTTCGCTGTCATTTTAGATTTCATCGAATTCTAATTCGTCTTTTTTGTATTTTCCAGATTTTAAAAGGGCCTGTTTAATATTTACCCTTTCTATCGATTTTTAAAGCGTTGTTATAATTGTTGTTTTTCCACAGGCGGCTTTGCCGACCACCATAAGGCCGTGTCTTACTTTTATGGTTTCATATAATTCTAAAATTTTTTAGAAAAATCTGTCTTTGAGGACTAGGTTTTGCTGTTTTGTTATTGATTTTATGGATTAAGAGAGTTCTCCGAAGTTTTATTCTTTTTACTCTATGTCTGGGAAAAGGTCTTTTATAATGGATTAGAAAAGTGGGACCTAAAAAATAATAAATAGGTAAAAATTAGAGAAATATTATTTAATTTGTATTTTAGTAATAGTTTAGTTATTTATGTATATTTATAAATTTAATTAAATTATGTAATATTTTATAATAAAAATTACATCTTAGGAAGTAAATTTTGGTAAATTACAGTCTCCTATAGCTCTAAGGCATAAATAGCTTTCATTTTCATAAGGAAAAGCCCTCTTTAAATTTCCTGCTGCTACTATAATAGCTTTAATTGCCTTGAAATTTAATATTTTATTATTAATTTTATTTTAAAATTTAAGATATATAATTTAAAAAATATAAATAATTAAAATTAAATATAAGATTTATAAATTCAAATTAAAAATTACTCTCATTCCGAAATCATAATGACTTTATGTGGACAGTTATTCGCTGGCCAATTTTAAACTAGTTGTTATTTTAACTGATAAGTCTCTTGCATTGGAAAAGCCGTAAGAAAAAAGAGAAATTTCGGTAATCATAGCATAATTAGGAATCATCATGGCAACTGGTCTAAATAAAGCCTTTTAAAAATTTTATTTTATTTATTTATTTTTAATAAAATATAATGTTAAATTCATTAAAATTTAATTTAATTATTTTTTTAAAAAAATTATCATATAATATTAGTTTTTTACTTTTAAATTGTCAGGTAATTCTGACCTTCCTTAATAGCCAGGATTCATAGTAATAAAAATAGCACAAGTAGGGTCCAATTTTACCATGTCTCCTTCGAATAAGAATTCTTTAGTGGGAAATTTTTGCAAAGATTATTTATGAATGGAATTTTGAATTTTCCAAATTTACTGTGCAATTACAGATAACACCTCTAATTCTATTCTGTTGAACTCGTCGAAGCAAGCCTTTACATAAAAAATTATTAGAAAATTATTAAATAATATGTAAGAGTTTTATTTTATTTCTAAAAATTTTTATTATATTTTTATTGAATTTTTATTTAAATTTTATTATATTTTCTATTTTATATTTTATATTTTAAATTACCCAACTACCACAACTTGTTAATCCTTTAAAGAATTTTCCCATGGCTTTATAGTCAAGTTGATCAGAACAGTTGAAAACAACGCAGTGCTTTGCTATAGCTTTGGCTAAATCTTTGGTCGTTTCTGTTTTTCCTGTTCCAGCTGGGCCCTCAGGAGCTCCTCCTAAATTTAAGTGTAAAGCTGACATTAAAGTCCTAAAACACCTATTAGTTAATGGAGTGATAACCAATCTTCCTTAAATAATAAAAAAATTAAAAATAAATATTTTCAGTAAATAAATTAAAAATTTAGTATAGTGAATAATTTTAATATATATATATTTTTTGGTATAAATAAAATATTTGTTTTAAAATACCTTGGTTTCCTAGGTATTCGTAACCGTATTCTCTTTGCGTGCTGATCATTTTTACAAACATTCCTTTTTCTTCTTAATAATATCTCATTTACATAAGCCATTCAAAACTATCAGTTTAATGAACTGATTGTTCAATTAGTTCTTCTACGACTCTGATTTGGTGCACTTCAATAACTATTAAAACTCCTAAGGTAATCATTTCTATTTTTTTTGACTTGGTTCTGACCATGGCAACGATTTATTAGAGTAAATTTTCTAATTTCGATAAAAAATTAGAATAAAAAAAATAAATAAATGATAAAATTTACTATTTTTTATGCTAAAATTTTTAATAATTTAGAAAAAATAATATTTTAAGTTTTTAAAAAATAAAATTGATTTATTATTTGTGTCGAGTTTTTATTTTACCGAGTGTTTCTTTTTCTTATTTTAAAGATTAAGGTTCTCTTGAAACTTTTTAAATTGCCTCGGTTACTCTAGCAGTCCAAATCGCCTAGTCACTTGTTACGACTAGCTAAGAAGGGTGTTATAAAAGCCACTCTTATCTTTTTTTTTCGTCATAAACACTTAAAGTTTGTTTTAGTTTTTCTTTTAATGTTGACTAATTTATTGATAAAAATTCAAAATTTGAGAAAAAAAATAAAAAAAATAATAAAATTTTATAGTAAAAACGAAAAATAAGTAACCAAAATATTTTAAAAACAAGAACAAAATTTTGTTATTTTGTTATTTTGTTATTTCATATTTAATTTTTTAATTTCTTATTTTATTTATATTTTTAGTTTTACATTATTTTTATTTAATTTTTTAATTTCTTATTTTATTTCTTATTTCTTATTTGTTATATTTTTTTTAATTTCTTATTTAATTTAAATTTTTAGTTTTGTATTATTTTATTTTATTTTTGTTTTTGTTTTACTTTCATTTAATTTTCTATTTCTTGGAGCCACTCTTCGACTCCTCTAGGGTTTTTATCTCTGTCTAGGGGATTAACTGCTTATAAGAACTGGATTTCCTCTGCGAAAACGGAGTTCATATGGGTAACTGACATGTCATTTTAGAAAGTTAAATGGTCGATTCCCTCAAAACACTTGGGCATGTGTCTTTGAACGGCCCTGGGTTCTCTGGTTTGGGCCAGAATTTGGAGGAGTTCGTCGTTAGAAAGGAAATAAAATCTGGGGAAAAGTTGTCTTTTTTTGTTGAGGTACTCGTTGAGGCCTTTTATGACTTGTTCTAAAGATTCTATCATTTAATAGAAATTTTCCTTTAGTTTGTTTTGGGTGCAGGCCTCCATGGCTTGGGGCTGCTGGATTGTGTTTGACATTATTTTGAACCACTGGAGGTTTACTACTTGGTATTTATTGCCCTCTTTTTGCATTTCTTTTATTATGTCTTCGGAGTAGAAAATGGGCTGCAAATAGCACCACATTTTTTACACTTTAAGCCAAGCCTCCAAAGTTTCTTGCATTTTAAATAAGTTGTCTCGCCACTGAATTACGTCTCTTTCTAGGAATTTAATGTAGGGACTTGAGGCGATCGAAAGAGTTTTGGAAATGTCTTCGTCTAATTTGTCCATTATTGGGTCCACACTCTTTAAAATGAAGGTGCCTGTGTCTTTGTAGCCGGAAAGTTCTAGTTTAATTGGTTTCCAATCGTTTTTCATTTTTTGCATTTGTCGTTCGAAGCCCCTGTTTAAAAATTATAGAAAATTTAAAAAAAATTAAAAAATAAATTTTTTTATGATAAAAAAGTAAATTTAAATTGTACTAACTAAATGAAATAATAATAATAAAAATATATTACTTTTCCTTTGTTGCTACTTCTGAAATATCCCGGATTTCTTCTTTTAGAATTAAAATTCCGGATTCTATAAGCGTTTATAAAGTTATATTTTATTCATCATCTATTTATAAAGGTTAAGGGTCTATATTTTTAAGAGAAACGTCCATGAGTTTTTTTTCGGGGTCTTCTTGTTATTCGTTGTACTCTTTTATGGTGTTATTGATTCTTTGCCAGTGACTTTATCTGAAATAAAAAAAACAATAAATTTAAATCACTAAATAATATAATTAATAAAATAATAAGTATTTTAATTTATTCAAAAATTTTTAATACAAATCAAGTAGTATATAAAAAAAACTATTATTATTATTTATTAAATATATTTATTTTTAGACAAGTTTTTTTTATTTGATTACTTTAAATTAGGATTTCTTATGTCATTTATAAGGGGAAGGTAAATTTTAAAGTCTTCGTATTTTTTTCTTATTTATTAAGTAACATATTTCATTTCTGGCAAAGATTTAAATTCTTTTTTTTCAAGTTTTCCGAGGTCCTAAAATCCGTTTAAAATGAACTCAGTTATGTGGGAGCTATTAAGGGCATTTATAGGTGATTCTAAAGCATTTATAACAATTTCAAATTGGAAATCGTTAGCGTGTTTCCAGAGCGAATAATAGGGGGTCCATTTTTACTCTATTTTTTCGCACTCTTTATAGTCAGTTTCTCTCCACTTTAAGATTTTTTCCCTTCTGTTGATTACTTCTGCGTCGCTGAGGCACTGCTGGATTTTTTCGCCTAAAATTGCGAATTTTTGGTAGATGTTTGTGAAGTTGTTTATGTTTTTTTCTTTGGTTATCAGGTCTAGTTCGTAGTTGATTTCTTTTATGTCCAAAATTATTTGGTCTTGATCCTGAGTTAAACTGGAACTAAATTGGTCTTGTAATTTTCTTAGCTCGTCTAAGGTCTCTCCTCTGATAATTAATTTATGTATAAAATATTTAAATTAAACTTATATTTTTTTAGATTTAAATTAATTCTTCTTTTTGAATTTATTAATTTTAGTTAATTTTTATACCTTTTGATTCTTAATTCCAAAGGAAGTCCGTAAATAGTCCAGGTTTGGATAAAATTTTCTTAAGTTATTTTTTCCCACATTACTTCAAATAAGTCTAGTTTTTCCATAGTTTCTCTTATCTTTTTTAAAATTATAAAATTATTTTTAGATTATTATTTTAAAAATTAATAATTAAATTTTTAAATAACTAATATTTAAATTTACTTTTTATTAAATTTCAAATAACTCATCTTCCAAAGTTACATTACAATAATATCTTAAGGCATCTAATTTTTCGAGATTTTAAGGTTTCTCATCTAATCTTTGCATAATAATTTGAGTTTCTTTTTGGATTTTATCATTTTCTAGTTTAATTTTTGAAACAAGATTTTGGTAAACATATTTTGAAGCTTTTTCTATTTATTTTTCTAAAAATTGTTTATAATTTCCAACTTAAATTGCGAAAATTCCGACGGTCATTTCGTCATTGAAAAAAACCTTTTAAATTTCTTCATTTGCACTTTTAATTTTATGGATTTCTTCTTCGAATTCTTTGAAATTGTTGATTTTTTTCATCGATTTTTTTAAAGTTTCGTTAGTTTGTTGCACAAAAGGCAGAAATTTCTAGATTTTATCTTTGAAAGCGTGAACTAAAAAAAAGACTTGATCTAGTAAATTTTTTGTTTATTTTTGATGGTGATCGTACATTTAATCTTTTATTTCTCGGTGATCATCGGTTTCAAAAAATACTTGCAAAAACTCGCTTTTTCTGGCAGGCCCAATTGAGTTCACTTTCATACAGGCCACTTTTCTGAGCCTAGCTACAATACAAGAAAAAAGCCCGTAAAGGTATTCTTACCATTCTTCTATCGGCGGGTTTATCTTTTAAAATTATTATTGTTATTATTATTGTTTTAAAATTAAAAAAAAATTAGAATTTCAATTAAAAAAATAAAATAAAAATAAAAATAAAATTAAATAGATATTTGATAGGTTACCTCTATTTATTTAATTTTTTTATCGGAATCTTGAGGCTAAATTTCTACTATGTCTACTTTTATTTGAGCTTGGAAGGAACCAGGTTTGTAAATTTCTCCATTTTAATTTTCGTACTGATAATTAATTAAATATTCATAATTAAAAGAGTTTGAATTAATTTCGAAATCCTCGCTAAGATTATTAGCCCGTCTGAACGCTTTTAAAATTGGTTCAAAATATCCTTCAAATTATTTCATTGAAAAGTCAAAAGTGTCTCGCGCGGCTCTTTCAAACTGTAAATTTAACATATTTTAAAATTTTAAAAGCGAAGAAATAATTTCTTTGGACAAAACTTCTTCTTAAATTTTCTTTCTTTCTTCTACTGTCACAATTGTTCTCAGTTTTTACTCATTCTAAGCTTTTACCAATTTTATATGTTCGTCTACGATATCCCTAAATTTAAAATCAAATGAATTAAATAAGATAAAATAAAAATAAATTAAATAATATAAAATTAAAAGAAATTTTAGTTAACTAATTAAACTTTTGGAAATTAAAAAATAAGGAAATCAAAAAAACAATTTTTATTGAAATAAATTAAGGTATTATTGAGTTAATTTATTATTTTTTATTATGGAATTAAAAAATTTAAAATAATTTTAAAAAAATTATAAATAATTTATAAATTTATTAATTAAAAAATTAGAAAAATTATAATAAATTACATAACTTCAAAATTAGTGTCTAAAAGTTTGGAGTACAAATCTCTCGCTCTGTCATTATAAAGTTAATTAGTGGACTTTTTGAATTCTTCGAATTGCCAAATGTGTTTGAATTTTGTTAAAACAAAGGGAATTTTCTGGTAATTTTCGAGTTCTTTTTACAAAGTTTGTAAAATTTTTAGTCTTTCACTATTTGCACTGTGTATTTTTTCGTTCATTTGGTTTACCAGTTTAATAAATTCGATTTTCTATTTTTTGGTATTTATTTTTTCGTTAGTTAACGGCAAAAGAGCGTTTTATTTTACCTCTTTTTACTGACTCCAAGTTATTGGGTCCAAAAATAGTTCGTCTGGTAAAAACCCTTTGAACATACTAAAAAATTAAAGATAATAAAAATTAGGATTTTAATAAAATTTTAACATTTTATTTTTAAATTAAATATTATTTATTTTTAAATTAAATTTTATTTATTTTTAATAATAAAATACTTTTATCTTTCTTCATTGAATGGAAAAGAATTGTTGAACTCAATTTAATGGTTAGCTCTTATAAAACAATTTTTAATTTCTTCAATAACTTGTTCCACTAATTTTGTACTGTATTTTTTTTTTTTGAAAATTTCTTATGGTTTCATATTATTAGTTATTATTTATTTTGGTATTAAATATCGTTTAAAATTATATTTTATAGAGGGATCTAGATTAAAAAATTGATTGATATTTCTAAGTTCTCCTAACTTATACGAAAAATTTGCAGTAAAATATAAGATTCTTTCAATAGCTTCTAAGTTTAATTAAGATGATTTACTTTGCATTGAATCTATCATGTAATTGTATTTTAAAAAAATTTCGCTCATTTCTCTGTAATATTCAGCCGCTTGCAATTTTTTATCAAATTTTTCTTTGGATTCATATTTGAATTTTAAATTTACTCTAGAAACTAATTTTGTTTTTCCATTTTCCCACTAAATTTTAAACCTTGATTACTCTTCTAGCCACCCCAATATGAGACATCTAAATAATAAATTAATTATAAATAAAATATTTTTAAGTTTAAAAATAATTTTATATGAGTTTAGATATATCAAAATTTTTTAATACAATTAATTATTTTAATATTTTGTTATGATATTAAAATATTATTTAAAAATTATCTTTTGCATACTTTTTCCAAGTAAAAGTGCCGTCATTGGCGAACCATTTAGATTCTCCCCATATATTTCCATCTGTTGAATATTATTTCGCCTCTTACATTGAAATAGAGGGGTCTATATCTTCATCGTCTAGATTATAATAATCCAAAGGTAAAAAGTAGCCAGCCTATATAAAATAAAATAAATAGTTTAAATGAAATTTAAAAATAAATAAAAAAATATAGAAAAAAAGTATTTTTTCACACAATTTAATTAAATTTATAAAAATAACTTGATATTTACTTAAATATTAAAATTAATTAAGAAATCAACATTAATTTTAAAACTATAAAAATTTGATATAAGTTTAATTTTTAAAGGGAAGATAAAATATTTATAAAATAAAAATAAATATACTTTATCTTCTTTTTCTTCTTCTTTTATGGGTCCTAAGGGCAAACCAAGTCTTTTAGAAATTTCAACTTCAGCTTGAAAATTGCCTTTAATAAAAGGCGATTATTTGCTTGGGTCAATTGCAGATTATGGCCTCGTTTGATTCGGGATTTTGTTTTTATTACTTTTATTATTTGTTTAATTATATTTATTTTAATAATTTAAAAATAATACTATAATTAAAATTTAAATTTTTAAAAATAATTTTACTACTAATTTTGATTATTTATTTGTTCAGTTTTATTAGAAATATCAGATTTTTGGTTTATAGAGGGCCTTATGTCTTAGTCTGTAAGAGTAACTGTGTTGTAACCTTTTATATGCTAAACTACTTTATTTTTTTTATATACTATGTAACTTGTTTTTTTTTTTTAATCTATTTTTTGTTGTTGTACTTTATCGTAATCCATAACTTATTTCATTTCTAATTGGAAAAAATTATAATAAAAATTATTGAAAATTACAGAAAATTTTAATTAATATAGATTTTATTTATTTTTATATAATATTTTACTGTTTGATTATTCTATTTTTTTGACATTTTCGTTTTTCATAGTTTTTATCATAAATGTGGAAGATAAAGGTCTTTCTCCTTTCTCAGACATTGTTGTTTCTATTTAAGGTACAGATAATTTTTTTAAAGGTAAAATTTTAGCACTTTTTACTCTATTCATTTAAGTTTTTATATTTTTATCAGTTTCTCCCTATATAAAATGAATTTTTATAAATTATTTTGTATAATTTTAACATAAAAAATTATTATTTGCATTTATTTTAATAATATAACTAAAAATCGCATTATATTTTATTTTTTACATCTTATTTGACGTTTTTGTCTACTATATCTTTAATTATTTTTGAAGATGGAGACATAAAGGATATATGTTACTTTCTAATTACATTTTTTATATTTCTTGACATAAAACTTTTTGATTCTGGATCTTGAATAACTAAATTTGCATATTCCTCATTGTTTAAAGGTTTCTTAAAATTATACATTTATTTGATAAATAATTAGATTTTTTAAAGTGCTATACTATAATTGAGCTATAATTAAAGCTAATTTGAAAATTTTAGAAATAATTAATATTACAGAAAAATATGACTAATCTGTTTTATCTTCTTATATTATATCTGCTTAGCTTCCTAAACTAAATTTTGCCGTTTAAGGTCTCTAAATATAAGTTAAAAATTAAAAATAGGTGTATATTTATTTTTAAAATACTATATTCAATATTAATACAGAATAAATGTTTACCAACAATTTTCTATTTTGCATACTTTTTTGCTTTAACTCACTAAAAGTTTTTGTTCCCTTTTAATAAAAAATATTAATAAATTTTTTTGTATATTAATGAAAATTTTCTACATTATTTTATCAATTTATTATATTTAATTATTATACAATATATATATTTTTGTATTTAAGTTACGTCTAATAAATCTTATAATGGAATATCTAAGTGGGCCCCTTTTGCAGTGTCTTTACCAGTTGTCACTATAAAATATTCTCCTGGTTTATTTACATACTGATTTTATTACTCTCCCTATAAAATATTATAGATTGTATATTTTTATTATTTTGTTAATATTGTTGCAATATAATTAAATATATTTTTTAGTTATATTTTTTTAAAACTTTTTAAATTATTCTATACCTATATACATATATTTGAATATTTTTAGAAACTTATAATAGTTTTATTAAATAAATATGCAAATAAACAAAAAATGATAAATATATATATGTTATATAAGGTTACCGAAATCATTTCTGTTAATTTATGTTAATTCAGTTTATTGCCTTCATAATTTCTATATTTTTCTATAGCTTTTTCATGTCTAATAACTTTTGCCTATAATAATATTTTTATTTAATTGTTTTATTAAATAATAAAATCTCAATAATATTATTTAGTATTCGATAATAAAATGAACATTTTTTAAATTATAAATTTCAAAAAGTTTCATATTTTACTGAAAAATTTCTGTTTAAGCCTTGTTTTTGGGAATTTTATTTTTTATTTGATTTCTCCATATAATTATTTAATAAAACTGTAATATGTATTTAGTTTTTTTTTTTTCGATAAAATAAATAAAGAAATTACAATTATTTTTATTTTTTTGGAATTAAAAATTTGTTTTCAATTAAATAACTAAAGCAAGTAAATATTTAATAAAATAGTGGAATCTGTGAAAATATCAAATTATTCAAGAAAAAAACGAACCTTACTTTTCTATTATTACAATATTATTTTATTTATTAATAGTTACTTAAATATTTAAATTTTTTATATATTTTATATTATTTTCAAAAAAAAATTACTATAATAAATATAAATGCTTTTAAATTGGGAAATTTATCATAAAATTAAATATAAAGAGATTATTAAAGTTTTAAATTTTTATTTATGATTTTATTATTTTTAATAATTATTATAGTAAATAAAATAATGAAGTAAAGTAATATAGTAAAAGTGAATTATAGATAGGTATTAATAAATAAAAATATTTATAATCATTATTTATCATATTTAATTTTTGTTTTATATAATATTACCAATTTTTAAATATTATTCGTTTCATTTTAATTATTTATTTAGTAAAATGTTATTTCGACTTATTTAAAAGTTTTAAGCAAATATACCATATTTTTATATTTTTAGTTATTTTTTTGTTCAATAAATTTTTTGATTATTTTATCCGAATAGCATTTATTACTATAAAAGTTATTAAATTTGTTCTTATGTCAAATCTTACATTCCTTACTATTATTGGGGCATTTACTGTTAGGTTCCACTACTATTGATATTATTAGAAAATGGCATTTACTAATTCATAAAAGGACTTTATGTTCTTTATTCTGTCTTTTATTATTAAGAATTAGGAACTTATGGTTAATGGGTTTATAATTGTTGTTAAGAGCCAAATTAGCTAAAATTTGCTTGTTAAAAGTTGAATGCGCCATTACTTGTATTCAAATTAGGACTTAAAAAAGAGTTATTATGAGGAAGTTAAGTGGACTAACTTTATTAAAGCTATAAATTTCCAAGTTCTCCTTCATTAGGTATGTACTACAATTCTACTGCTTTTCTAGATCTGTTATGTCTTCCTATATAATTAAGACATTTAAAAGAAAATTTAATTACACTACCTGATTTTCCTTATTTTAAAACTTCTTTAGATATATTAGCTTTTTAAAGATCATCATAATGGACAAAAATATCGCTTCCATCGTCCATGATTAAAAATCCATAATTTTTAACTTCGTCAAAGAATTTAAGCCTTCCAATTTGTCTTATATTTGGATTTTACATTTAAATTTATTGTTAGGCACTTTAAGTACTCATAACGTCTAGGTCTTGCTAACTGGCAGACTAGTTAAAATTCATTAAATTAGTGTGAATTGGCGAATTTCCGAACTGAGGCTGCATAGTGGCGAACTGACTGTTTCCTACTTGTTATTACTGGCTCGGAAATTTAAACTGACTTAAATTGTTGTCCGATTAAGAGCCCTGCACGTAGGGGGACTGTGGGTTAGTGTACGAAAAACTGTTGTTTTTTTACAAGTTTAAGTTTTATTATGATAACTATTATTATTATTGCTATTATTATTACATGAGGTTGTAGGGAGGAGGGATGTTATTTGCCAAGTATGGGGAAGTATTGGCTTCGGACATGTGTTTGTTTAAAACCAAATTTTGTTAGTGATTGGAATTTGGCTATTATTATTAGCTTTGGGTGGATAGGGCGGGGCCGTCAAGGAAAGGGATAAAAGGTTTTTAACCTTTTTATTTGTTGTTGTCCAGGCTGAAAGCTTCTAGGTTCATCATTGAATTGGGATTGTTATATTGAGTTCCCATGGGGTACATAGCAGTTAGGTCATTTTTTTTGTTATTCAAATTGTTAACAGAAGAAAATTGTGGCTGGTTTAAAAAGGCTTTTTTATTTTATTAGCTATTATTAAGGTCTTATTAATTTTAGCTAAAAATAAATTAGTTACTGTTTAGGTTATTTACATTACTATTTTAGAAATTTTAATTGTTATTATTGTTGTTGGCATTAAAATTAAAATTTGCCATGCTCAAATCTTTTAATGAGCCTAAATTATTATTTTAAGATTTTATTTCCTCTTATTTAGAATCTAGCATAAGTTTTTTAAATTAATTATGCATTAAAATTTCTTAATTAGCGTTTTAATTCTCGTAATTTGAGTACGAGTAATTGAATTAATCGGGATTAGCTTTTAGTCTAGGATTATTTTCAAAATAATCTTTGCTATCATCAGAATGAATAGATGTATCTCTATTTAATTCTTTTTTCTGGCTTAAAGCTTATTCAGGCATTTATAATTCTGGCAATTCATCAGTTTATTCTAATTCTTGTCTTTTATCTCTGTTTTAATTTAGTTCACTTTTTTTTACAATATCACCATCTCTGCCTTCTTATTCTTTTTTCTCTTATTATTATTCTTTTTTGCTACTATTATCATTAAAATTATTTTTTTCCGTATTATTTTCGTCACTTTTTTCTGTTTTTTGTTGGTCTTATTTATTTTTTTCTTAAGATTATTATTAACAATTATTTTTTAATGTGTTAACTTATGCTGGACCTTAAATTGGAGTTAATAATTAATTTACTATCGAAGTCTGAAAATTCATACCAGAATCTTCTCTTTCTCTGATAAACATCTTAAAAATATCCTAAGGGGGATTTTGACTGAATAAATTATATGATCCTTGTTATTGGTCTAACATATGTAACAAATTGCTTTCTGAGAGGGATTTTTTGTGTCTTGTATTAAAGTTTTTTTAAGTTTGTTAAATATGTTGGGCTTATCTGTTTTATAGGGGATTTTCTTCTTAAAGCTTAAAATTTAAAAAAAATATTTAAAATTCTATATTTATATATAAATATAAATATAAATTATTTACCTGTATCTAATTAAAAGGTATTTCTGGAAGAGAAATTTTAAGTTCTTTTTATAAGATCTAATTTATTATTTAATTAATAAAATTTAACATTTTATGGATAAAATCGAAATTAAAAATAAAATAAATTAAGTTAAATTTATAGTTTTACATCTTAAAGTATGTCTCTATTCATTTGCATTACTTCTTTTTATTATTTAGTTAAAACAATATCGTAGTGTGAATTTGATTATTTAAATAGTTAAATTGTTTTTTCAAATTTATTGTTTATAATTAAAGAGTTTAAATAATTGTCCTCGGATATATTATAAACTATTATTCTTATTTAATAAATCATTGATATAAGTTCTAATGTTACCTTTATTTTTTTAAAAATATATAGATATAAATAATGGATTATTTACTATTTCATTTGTGTAAAATTATTGTTTTACATTTTCGAAGCCCTTTAAAGAGGGGTTATTAAGATAGTCTTATAATAAAATAGGAGTTTATTTAAACTTCATTAGTTTATAAGGTAGTTACTTAATAAAAATTAAAAATTTTTTATTTACTTTTAATTTTATATATAATAAAATTGATCAAATTTATATACTAGGATTATATTAATTATTACATCATTTTCTACAAGTTTTTTTAGTAAATCTTTACATTAATTTTGTATTTATTCATAGTGATCAGATTTGGAATATATAGCTTGGCTTATTGCGGACAGCATATTATTACTTTACTAAAAAAAATTAAAAAATACTATTGTCTCAATTTTTTTATAAAATTTTTTAAAATTAAAAGATTTAATATCTTTTTTATGCAAAATAATTACAAATATTTATTTTTTTTGGTTGAAAGTAAATATATAAATATTAAAATTACATCATTTTATAGTGGTAATAAAACAAGGTTATTGTCGTCTAATAAATTCTGAATCAATTATACTTAATCTTGTTATGTATTTATAGAAGCTATGCTTGGAAATGTATATTATTCCATTATTTGTTAATAGTTTAAGAAAATTTTATTAGATTATTTATATGCTTTAAAATAAATTTTAATTATTTTTTTAGGTCAATATTTTATTTTGTTTGATTTTTTGTTATATAATTAATATATTAAAATTTTTATTAATTTATTAATAATAAGTGAATTAAAATAAAAATAGCTAGCGAAATATATATTAAAAGTTTTAATTATATTTGAAATCACGTAATATTTTATTTTATCGAATCTACATATAATAAATTGTAAATTCATATTTTTTATTAAATTAATACCTGCATTTACTTAATTTTTCAATTATTCGAGCTAAATGAGCAATCATAAATTTTCGTATATAACATATTTTTATAATTTAAGCTTAATATACTATTTTGATTAATATAAAAGGTAATAAAAAGCTATAAAAATTTTAAAAAAATATAATATAGTTGAGAATTAAAATTGATTTTAATATAAAATAATATACAAATTTTAATTTAATTAATTTAGTATAAATAAAAAAATATATATACATACTTTTAATGGTATCAAATCTCTAATTTTTTATCAGTTAATCTATTGGAAGATAAATTACGTGATACTTTATGATTATTTGTTTATTATATAGATATTGACTATTATGATTGATTTTATTTTTAATATTATAAATTAGAATAATTATTATTTTTGCTTTCCTACATTTGAATAGATTTTTAAATTGATAAATCATGCTATTTATATAAATATTTATTTTTACTCTCCTTTTTTTCATATGCTTTTGGTCTATATTTTTTAGTATTATATATATGTTTAAATTCTTTGTCCCAATTTTCAGCTTAAAATTATTTTAATAAATATTCAACCCCTACTTTATTTTTGACAGCATTTATATAATCTATAAAATTTACTAGTTTTATATAAAAATCTTATCTAAACTTATAAGAAATATCATGATGATTAGCTGTGTTTACCCACCATGGCATATAAGATTTATTAAAAGCGTTTTCAAAAATTAATCTTCCATTCATTATGTCTACAAATTTATAAATTAATATATTAATATATAAAATACTATATATATTAATTATTTTACGAACTTCTTTATCGTTATCACCATGCATTACAAAAATAGGACACTTAACAAATTTGATCATAGCATAATTTGGAAATAAGTCTTATTTTTATAAATTTTATAAACCAGGATTAATTACTCTAAGTCCGCTGGCAATAGGAGACTATAAAATTAATCCAAAAACTGGTGTATAATAATTAGAAGCTAAAAACGTACTTGGTCCACCTAAAATATATTAAAAAAAATATATATTTTTATTTAAAAGTATAAATGTATAATTTCTTATAAAAGGTTTATAATTTTTTATTTTATTCCTCATTTTTGACATTTTAAATTTAACAAACTGTAACATTTTTAAATATTCTTTATTATATAAATATCATTAAAAAATGAATTTAATTGATAATATTATAATATTAATAAAAATGGATAATATTATATATGATTATTTTATTTCAAAAATATTTTTATGATTAAGAAAATTAAATTTTAGTAAATAATAAGAATATATTTTTGTATTTAAAATAAAAGGTTTAGTTAAATATAAATTACTTCCTAATGATTGTCCATATACTATGATATTATACCATTCATATTATAATGTCTAAGTCACAAACTCATATACAGTTTCAATTGATTAAATTATATTTAAATCTGTCGTACTTTTATTTTTAATTCCATAACCTTGATAATCATATGCAATAATGTCGATTTATAGTTCATATGAGATTTCTATTAAACTTTCTCTAATGTGAAATAAATCTGTTGAATTTCCGTGTGAATATAAAATTATTTATTTGCTTTAATAAAAATTTATTTTGGTATTTAAATATAATATTGAATATTATTGTTATTTTTTTATAAATGCTTTTAAATTTTAAATTCAAATTACCTCTTTTTTTAATTTGATTTATAGTAGTTTTTTTTTTACTTATTTTATATATACATTACTGGGATTTTGGTATTTTTATTTGGAGTTAATAATAAAATATGGTATTTAATTATATTTCCAAAAATTATTTCAAGATCATCTTATTAAAGAGGATATAGCTTAGAAAATTTCTTTATTTTTAATTTTAAAATTATTATTTTCTATTAAATTAAATTACTATAAATAATTAAACCAATTACATAAGTTTCGATTTATCCATAAACATGATGAAAAATTCCATCTTTTTCTAATTCATATTCTAAATTATAATAAAAATTAAAGTATAGAATTTAATTTAACTGTAAAACTTTAATTTATTTTTTGTACTTTCTGGTGGAAAGAATGCTACTTTTTTTAATAGACAGTCTCTGCAGCCTATAAAACCTAAACAATTAAAACAACATAAAAGACAATTCATATTCAATTTTAATATTGAATTTAATTTATATTATTATATTTATTTTTTTCTTAATATATTAAAAGTTAATTTTTTTTTTTTTTAATTTTTAATAATTTCTAAACAAGTTAAGAATTTCAAATAAACTTCTTTGGATTAATTAATATATAACAAGTAATGTTATTGATAATTATTAATATTTACCTATTAATTATTTTATTTAACTTGCATTTATATATTCTATTTATTCTTTTTTTACAAATATACACCAATGTGTATTAAAATATATTTAATAAAAAACAAAATTAAAGAAAAAGTATTGGATTTTGTAAGCATTTCATTTTACAATAATAATTTATTTTTTTTTTTATTTATATAAATATACAAAATTTTGAAATAAACTTTTTGAAAAATTAAACCTATTATTAAAAACTCTGATGTAGAAAAATATAAATTTTTTTATATAAAAACTTAGAAATTAAAAAAAAATTGATATATATATAAATATAAAAAAATATTTTAAAATTTTAAACAAGAAATTAAATTATCAGTGTAAATCTAATAAAACATTTTTTTAAAAAAAATGATTTTCTGGTGCTCTAAATGAGTTAAAGTTGGAATAAACTTGTGATAAGGACCTATCTTGTTATTCTTGGGTATTCATTTAAGCAATTTATTATTTTAATTAAGAATTATTGTTATTATAATTATTTTGATCTACTCTATAGGATAAGTTTTAAGAATTTTCATAGTTAAATAATGAAAATTAATTTTCATAATTCTTTACTGTAGTTCTAATTTATATATCATTTGATAATATGTTTAAAAATTTGATTTTATCCTATTATAGCTAATCTTATTTATCTTTGTAGTTCTATGATAAAGAATTTATGTCTTTTATTTTTTTACCATCTTTCCAAATACCGTATTTTTCTTATTTATTTAGCAAAATAAAATTTCCTTCACCTTCTTGCTTGTCATCTTTCCAAGAACCTATAAATTTTCTTTAATCATCGAAAATTAAGATTCCAAACCCATTTTTCTAAAATTTATATTATAAATAATTTTTATATTAACTAAATTAAAAGTTGTTTTCATAAATTTTTCTTACACAATCATTATAAAAATAACCTTCATATTATCTACCATCTGGATATCTAAGCTATCCAAATCCTTGCCTAATGAAATTTTTAAAATTTTTAAATATTAATGCAGAATAAAAAAATTATTAATACCTTTTATTATTATCCCAATTTCCAATATATATTTTAAAATCTGACCAAACATAAACTCCTTTAAAAATATATTTTATATTTATTAATTAAATAGAGTTGATAATTTTTAATAAATGTATATATATGCTTACCAAATCCGTGAATATTGTTTTAATATAAATCACCCACATAATAACTTTTATCAATCCATTCAAATTTACCTCGCCCATGTTTTTTTCCCTATTTATATTCACCTTTATAAAAACTTCCATCAGCCCATTTTTCTACGCCTTCCCCGTCTTATCTATAAAAATATAGGTAAAATTTTTAGCAATTTTTTATATTTATTTATTTTTTTATTATTATATTTTCTTAATTCATAATATTTATATTTTCTTAATTCATAATATTTATATTTGGATTCATTTTTATTACAAATCATTTATCCAATTCCCTTAATATATAGTTCCGTCTAAATGAGTGTAGGTTCCAAATCCATAAGCAACATCATTTTTCCATTCTCCTTCATAGACATCTCCATTTGCATGAATTAATCTTCCTCTTTTATTGGCCTTTTATATAAGGTAAATAAATTTATTTTCATTTTATTAACATATTTATATATAATTTTTATATATATTATGGTAAAAATTAAATAACCTTATTATTTTCAAAATAACCTTCAAATTTGCTCCCATCTGGCCAAGTTAACACACCTTTTCCATGTCCTATATAAATATTAGAGAAAAATAATATTTTATAAAGATAAAATAAAAAATGAAGATAAATTAAAAGTTAGTATATTATACTCTATAAACAAAATAAATAAATAAATAAATAATATAAAATAATCATTTCTATATTTTATTTATATATTTTATTATATACTTTTTCTATCTATCCATTCTCCAAAATATACGGCTCCATTTTCAAGAGTAATTTATCCTCTAAATTCTTTATTTTATGAATTCGATTCATTTATATCATCTTACCCAAAATAAAAGGGCTTTATGTTTCTAAATTTTATAAAATGTTATATTTTTTTTACTAATAAAATTAATATGTAAATACCAAAAAAGTAATAATTTTTTTTTTAATTTTTTTTTTTTACTTTTAATTGAAATTTAAAATTGTTGTACTATAAGTTTCTAATTGTTCATTTACTTTTAAATTGTATTATGCTAATTACATTTTTTAAACCATTTTACGAGTTAAAAATGATCTAATAATTGCCTATATTTTAATTATTTGTTGATCATACTATTTTAAATCTTTTAATTTAATTCTTGAATATTCGCTGTTAGAAAAAGTATTATTTATTTAATCGTTTTCTTGCTAATATTATTGCTCTCTAATACAACTGCAATTTCCCATCAAGTATTTATGTTTTCTAATATTTTAATTGTAATTTTTATTTTTATATTTTTGGATTAATTATATAAAAGTTCACTGAATTTTATTTTATTTTTTTTATTTTATTTTATTTTAATTTTATTAAAAAATTCTGTTTATAATTTTCTATATGTTTTTAAATTGTTAATTACTATAATTAATTGTTTTTAAAATCACAAGTGAATTATTAGAATAAAAATAAATTAAATGAGTGTAAATAAAAAAATATTGTAGAAAATTGTTTATTAATTTGATTTAATTATTTTTAATTCATCAATTTTGCAAACTAATTTTTAATAAATAATAATAGTATAATAAAATATTTAATAATTTTATTTAATTTAAAAAGTAAATTAAAAATAAAAACTATAAAATTTCTGATATATAAAATTATTTAATCATATTATCACATCCCATAAATAAATATTTAAAAATGACATAATATGTAACAAATAGAATTATAGATTACTTTTGTACTTCAGGTTTAAAAAAATTAATAAATTTTAATAGCGAATAAAGAGAGGGTATTTCTAAATAATAAATAAATAACTATTAATAAATAATTTTTGTTTGAATTTAAAATATAATATAAAGATAAATATAAAAAATATTTAAACAATGATTATTTTATTATTATATTCTAAAGAAAAGTTTTTGACAAATTTGGAATTATTTTATGGTATAATTGATAAGGACATGGACACGGGATATGTAGAAGGAAAAATAGTAAATACAAATAAAAACGGAGAAGTTTGGTTAGATTTAATAGGAGATAGGACTTTGTGGTTAAAGTGTACTTATAATGAAAAATAAAAAAAACCTATATCTTAAGTTGATTTTTTTTATTTTCATCAAAACGTAACAATAATTATACTCATATTTTAAAAATCATGCTTTATTTTTATTTTATATGAATATTTATCATTTATTTATTATTTAATTATTAAACTTTAGAGTATAGAAGAAGACGCTGAAGGCAAATTTCCTATTCCAATATAATAAATAAATAATGATTTGAGGTAACGTATATACCTATATATATATAATTTATTTTAATTAAATTTCAATTTTTTATTAAATATTTTACATTAAAAAAAATAGTAAGAACGGGAAGAAATTGTAGCATGAATATGATTTGGTGCCATATCTTTAAGCATAAAAATACGAAGATTATTGCTTGGTTTTAACTTTTAAAAGACAAAGAGATTTGGTAAAAGAAAACGCAATTTCAGTAATAGATATAGCTATTGGGCAAAAAAATAAAAAAAAAATTCACGGGGATATTACTTACGTTATTCCAAACCAATTTCAAGCATTGAAAAGTTTAATTTCATTTGGTGAGCCTAACAAGAATAGAATAATTATAGTTAAATAGAGTAAATTTTTTATATGGTTTAAAATATTTAATTTTAAATTAAATATAGTTTTCTGATTAATATTGGGATAAAAAAATATATCTAATAAATATTTTTTTATGATAAAGGAAAAAGTTTTTTGATGCAATAATTTGCACCTTAAATTATAGATAAGTATCCTCATAAAAATCATGGTTATTATGAATTTAATAATGATGTCGCCTTAATGTGTTTTCCTTAAGGTATCAGATTTCATATATAAGATTAATCACCTTAAGCTTTTAGTTTTGTATTGACAAATGAAAAATAAGAAAGTATTTATTGTACAACTTTAGTATTTACAGAAATAGCTTAAACAGATATCTTAAAGCAAATTGTAATTTAATGATAAAAATGGAAAAAATAATTTATAATAAGTTTATTAAAATTAATTTATTTTTTTTAAATTAGGAACAAATGTATAAAATAAGTTCGTAAGGAAATTAATTATATTAAGAAAAAGCAATTTGCTTAGTTTCACATTATGATTATTTTTTTGAATAAAAGGAGCTTTTAAAATATATATACAGGTTCCATTTAGCCAAAAATAGTATACGATTAGAATAAGTAATTTCAAAAATATTGGGAAAATTGTAGTTTAAAGAAAATTTACAAAACATTTTGCACAAAAATTAATGTGTTTCATTAGATTTGGGTAATTGTGTGTTAAATTTTAGGCAAAATGTTTATTATCAACATTTCGATGAAGAAAGTATAAAAGTTTTAATGATGGTATTTGACACAGATAAAATAATATCATTAGTTTAGTGCATATTATTGGAAAAATAAATATACTTAATTTCCAAGTAAAAATCTCTAATCACATTAGTTTCATCTGCCCTTTTATCTTTAACTTATCCAATGTAATGGCTTTATCCTTGGATTCCAATTTTAAGTGATGCAATGAAGTAGGGTTAATAAGTATAATAAATATATATATATAAATAAAAAATAATATTTATAAGAATTTAAAACTTATATCAAGATGTTTTATTTTATGTTAATGATTTTGGTATTCAAGCATATTATATATTACAATTTTAATTTAAGGCGCCAGTTCCATTTATTATTGGAATTGATTAAAATGACCCAGATCATTAACAAGGCTTATAAAGTGATACTATATCTGCATATATAGATACAAATGATCTGCTAAATATTGAAAGTATTCCTAAGCTGCCCGAAAAGTATTAATTTTAAATAAAAATTTAATTAGAAAACTTGTATTATTATTAAAATTTTATATATTTTTTAAAGGATTTACAAAACATTATATAAAAAATTGTAAAAGTATGATAGAATGAGAAATGAATAGAGACATTATATAAATGAGTTTATTGAAAAAAGTGACGAATGTTTTTATAAAGTTTATTTGGATGGATTTTAATTTGATTTAAATTATGACTCATATGTAGTCAAAGATGCATTTTTCGAGTTTATGTGCAGTTTAATTCACAATTACTTTTATTATGTAATATTATAGTAGGCAAAAAAATATAATTACCTTTATTTTATTTGTAAAATAATTTAAATATTTTATTTACAGGTTCATTATGACAGTAAAAGTAACAATGGATAATTTTAAATGTGTAACGATATATTGGATGTGAAAAAATATTTAGCTTATCATAAAGCTTAACCCTAAGGCTTTTTGTAAACTTATATAGAAAAATCGGCAAGTTTTTCTTATTTCATAGAATAAAGATATTTTTAAGATTCTGATAATATCATGTATGAATTCATAGACAAATGTATAAAATAAAAAAGGTAAAATTTTAATTTTAAAAAACATTTTGTTATTTTATTCAATTAAAATTTTTTTCATTTAGATCTAAAGGGTAACTTTTTATTTCTATTGACTACAATTGTTATAATGAAGTTATTAATTTTAAATAAGAAGAGAATTAAAATCAGGGTACTAAATATAATAATTAATTGTAACATAAGATTTTTTTTACAATATATTAGAATGGTTATTTTTTTTGTAAAAATAATTTTTTCATTTAAATAAAGTATACAGCTACAATTATTTTCCTAAATTGGATAGTTAATATATGATTAAAGAAGAAAATGAGTTTTTAGACAAAAGTTTAGAATTATCATAATCAAAAATGAAAATAATGGTTTAAGAAGAAAGATTAAAATACGAATATTTTACATAGCTAAGGAGTTAGGGAAAAAAGGGAATGAATAAACTTTTAGATGAAATTTATTATTTGTGGTTTATAGTTAGTTTTTAATTTATAAAAGAATTTTCAACCATTAGAACCGATTCTGATTAAAACTATGGTGCCAATAGTATAAATAACAGCTAATTTAATAATTCTAATTCAAATAGTAGTAATTAAAATTAAACATAATTTAATTAAAATGAAGAGGAAAAAAATAACAATAATAATAGTTATTTTATAAACAAAAAAAATAATCAAAATGAATTTAATTAAAGTGATAAAGAACAATTTTTGATTTTATTAAATGATATATAAATTTTTATGTTAAGAAAGTTAATAATTGATGGTTATATAAATGAAGATAAAGAGAAATATTTTTTATGTACTATAGAAAGTGCCGGATATTTAGGGTTTCATAATTTAATAGAAGAATTATATAAGGGTAATAAAAATAAAAAAATGTAGTAATATAGTTTATTTATTTATATAATTTTTAATTTAGATATGGTTCAAGGAGATAAACATTTTGCTTGTTAGCCAAAATATAATAGTGTTTATTTTAAAGCTAATAAAAATGCTTTTTAAAAAAATAATTAAGAAAATAAAGTCGATATTTAAAGAATTGTAAAAAAGATTGAAGGTTCAATTGATTATGTAGAGTTTGAAAAAAAGTATTTTTTTAGATTTGAAAATTGCTAATAATGTTAAAAAAAAATCACCTTTGATTATTTAGTGGTTGGTGAGAATTTAGAAAAAGATAATTCATATTTTTGTTAATGTATATTCTCCAATAATTAATAATTTTAAGAAATTAAGTAAAATATAATTAATATAAGAAAAATTTATAAGTTAACTAATAGTTATTATAAATTTTATATATAAATAAAAGGATAGATGTAATTTAATTAGGGACTGAGTTTAATGAGGCTAAAAATAAATATCAAAGGGAATCTTCGTTCTTTTTAGTAAGCCCTTAATTTTTGGCAGATTAAGTTAAAAAAAAAGGATTGATGAAAACATTATTAGATAAAAATTTGAATAATTTTTTGTAAAATATTTTATTTTACTCAGAACTGATAAATTTGCCTTCCTATTTTTTAGAGTATTACAACAATTTCTTAAGTTTGTAACTTTAGAAAAAAAGCTAAATTAGTTAAGATAATTCTTTCAATCTTAATATATAATCAAAATCATAATAAATGGAATGTTTACTGAATGATAAAATTTAGGAGTTCAAAAATCTATTAGGTATTTATATTTTATTTAAATTATAAAAATATTTATAATTAAATTATTTTATCATAAAATTAAGAAACTTTAAAGAGAGGAAAAGGATTAAGTTAGAGTACAATATAAGGAGTTAATGGAATAAGCCCAGGTAAAAAATAAGATTCTCTTAGCAAAATTAGATATTTCTTCCAAAAAAGCAAAGTCAAATTAGGAACATAAGATATGTATTAAATATATTCGCAAATATAAGATTAATTTTAATAAAAAGTAGATGATAAAATAAAATAGTTTGAAGAAGATATGAATAATATTGATGAATAGTAATAATTTCTAATTTACATATAAATTTTTTTATTTTAAATTTTTTAATTAAATTGAATCATTTATTTTATTTTTAGAACTAATAAGATTCAGCTTTTAGGTAATATTAATAAGCATTAGAATGATTTAAATTAAAAAAGCAGTTTAAATAATATAAAAGAAAACATATTTGTTGATTAGACAGATAATAAAAATTAAAATTGTAATATAAATGAAAAGATAATTAGTAACGGTCATAAATTATATTAGCAATAATAATAAATGCAAGCAACAGTTTAAGTGTAATAAAATTAAATAAAAATGGAAATGTAAGTACCTGAATAAAATATTTGATATTTTCTATATTATATAATATACCTTTATTTAATTTTTCTATTGACTATTATTATTATTTTCATTTAAATTAAAATTTATATTAAAATATATATAGCTATCAAATTAATATATTTTAAAATTAAATGTAAAAAATTATTCTTAATTAATTCAGTTATATTTAGTTAATATTAAAATAATTTTTAGTAGTTAATTTATAAATTTTAAAAATTAAAAAAATAGTACTAATACGTACTAATGAACGATAAAATATTTCGTGCAATAATAAAAGTATTAAATTTATATATATTTTTTTAATTTTATTATTTTAAGGTTTATAATTTAAAATAATTGATATGGTATTTATATATCATATCTTTATTTTATAATTTGGATATTATAATAGGTGTTAATTTATATATTTATATGTAAAAATTATATTATATATAGATTATTATAAGTTATTTTTAATATAATTTATAGCTTTTATAATATTTTATTTATGCAATTCAATTATCATATTTTATAATGATTTATATTTATTTTCTTTTTATATTTTATAATATTATATTTTAGATATATAGTTGGATAAATTAGTTATTTTTTGAGAATTTTTGATAAAAAAATAGATAGATTTATATAGATAGATAAACAAACAGAGTATTTTTTAAATATTTTTAATATTTAATCTATTCTTCAATTCTTTTTTTTTCCTAATAAAATAAAGGGAAGAGAAATTAATATGAGTTAAATTTTTATAATATAAGGGTTTATCTTTTCTAATTAATTTAGCTTATGGGTTTATTATGAAGACTAAATTAAAAGAAAGAAAGGCCTTAATAGCCTGAGTTTATTTTTCAATAAAGATATAATTTCTAATTTATTCCAGATAAATAAATTAAAAATTTCAATTAATAATTGGGAGAACCTTTTTTTTTTTGTTATTATTTATTTGTATTATTATTTATTTTGAGAGAGTGAGAGTGAGTGAGTGAGTGAGGTAATGAGTGAGGTTGAAAGGCTTGAGGAGGAATTTTTTTATGCTTTTTTTTTTATTATTAATTAATTACAGGCTTTTGATAATAAATTAATTTATTTCAATTAAAATTAACTAATTAATAAATTTAAAAGGTTTTTTTTTAAATTTTTGAATTTAATTTATAACACGAATAAAATGAATTGATGTTATAATTAATTCTATTCAAAATATTCTTAATATAAAATAATATTAAACTTTGTATTAACTTATAATTATCTTTTGATAATTTATTAAAAAATTTATAAATTCAAAAACTCAATACAATACAACATAACACAACGCAACGCTACACAACACAACTCACTAAATTTAATAAAAAAAAAACAAAAATTTTTTTTTATAATTTAAATATTAAATATTACAACTGTATTCAGTATTCTTAATTTTAGATTTATTTTTCTTTAAAAGATTTTAAAAAATATAAAATTTTTATTTATTATTAGATTGATATATTATTTGTTATTATTATTTTCATATGCATTATAAAATTAAATTTCTTTTATTTTACACACAAAAATTAATATCAAAAAAATACAGCAATTTAAATTTTTATAATTAATTTTTTTAATGAGATAATAATGAATTAATTTTTTTTTTAAAATTTCAAAATTTCGTAGAATAACATACAGTTTTTTTTATTGTTTTTTTTAACTATTATGAATAAATTTAAATAGAATTATAAATAAATTTTCATATTAACATCAAAGAATTATTTTTTTAATTTTATTTAAAAAATTTTAATATGACTTAATATAAAATTATGATTAAATTTAAAATCTTTGTACAAATTATTATTGATTCAATTTTTAAAATTAATCTATATTTGTTAATATTCATAAATTTTATTACTTACTCTTTCTAATTAAAAAATATTGGTTATATTATTATAATATAAATAACATATGTTTTTAAATTTAAATTATTATCTAGAATTCCTAGTTTTTATTAAAATATATATATATTTATATTTGATTTAATAAGTAATATTAGATTTAATTAAATTATTTAGAGTACTTTGATAAAATCTTAATATTTAATTCTTTTAGAAATGATATTAAGAAAGCTAATAGTTTTTAATTTATTAATGTGTATAATTAAATTTGAATTTTTGAAATTTAATATGAGATTAATTTAATCAAAAAATTGTTAATTTTAATATAAAAAAAATTAAAATAAATAAAAATTTATATAATAAAATAAAAAAAATCTATAACATATAAATAGTTCTCTTTCCCTTTTATGAACATAGATGATTATTCATTCCTATATTAAACAGTTTTTAAACACTTTTATTCAAATACAATTACTATCTATAAAAATCCAAATAGATTTTTAAACAATAGAAGCCAAAAAAAGTAATTGTATTTTTTCGTATCCCAATAAGGAAGAATAATTAGATTCCGTCTTTTTATTTATAATATATAATATATAATATTTAATAATATAATAATAAAATTAATTAATTATAAAATTTAAATTAAAAATTTATTTAATTATTCTTAGCATTTTTAAATTTTAAAATAAACATAATTTATAAAATTATTAAAAGTATATAGAATATACTAAAAAAACTGAATTAAACTGAAATAAATGCACTAATTTATAAACTTATATATGTATATAATTGATTGATTTCTCTAATTTCTTTTTCCATTTAAATAGATAATCAAGTTGAATAAATTATTTTCCATAATTTATACCATATTAATTGAGTTTAATCCTTAGTGTTCAATGTATTTTTAAAAATAGTAAGAAATCTCCAAATTTTATTAATATAAAACATTGATAAATATTATTTAAAGCTATTTTAATTAAGAATTTTATAATTTTATTTATATTTTTAATGTACAAATAAAAATAGACAAAAATTGATAAAAAATAATCATTCTTCTTTATATTTTAAGATTTATTTGAGCCCTTCAATATTTTTGAGATTGTTATTATTTTTAAAATTTCTATTTTATTTCATTTGATTTGATATATCATCAATAAGAGACTTAGAATAATATTTAATTTAATTTTCATTATATTATTCTTATATTTGTTCATTATCTTATTAGGAATGAGATGAAACATTTTCTAATTTTTATTAATTATTACTATTTTCGGTATTTATAGTTTGTTATGGAATTTCTTTTTTTATCTAATTAGAACTATTTTAATTGATGGTTGTTTCAATTTTCTTTTAATCAGAAAGATTTTATTTCTATGAGCCTTTGTCTTAATCTTGCGTTTAACCATTTGAATTTGATTTATTTTATTAGTCTTAATAATTGTTATTTTCTTCATTTAAGTTTAGAGACTAATTTTAATTCCTAAGGTATATGAAAAAAAATTTTTTATATAGAATTAAAAAATGTGGTCCTTATTATTAGATTATATTTAATGTTTAATATAGCATAGTATCAATTACTTATAAATAATATATAATTGTTTTGAAATTTTTAAAATACAAAGGACTTTCATAAATTTAATATATTAAACATCAATAAAAATTAATTAAAATAGAGTCTTATAAAATATTTAAATAGAAAAATAGGTTAAAAAATTTAGAATCAGTTTTAATAAGCAAATTTTAATTAATTAAAAAAATAAATCAAACAATTAATTTATTAAATTTTACATCCTATCAAAAATTATCAAAATTTGGATATATAAATATATTAATCGTGAAAATTCTTATTATAGTAATTAAACAAAAAAATCATATATTATTTAATAAAATAGTTTGAAAATAAAGACATTTCTATACAAATTTAAATTTTGTGACTGCCTCTTAAAAATGAAAAAAATTAATGACTAATAATTTAATAATAATGAAAAAAATAAATTAATACTATAAATATTTTTTTTACACATTTAAATTTTACGGATTAACATTTTATTATTATTACTATATTTCTCTTTTATGTTAGTGGCATTATTAATCTTATTTTTCTGTATTTTACAAATTTGAAGAATAATAGTAAGGATTTTGACTAATATTTCCTTAATTATTTTATTTCATATTGTTATTTATATATCTTTAGTTTTAATAATTAGTATTCATATTATTTATTGTATTATTGCTTGTACTTCTGCTTGCATACTTTGAGATTTTTTGTTCTTTTTTGGGTTCTTTTTTTTAAATGATTTGAAATTTATATTATATTTTTTATTGATTTTATTGAGAACCTAATGGCTAAAACCAATTTTTATTTTAAGTTTTTTCTTATACATTTTCTGGCTATTCATCTTATGATTTTTTATTTTCAGAACTTATATTTGATTAAGTTTCGGTATTTTATTTTAGTGTCTCTTTATTTTTTATTTCAATATTTTCCTTTATTTTGTAGTTTTTATATTTATAGTTTTATTTCAAGATCATGGATTATATTCTTTTCTATTTAAGCAACTTTTCAGCCAAAAATTGGTCTCTCATGAGTTACTTATCTTGAATAAAAATTTTTAAATATATTTTAAAATTAATAAAAAAAAAAATTATTTTTATACCTTATATCTAATTACTATTTGATTGATTTTTTATAGCCTTGAATATCCCATATCTAAACTAAAATTTTGGCAAATTATATTTAGCAATTTCTGATTTTTATATATCTCCATGTTAGTAAGAACTAAAAATTATAATTATTAGTTTTTATAATAAAATTATAAATTTCATTTTTACAAATTATTAAGAATTTCGTTAAGATGTGTACTGTAAAATTCCTTTTAATACTTGTTAATCTATATCATATTGCTAATTTTTTTGCTCTTTTTATATAAAATTAAATTTATATCTTATAATAATATAAAGTTTCAAAATATAAATTTAATACCAGAATGGATTTTTATAAGAATTTGAAAAATTGAGTACACTAATCTTCATTTTATAATTCTAATAAGTAAAAGTCCTGTATTTATTTTATTGATAAAATGGTTTATTATGAATTCTCTTTTACATATAATTTGAATTATTCTATGTTATCTATATTTCTTATCATAAGTGAGTTTTAAATTAAATTATGTACAAACTATATCTTTTGGTTTTCTTTAATTACTTTAAAGTACTTGATATTTTCAATGATCTAAATTAAAGTCAAATTTTATTTATTATAAATTTTATTTTATTTTTTTATTTATATTCTTTTATAAATTAATAAGATGGTATTAAAAATAGATAAAATATAAATTTTTATAAATATACTGGAAAAATTTAATTATAATACCTAAATTAATTGTTAATATTTCAAATATTATAAGTTTATTTATGGGTGATTTAAAAAATCTTAGATAGATATTTCTAACTTAGAATTTAGCCTGTAAAGTATGTATTCATCTTTAATAATATTTTCTAATTTGAACTTTTAAATAAATTAAATTAATATTTTTATTTTTTTATATAAACAAATGAAAAATTATAAAAATAGATAAAGCATTTTTCTTATTTATCATATAATTTATATAAAATGTAGTTATGATTTATTTTTATTACTGTTTCATTAATTTGCTATTAAAATAATTATTCTAGATGTTTTTGATTTTCTTCATCCATTTGAATTATATTATATTGAATGTGTTTGAATTTTATTTTTTATTTTTTAATAAATAAATTTACTTATTATTAATTTGTAGAATTACATATTCTTAGCTTTAGGAATTATTCACATACTAAGAGTAAAAATTTAATATAAAAATAAGAATTTTTTATTAACTTTATATACCAAGAAAACATATAATCTTATAAATTACAATAATTAAATTTACACTTAACCATTACAAAATGATAGTTATATAAATAAAAATGTATTTATATAAAAAATTAAGATTTATGTTATGGAAGAATTAGAGTACTATTTATTAGTTTCTTTTCAATAGGTGTATTTTATATATATCTCAATTTAAACCAAATATTTTATGCTTTCATTTCATCTATTATTATAAAAAAATGAGACTGAGTTTATAAAAAATTATAATATAATTATAAATATTTTATTAGTTTACTCTTTTTTGATAGGATTTTTTTTACTGTTAAAAGACTCTAAAAACCAATATATTTCTCCTTTTGTTTTAATTTTTATTTCTGTTTATTTTATATCATTTAAAAGATCATTTCTTAAATCTTGGTCTAGTAAACTTTATTCCTCTAAAATTTAATAAATTTATTTTAGACAAAATAAGGTGCTTTTTGGTTCGTAATAACTATTTACACATTTTTAAATTGTTTCTTTGTAAAGGTCTTAAATATATTTATTTAATTAAGGTATATAAAGGCTTATTTAAAAAGCTTTTACATAGTAAATAAAGTAAAATAAATAAAATTAATATTTTAATTATTAAATCATAATTTTACTTAAAGCTTCTATATATTCTTTATTAAGATATTTTAAAGATGCATTAATTAATTTAACTTTTTATTAATTTATTTCATGTGAAATGAAATCGTAATATTCATCAGTTTATTTCTCTAAAATAATAAATAAAAATTTTTAAGAGATACTAGCATAATAATAAAATAAATTTATATAAATTACATTGATTTTATTCATTAATTTATTTTAATTATATTTATATATTATAATAGTATTTATCGTCCATCAAATCCTACGCTTATTTAAGATATTTTTCAACCTATAAGTAAAAATAATATTATTAGAATGACATATATTAAAATTTAATAAATTACAAAAAATAAATATTAATATAAAATAAAATTTACTTTCGTTTAAATTCCGATTTTTAAACAGCATATTGCCTGTTCTAATCTGCAATATATATAATAACTTTACAATTTAATCATTTTTGCCATTTCTTTTATATATCTGGAATTATTTTCGTATTAATTTTAGCCATTAATGATATTGTTTATACTAATACTATTATTATTGTTATTATTATTATTGCTGTTATTATTTAAATGAGAGTCATCATTATTATTATTGTTGTTGTTGTTATTGATATTCGATTCATTTTAATTATGTTTTTATAGTATTTCCAAGAAAACAGAGGGTTGATATTATTTAAATAATTTTTCAAAAGCTTATGCTGCAATTTCAAATTAGTCTATGGCATTCATGTAGTACTCAGTGTTTTCTGAGTAGGTTTGAAAATCGACTGAAATCGAAACTATACTTGTATTTTGAGTTTCTATAAAATTAGCTAATATTTAAAAAGTTTAAGCAAATTGCATGCTTCGACAGGCATATAAAATTTCAATTTTATTTTCATTTTTTTGCTTTGTGTATAAAGTAGTGCTTGAATTATTGGAATTGTTTAAGTTTTACAGGTTTATTTGGTTTCTATTCAAATTTAAAAATTTAGTTTTTAATTTATCAATAAAAATTATTAATAATTATTTAATTTTATATTCTTTACCTATTATTTTGCTAGGAATCCATTCTCTAAGCTTGTTTTAAAAGATTTTCATTTGTTTATAAATTATTATTGGTTCCATAGTTATTTTAAATTTAATTAAATAATTGATTTTCCTGTTGTTTTTTCAATTTCTTTTTTAGGTGCTAAGAATTTCCTATTGAATTATACTAAAATTATAATGATTTTTAAAGATCTTATGGATTTTTAGATTCATAGAATTTTAAAAGATAAATTGAAGAAATATTATTCATACACAACCCAATACCATGTTCTTATTTAATTTTTTTATAATACTATAGGGCTTACTCATATTCATTTAAAGCTTTTTCTATATTTTTTTCATTAATTAATAAAGTTTAGCAAACTGTTGAGTGGCTTAAAATTAATTTTTCTGAGAGCTGTTAAAACAGTTTGAGTTCATAAGATTTTTATTGATTTCCAGATTCAATTATTCTAAAATTAAAATTATATTTTTAATTTTAATTAAAGGAAATAAAACTAAAATTTTTACTAAGTGGGGTCTTCATTTTTTAAATTTTTTATTAACTATTTGATTGGTTCATCAAAATTAGTTTTTAAGCAGCTCCACTACCAAAATATAAAAATAATACAAGTTATTATTCCCAAACAAATATTACATATTATAGAGACGGTAAATTATTTTTCTACACTATATTATAAGTCTCTTCCATCTTATTACAAATCTTCAATTCTTATTTACATTCCCAAGTAACCGACTGAAAATCCAACCAAATCTTCATCTGAATAATAATCTTTTTCAATTTATGGATTATATTAACAAACTTAAATCAAAAATAATTTCATATAATAATCATCATCTCCAATTTTATAATTTAGACTATGTTCAAAAGTATCATTTTACCTATTTATATAAAACAAACAGTTTAAAATATAAAAAATTAAAATAAATTATTTTTTATTATCTATTTTTGAAATTATTATATTTCTGTTATTAAATTGTTTTACGGGTTACAAAAATTTTATTGATTTAATGACATATCATCTAAAAAAGCAGTTTCTGTTTGAAAATTTTCCTGGTCTTCTATACTCGCATTAGTATTTTCAAATATAACTTAATCTAAAGTTTTTATTTTATCAGCATCTAAATAAGGATGAATATAAGGGTATCTAGTTTAATCACTACTTGGTTCGGAAACTAAAAACGAAATTATTTTACTTTCGTCTTCTTTGTCCTCCCAATACCTTTATTTCTTGATAAAATATAATAAAATACAATTTTATTATAATGTTGTTAATTGATATTATTTAGACAAATAATTTAATCATAAAAATGTGTTATTATTTACTAAATTTGATAGGTCTAAATCCATTGCATTAATTAAATATAAATCTCCTGAGTTATCATTCACCTTATACATTGTAGATACTACTGGTTTTCCACTTATTTAATCATAATACGGAATTGAAATAGATCTTTTAAATAAAAAATTCATATAATCATATAGAAATAAATATAGGCGAGCGTTTTTTTGGTACAAAATTTTTAAAAATTCCGTTTTTTTGGTACAAATTTTCAAAAAGTCCGTTTTTTTGGTACAAATTTCCAATTTTTTCAAAAATGTCCGTTGGTACAAATTTATTTTTTCCCATTTTAAAAATTTTTCGATCAAAAACCGTTTTTTTGGTAAAAAAAATATTTTTTTCAGAATTTTATTTTTTTTTC
>LDAU01000194.1:148994-242396 GCA_001447515.1 Pseudocohnilembus persalinus | reverse complement strand
AATAGTGGGTAGTTTAGCTATGCATGTTATATATGAGTTGTATTTTATATTAAAATTTTTTTTATCATTTTTGACTGTATTTTGAAAAAAAAATTTTTTTTAATAATATTATATATAATTTAAAATAGCCAAATACCTTAATAAATACTTTAAAACCCTTAAATAGGGTTTAATTAACAATAAAATACTTATATTTGTTAACTCCGCTTAACTCCGCTAAACTCCGGTAAACTCCGCTTAACTCTGGTAACTTTTTTTGGTACCGAATTAAAAATGTATTTATTAGATTACAATTTTTAAAAAAATTTATAGGAAAGATTAAAAAAATACTAAAGTAGAATTTGTTTACAATTTATAATAAATTTGATATAAATATTATATATTTCATAAAATATTTTCCCTCATTTAGTATATATAAGCAAATTACCCATTGCTATATACAAAGTTGACATTAATTTTGCATATTTATTTGTATAGTGAGTTATTAGGTCACATTAATTTTTTGATTTTCAAAATAGGGTTTAAATATTTTTTATGCTAAAAATACCCACCTTTAACATAACTAATCTGCCCATATAAATATTTAGTATATATTAATCTTAAAGTTAGCCGTTATATGATAGTCTTCATTCAATTTTTTAAAATTTATTTTTATCTTTTACCATATTTCATTCAATCTAACAATTACTCTCACCAATAAATATAAAAAATATACTATTATATTTTAAAATAACAATATAATATATTATTATGTTAAAAAAACAGTAATACTTACGATAAATATGTTTTCTCAATAAAAAATAATATTTTAAGTGTTGAAATGATATAAAATCAAAAAAGTTTATTTTCTTAAAAAAAATGAATTATATCAATTAAAAATGATTTAAAAGCTAAAATTATATTAAAATTTAATTATTGGTAAAAATGAAAAAAAAACGGTTTTTGGTCGAAAAATTTTTAAATAGGAAAAAAAAAAAATTGTACCAAAAAAACGGTCCTGTAAATATATGATACTCTGGTAGATTTTTTGTCATTATTAACTTACGAAGGGAATATTATGATTTTGTATTAAAAAGTATAAATTAATAAAAACCTCTATTTTAAGAAAATATTAATGAAATATAATAAAAATTGTAACCAAATTTATTTAATTATTTGATATAATTTTCTTCAAATATAAAATAATTTTGTATTAATCTCTGAAATTAAATCGAAATATTCCCTCCATAATTAAAAAATGATATATTAATCATACCTGATTATTAAAGGCATATAAATGGAATGATTTTTAATAAATTATAAAATATTTTTTAATTTACGATCCTTCATTTACTTCCCCTATTAAATACCAAGTTCTACATCTTGGTTCATATTCATATTTTCCAAAATATCTTAAATATTCACAGGTATTGTCTTCATCCTAATAATCTTCTTAAAATAAAATGTCTCCGTCTTTATTGTCACAACTAGCTTAATCTCCATTTTTATCTTCTTCGTTAAAAATTTATTCTCTATTTTATTATTAAAAATAATAAAAAAAATATTTAAATTATATATATGTATATTGAACATTGAAAATTATACACTCCCGGGAAAGTTGTCATCATTCCATCTTATTTCCTATAAATATTTTTTTTATTTTAAAAATTTTATTTATAAATTTAAGAAATTATATTTTTCTTTTTGTATATTATATATTTACCAGGCTGAATACGAAATATTAATAAGAATATCTTAATTATCTGGCTAAGATTTAAGTAAAACTAACATTATCAAAGAATTTGCGGCCTAACTTCTCATTTTATCAGTTTAATCTGCGTCTAAATCTAATTCTTCAGTATAATTTCTATGAAACCAGTCTCCATACATATTTTTTTCTAATAAAATTATAAATATATAAATTATTTACTTATATTGATATAAAATATTTACATTTATATTTATATTTTTATTTAAATATGGCTATTACATACTATATCTTCGGTACTAGTTCCATAATTATATTAATCTCTAAAAACACAAATATCAGTTAAATTATACCTGTTAAAAAAAGGGTCATCATATGAAGCATTAACTATAATAATAAAAATTAAATATTAATAATAAATAATAAATATTTAGATTTTAATTTAAATAATTTATAATAAATTATCTAATTTAAAAATTATATTTACTTAAAGTGGATTTTTAATTGTCGATTTCAAATCTTCTATGCTATTTACCAATTAACTGGTTTTACGTAATTATTTGCTAAAATGTCTATTATATTTTTACTAATTCAGCTCTAGATATAACATCTATTTACTCTTTTTAATCTTCTATTAATTATTCATTATAATCATCCAATCTAATAAATATTTAAAATATAGAGTTTATCTTCAATTTATATTATGAAAATTCTTTTTTATTTAAAATAAAATATTTAGCATCTTTTTATTTACATTTATTATACATCTTTATATAGTGAACTGAAAAATACACTTAGGGAAATTCCCATTGCCAATAATAAAGGAATTGTTAATAGAATAAAATATATTTTATCTTGATTTTATTGTTTATCTTTTTGGTTGTTTTAAAGATGGGGTTATTTTATTTTTTCGTACATTCAAATATATGTGTTTTTTAAATAATAAAATTTCTTTATTAGAAATTAGGTTAGAAATTTTTTTAATTTTTTAATATTTTTTTTTTTTAAATATTAAAAAGTGATATTTTATATTAATAAATTCTAAACCATTCTAGTACACTGGTTAATATAAAAAATAAAAACCAATATTGTTAAATTTTAAAATATTAAATATATTATTAAGAATTTTTTAATATATTTAAATATAAACAATTAGAATTATTAAATAATATTAAATTTTCATTTTTTCTTTTTCTTTTTATCATCTTTTCCTCCTTCAGGTTATTTTTGCAATTAGAACATTTCCAAAGATTAAGTTTCTATTTCACTATTTTCTTGCTATCCTTTGTAAATTTATTAATAGATTTTTTTGAAATTTAAAATTTATGTAGTTCCAATTATGATTTCTCTTCCTATTATCATAAAAAATTAATAAAAGATTATAAATTAATTTTTATAAAACAAATTATTAAAAGTTTAGTAAATTAAGAAATTTTATATAATTAATTACCATATTTTTAACTTAAATATCTTATTGCCGCTATTTCTGAATAGGTTATTCCTCCTATAACAAATAAAAATATAGCATTTTTGGCAGTTTTATTACTGGATAAAGACTTGTATTTTTCAGGATAAGAACTTTGTCCGGGAATTAAATTTAAGTTTTCTTTAATATCTTTCCAAGAATTGGTTTTCAATATTTGTTCAACCAATCTCGCTCTATAAATAAATATAAATAGTATAAATATTTATATCGTAATTTATTTAATTTATATAATATTTACATTAAAGGAGAAAAACCTCCAAATACGTAAGATGTATCTTAGGGGTTGTTTATATCTACTTCTGGGTCTAATAAGTTGAATTTTCTGATAATTTTTTCTTAAATACTTTTGCTTCCATCTCCTTTTCTTATTA
The DNA here is from genome assembly GCA_001447515.1 of Pseudocohnilembus persalinus. Classification (NCBI taxonomy): domain Eukaryota; phylum Ciliophora; class Oligohymenophorea; order Philasterida; family Pseudocohnilembidae; genus Pseudocohnilembus; species Pseudocohnilembus persalinus. The sequence goes on along the minus strand of LDAU01000194.1, from coordinate 238,852 downwards.
AGTTACACTAAGCAAATAAATCTAATGTCACTAATTTGTCAAATCCATAGGCCTAAAAAAATTCAAAAAATAAATAAATAACTATATAATTTAACACAAATTTGCATAAAATTTTTATAAATTTATTTATCTTTAGAAATACTAAAAGATTTTAAATATTTTACAGTTAAAATACTTCTTCTTATCCTGTCATATTCTTTAGCTTTAATACCATTTTCAAATTGATTTAGTAAAGTAAGCAATCTAAAAACATTTTCAATTGGAGCTTCTATAGCACATTATAGATCAATGTAGTCCAAAATATTTTTATAGTTATATTCTTCAGTTTAAAGTAGAATTCTGTATTATTTAAATTAATATAATTAAAAAAAATATTAAAAAATATTAAATTATAATTATAATTATAAAAATAATATTTATTTTTTATAAATTATTTACTATTTTTAAATTTCTTGTTCTCTGACGAATTAAATACTTTTTTTATTGTTTAAAATTTCAAATATGTTTTGATTAAGTCCCAAATCTAATATTTTTAAATAAAAATTAAAGTATAAAATTAAATTATAATATAAGTTTAATAAAATATTTATTTTTTTTATTATAATTTTATTTTTACGTCTTTCTATATCTGGTTAAACTTATTTTAACTTTGCAACTTTATTTTTTAAGTCATCTAATTCTTCTAATGTTTTATTACCAGATTTACTAGAAGCTTGAGAAAATACTTTTTTTTACTCCATATATTAATTTTGTAAATATCCACTAACTGTGTTAATATGAGAACTTCTAATATCCTTAAAAAGAGGCGAAAATTTGGCGTTTAATCTAAAGGCAGTTTCTAGATATACAAAATAATAAAAATAATTTTAAAATAAAAATATTTAAATTAATAAATAATATATAAATGATAATAGCCAAAAAGTTTTTAAATTATTTTATTATTTTTATTATTTTTACGTTAATTTGCGTCTTTTGGGTCAGATGAAATAACTGATTTTTAAACTCTGCAAATGTTACCCTCTATTCCATATTGTTCATCAATTTGTGCTTCGTATACCATTTAATAAAGACAAGGAGTAACTAAATCAACACTTCTGTCAATTAAAATAAGAGATTCTATATCAGAATTCGGCCTACTTTAAACCTCTTTTTATAAATCTTTTTCTTATTACAAAATGTTTAAGACTACCTATAAAATTTTATAATTTTCAAAATAATTTTATAATTAATAATATATTTATATATTTGGTTTATTTTAATTCAATAATGATACGCTATATTATTCATTTGCGAATATGATAAATAAAATAATTGGTTAGTTACTTTAGCCCCGTCTCCTTTTGCAAAGACGTTTGGGATTTGACCAAAAACAGCTTATAATCTTTAAATGGATTCTGATATGTAATAATACATATTTAGATCATTTCTTAAATACAAATCAAAAAATGAAGAACTCATTTCATAACTTAAAAGATCATCTTCCAAAGGAACAAGATCAAAATTAAAATCTTTGACTTAAACTATTCCTTTAAGCTATAATCTTTCCAAAGCTTCATCACCTATAAAAAATTTTAAATATAAGAAAAAATAGTAAATAATTTTATTTTAACGGATAAAATTGAAAAATAGTTTACTAAAAAAACTAATTTTTAAAAAATTATTAATATAAATAACAAGAAAAAAATTAAGTTATAAAATAATTATATAATTATATATAAATATATATAAATATATATAAATATATAATAATTATTACACAAAATTGTTTTTTATGGCCAGAACACTATTATATATGTAAAGTCTTTATTGATGGATTTCTTTTTTTTATTTTGTAAACTATACAATTCTTGTTATTGATTTTTTATTACAGTGTTTAGCTAAGCTAATATTTCGGTTTTTGGAGGAATGAAAAAAACTATATGATTAATTTAATCAGAAAGGCCGCCTTCCTTTTTAAAATAAATTATTATAAAATTATATAATTATTTATATTTATATATGTATATATCATATCCTTTTTATTTCTATTTGATATAATATTTGTTATTTAATAAAATTGTTTCATTCTATAATATTTTAATCTTTTTATACTAAATGTCATTTTTAAAAAAATAAAATTACAATTATGCTTTCTAGTGTAGAAATTTATATACCATTTTCCTTTATCTATTCATTATCAAGAACCATGCTTAAAATTTTCAATATATCTTAGTCGGCAATTAATAATTTTTAACCTTACACCTATTAAGTATTTTTAATATTTTAAATAACAAAATTTTAATATATTAAAATTTTTTACATAAAATTATGAAGGATATATTTCATTTATATTTAAAAATGTAAATAATATTATTTAATAGTAAATTATATTGAAAAAGTAATTACAGTGTCAAATAAACTAATAAGTTTGCTTTTTAAATAGTCAATAAATATTTGGGAATCGAAAATTCTATTAATTTCCTTTTTTTCTTCTTCTGTATTGCTCATTTTCTTTTTTACTATAATCTGTATATTATAAATTTTTGTATAAATAATCTAATTTGTTAGAATATTTAAGATATTACTTAAAAAGATATGTTATTTTATTTAAATTGAGTTATATGTAAAATTTTATAATTTGTTATTTTTCTTAGATAATAAATTTTTTAATTAATTATTTAAGAAGAATATTAATATTAATATACTAAATAGAATTGATATTACTTTGATTAATAAAATCTAAATAAAAAGATAGATAAAGAAAATTAATCAGAATTCTTTTTAAAAAACATCATATTCTATTTTATAAGTATAAATATAAATGTTATAGTTATTTTTTTTCATTTTTGTAAAAAAAGAATTAAAAATTTATATATTTAATTTGCATCATTAAAATCTTTTATCATTTAAGAATAAATCCAATTTGATTTTATTTAAGCTTTAGGTTTATTAAAAATTGAGGGGTTTTTATATTTAAACAAACCACATTAAAATTGAATTAGATTTAATAGAATTTAAATATTTAAAACAAAAAAAATTTTTACTAAAAAAAATAAAAAAATTATACTTTATAATATAATAATACTTATAATGATAGACTCAGCGGTAGTGTAAGCAATCTTTGAAAAAAAAGATGAGCTAGATATTATTAATGAAATATCTGAATTATAAAATTAAATAAATATGAAAGTTCCCAAAATACTTATGAAAAGATATTAGCATTATTTAGGTAAAATATTCGAAAATCGAGTCAATTTTTTTTGATTGGTTTTCGAATTTATTTAAATATAATATAGTATAAAATATTTATATAAATATTACTTAAAAATTTAGAGTTGAAAGAGAATTTTGAGTAGAAAGAAAAAGAAATAAAGGAATATTAGAAGGTTAACCCACATCTTTTTGTAGAACTAAAAGAATAAAGAAAAATAAGGATTTAGAAATAAAAATAATTAGAAGAATTAGAATAAAAAGTAGATGAATAGGAATAAATATTTTAGTAAATTAAAGAAGAAAATAAATAATTAGAGCAGTCTATAGATTCATAAGAAGTATAGTATATAGAAGAAATTGAATTTTAAAATATTTCTGTTAATATATTGTAAAAAGGATTGGGGATTAAGATAAAATAAATTAATGAAAATAGTTATATTGTGTGTAATTTTAGTTTATATATTTTTTATTAGTTATGTTTTTTTTTTATTATTATTAGATAAAGTTAATGTTTATTAAAGATTTTACAACTTTTTAACTATCATTTTTTTAGTTAAAGATAATAAAGAAACTAAAGAATGTCGTCCAATTATTTTATAGAATGCTAATGGAAAATATATTGAAAATCTGAAAAAAGTTTTAGATAATTGATAAGTTTAAAATGTTTTTATTTATTGTAAAATTATTTTCATTATATATACTTGTATTATATTTTTTCATATGTATATGGATATGTTTATATAAAATTTATTACTTTTAATGTTACGTAGCGTTTATAAAATATTATTTTTTATCATTATTAATAATATAAGATTTTAATAAGAATTTGGATTAATATATTAAAAAATTATAGTAAGAAATTATATGAAATAATTGATATCTAGTTCAATTTCTTATATTTTATACTTTTTATTGGATATCATTAATTTTACTATATTTAATTAGTAAAATTTTTGATTAAATAAAGAAAATATTTTAAAAGTTATCTTTTAGTTATTAAATGTGAGTAAGTTAATTATATGAGAAGTAAAAGAACTAAAATATAGATTACGAATACTAATTAAAAATATTGAAATTAAAATATGAATTAGAAACAGAGTAAATAAGATCACATAAATAGGAAAAGAATTATTTTCCTAAATATTGATAATAACTAAGAAAAAAGAAAAAAAAAAAAAAAAGAAAAAAAAATATAAAGTAAAATAATTAAATTTAAATATTTTTTTAATTAAAAATTATTAATGAGTCAGGCTGAAATAATAAACTAAGATTATCAATCTGACAGAAAATAAACAGAAAATTCAAGTAGTTCACCTCGATAGGTGAATCATGGAAATTTATAAGCTAATGGCAAGATGAAAAATAGCACAGGTTCATTTAATGCCCTAAACAAAAGTAATTCCAATTAAAATAATAAATAATCGCAACTTCAAAAATAAATATCCAGTAACGGGTAAAATGGATAAAATAAAACCCTTAATTATATAAATAACAATTTAAAAAACTTGAAATTGGTTCAAAATGACAAAAAAGTCAATTTCAGTAATAGTGTTAGCATAAATAATAATAATAAAAGACTTAATAATAGCAATTAAAAAATCGGTAATTCAAACAATAATTAAAAGCCTAATAACAGGTATATAAATAACGGTAAGATTGCTAATTTCAACAACGGCAATAATTTAGCGATTATGAAGAATTTTAAAAATAATAATAATATAAATAATAATAGTAATTTTTACGAAAATAGTTAAAATATAAGTTAAAGTTTATCGACTCATGAAAACTTGGACGCAGCGAGTATAGATTCTTATGTAAGTTCTGACTATTTTCCTAGTTAAGAATAGCAAGATGAATATTTTTAGGATTTAAATATAGATTTCGACTCTAAATTGGACACGTTACACTAATAAACAATGAAAAATTTGCTTAGAAATAAGTCTTTTTGCGGAAATGACACTAATAGTTCTATATAATCTTTTTAAAGGTCTCAAACATATAGGTAATTTAAAATGACTACTTATTTTTTTTATATAGGTATAAATATAGTATGGATTATTTTATCTTATTTTTTTTGAAGTAATTTTAGTTATTGATTTGTTTTTGTTTTTGTTTTTAAAAGATCTTAGATCAATCTATTAAATTTTAAAAAGGAAAATAAATTTATTTAAAAAATAATATTATTAGTACTACTTTTAGATTTTTATAAGATTTTTTGGAAAAAATAGTTAATATTTTGTCTTTTATATTGTTAAAATATTTTATAAAATTTTATTCTATTTTTGTATGATAAATTAAAATTTTAGCGATATTTAGGGTATTTATATCAATTTTAAAATTATTTTTAACATATTATTAGATTTAAATATACTATATAATAATAATTTTCAATTAATGGAAATATATATAATTATAGAAAACTAAAATATTTCAATTTTTGTTTTATAATTCTTACAAATATTAAAAATATAAAATATTTTAAATATTCAGAAATTAAAATTTTACATAAATGTATTTTTTAAATTTAACTTTAAAAATAGATTAAATACTGAAGGAAGTATATATAAAAATAACAGACATAATTTTTCTCAAAGTTTATTGTAAACTTCGGCTGAAAAGAAGAAAAGAATATAATTATTAATGAAATAATAAAAAGATTTGTCAAAACATGCTTACTAATTAAGATATAGTAGATTTTTAGAAAGAAATAAAGATTTTGAACCTGTTGAAAGAGGAAGAATTAGGACTGTTTAAATTTTGGCATCTGAAATTTGTATGTCAAATCAAAAAATAATGTAGTCTATATTTTATAAATAGGCTAAAAAATTAAATTATAAGATATGAAAGATTAATAAAATATAGATTATAAATGATTAAAAATTATTTTTTAATATAAAATTATTTAAAACATAAAAATAAAAAAAAAGAATATTTAAAATTTTTTTTAAATTTAAATAGTCAACTAAATTAATTATCTATATAATCAAATAGTATTTCAAATTTAAATATTATTATTTCTTATATAAATTTATAATTAAGTATAAGTTACAGTTTAAAATAGATTAATAATTTAATTTAGTAAATTTTTTAGAATAAATAAACATTTTTTTTTAATTTATCTATTATATATTTAATTTATACTAAAAATATTAGTTTAAATGTATTTATATTTATATATAAGAAGATAAGGTAAAAGTTTAGTTAATTCAATTTTTTACTTTTAATTTATTATTAAAATTACTATTATAAACCTATTATTATGACGCAAAAGAAACATCTATTTTCATTCCACTTTGAAGAGTACTTAGTTTTTTATAAGAACCTTGGCAAATTTTTACAATTATAATAACAATATTTATAATATTAAAAATATATTAAATTTTATGTAAATAATATATAAAAAATTTAATTAAATTAATTTTACTTTTTTATTATTCATTAGTGAAGTTATAAAAAATTTAGTCGAAATGCAATGAGTCGAAAAAATTATCATTTTATTTATTTGCTTCATATAACTTAATAAAAAAATAGTCTCTAAAATGTTTATTATTTAAAATATCTTATATATCTATATATTTTATTGCCATCAAAAAATTTTCTAATGTAAAAACATTTGATTAATCTTTGGTTTCTTTTATAGTTTAAATAAAATTTTATTCATGAACTCTCATTATCTATTAAAAAAATAAAGTAATTTATTAATTTTATTGTATTTAAATTCTATAAAAAATTTTAATATGCTTTACTTAGTTCAATTATATTTAAAATTTTTTTATCTCTTATAAGCTATATATCTTATAATCTCCTAATAAATTTTTAAATCTACTCTAAACTATTCTAATTTCAAGCTTGAAAAAATTTTAATTATTTTAAAATAATTTAATGAATCTTATGAATTATATATATTGTATTTTGAAATTATTTATATTATTACTTGACTATATTAATCGAAAATTATAAAATCGTCTTTATTATCCTCTATCAGATATCTAGACAATAGAAGTGCCTCTTTTTAATTTTACATTTAAAATGGCTCTCTTAAATATATTTAGACATAAATGATAAAAGAAATTATCATTATTAAATAAATAATTAAATTTTTTATGTATTCATTTTTTATTTTAATTTACTTCATAAGATTTTCAAAAATGCTTTTTATAGAAATTGTTTAGTCTTATCTGTCTTTTGTATATAAAAGCTTGGAAATATTAAAAAAAAAATTTATAATATATTATATTTAATATATATTAAATCTTAAAATTCTAAATTAAAATATAAAATTATTATTTAATATTACATATTCTGAAGCTTGCGAAAGAGAAATTCTTTTTGACTTTAATTTTACTTTAATATTTTTACAAATTATTTATATTTATTCTTTGGTAACTACTTTTTATTATACACCATTTTATATTATATTATCAGGAGGTTAAATAGAGTGTGGTGAAGAAATATAATCCTTGCTTCCAATACTATTTTTATGCTTTAAAATTAATTTTGGAAACAATGTTATTTTATAATTAATTTATAGGTCAAAAATTAAAAATATTATATGTTTTATTAAATTGTCTTAATTAAAAAAAGAAAAAGTTTATTTATAATTATTTAAATTATCTTATAAAAATGTTCTTTTTTTTCATAATTTTAATATTTTATTATAACAAAGATCTCTAAATAAATTATTGGAAAAAATTATTTAAAAATATTGTCTTTTATATACAACTTATAAAGTTATAAAAAAAATTAAAAATTAAAAACGTATAAATATTTATATATATTTATATTTAATATTTTATTACTGCTGACTTTTAACTGCTTTTAGGTTTAGAATTCTAAGCATAATTTAATTCTTAATTACCTGTTTATTGTTAATGAATTAACATATTTTTTTCTGATTCTAATTATTTAGTTTACTACTCTAATTAATATATTTCTTTTTCCCTACTTTTTAAGACCTATAAGTTTTCCTAATGGCAAAATTAATGTTAAATAATAAGAAAACTAACAATTTTTTTTAATATACAAAATAATATTTAATAATACAAATTATAAATTTTATCTTACATAGTATCGTTTTTCTGATTCCTGCAGTAATTTAATATGCATTTATAATTTTTCTTCTTATTCTTATTTAATTTTTTATATTGTGTTTATTATTTATTTACTTATTAAAAAAAAATATTTTTAGATTCAAAATAATTAAATAAAATGTTTTAAAAATAAAAATTATTTTATTTACAGATCTTTAATTTTATCTTGTAAATCCTCATTTTATTTAGATTTTCGAAATAGAGCCAGTTTTTCCTCTTATAAATTAACTATTTAACCATGTTGTTTTTCAATAGTTTATTTTTACTCTAAAATTTATTTGGTTTTATCTTCTAATTTTTAATTTTTTTTCTATTTTTTTTTGTTTTCTTCTTTTACAAAAGTCTGTTCAATTTAAAAAAATAAATAATTTTTTTATATTTATAATTTATAAGTGAAAGGTATGAAATTACTTATAATCTAAAAATCTCATCTTCTAAAAATTTAATTGTCTGTTTTTATTCGCTATTTTCTTATATTAAATGAAAGTATATTTCATTTTTATCTTCTTACTTTTCTTAAAATTCATTTTATTTTTAGCTTTTTTTAAATATATATATATTATATAAATTTATTTAAGTAATTTTTGCTATATTAAGTTTAAAATTACTTTTTAAGAGAATCAATTTAAGAATTAGCTTTGTCTAATAAAGTTCTTAATCTATAGTTTTCTTATATAGATGCTTTTATTTAGGTTTATAACTCAGTTATCTCATTGTATTTTACAGTTTTTTTAATTTCTAAAATTTCATTTTAAAGTTACTCTGTGTACTCTTTATTTTCATTATATTTTCTTTTTAAATTTGTTATTTAAAGGTTCTGCAAATAAAAATTATAAATTATTGATTATTTTGTATGGCTATCATAAAATTATTTTTACCTGTTTAACTTCGTTTTCATTATAATTTCCCTTCTTATTTAAAACATAATTTTCAACATCCCCAATTAATTTTTTTAATTTATCATTTTCTTTCGCTAAACTTTATATTTTTTATTTAACTTCAAAATTTTCTTGCTTTACATTCATCATATTTTATTTTAAAAGAATATTTTCTTTATATAGATCTTCCTTAAATTTATAAATAGATAAAAATATGTGTCTTTAATATTTTTTTTAATTTTTATACTTTATCTTCTTTAATTTTATTAGGAATTATTATAGACTTAGGTCCTTAAAAATATTTCTTTTTATACATTGAAAAATCCCTATATTATAATTATTTATAAATATAAAAACAAACAAATATATATTTCTTTAATAATTAAAGCAAATATATACTTATTTTTACCTAGAATGGTTTTTTTTAAATTACAAATCTTTTAAATTAGTTGCAGAAGCACTTTGTGGTCTAGATTTCTTAAATATTTTTTATTTTATTAATTTTTTTATGGTTATTAAAATATTTATAATGAAATAGAAATTTATAATTGATAGGTAAGTTATATATTAAATTTTACAACTGTGTAAGAATTGGCATCTATAATTATATTTCTATTTTTACTTGTTTTCCTATTATAATTATAATTAAATTTAAAAATTATAGCTTATAATATATATATATTATGTTACATATTTATTCTTGATGATTTTATAATTTTTTATTTTTAGAAATTTAATTTTAATATATATATTAGAATTTAGAAATAATATTATAATTAAAAGTTTTAATAATTTGAATTAATATTATTCTTATTATGTTTTTAATTATTGAAATAAAATATAATCAGTTTTTTTATAAACTATATTTAAATTCTTATAATTTATATACATATATAAGTTTGAAAATATATTTATTGACTTATTATCAAAGTAGTTACTACTACTGCTATTGTTATTATAATAGTTATTATTATATTTCTTCCTTTTCTTTTAATATTTTATTATGCTCTTATAATTTTCTTTGTGATTTTTTAGCTATAAAATTATAATAAATCATAATATTGTAAGTTATAAATAAAAATACATATATTTTTTATTATTAAAAATAAAAATTTTAAATATTTACTCTTTATTTCTATTGTTTATTTATCTTTGAATATTTCATATATATCTCTAACAAAGAAGTAATCCATTGTATTGGACATTTCAAATAATTTTATAAATAAAAAATCATAAATATCTTTATCATTTAATAGCTCTTATATATCTATTGCTTTTATAGTGTCATTTAATTCTTATTCTGTTACTTTTCCAGTTTATTAAACATGCTTAGCATTTTAATCCAAATAACTTTAAATATTTTCTCTGTGTTTTGAAACGATCTTTATTAAAATAAACATTAATTATATATAATGTTATGCTCATATAAAAAACTATATAATTTTTACTTAGGTTAGTATTTTATGTAGATACTAATCTTCCTGGGCACTGAATAGTTTAAATTCACCTATTAAATATCTAAATCTACTTCTTACTGTGGGTAAATTAACCTTTTTAAAGTTTTATTATAAATATATTATATTCATATTTTTTAATTTTTATTAAATAAATTTATTTTTACTGCCATTTCTTCGTCAAAAATAATTTTGTCTTCTTTATTATCTTCTACTAAATACCGGGCTAATAGTAATGCTTATCTAGAATCTTATATACAAAAGGGGTCCTCTTTTATTTTATACAAAATTTCTCTGATGGAAATAACCTCTTTTTTTCTTATATTTTTATTGAATACAAACTATTTTGTAAAATTTTAATTTAAGTAAAAAATTTTTAGTATAATTTAAAACAATTATTTTTTTCAATATTGTTTTACCCAATCGAGGACATTATCTGCCGTTAGTTTTTTGCTTCTTAACCTCATTTTTAACTCTAATGCTAAAGCCTGGATATCTTATTTTTTAACAACAGGAAAAATTTAGAGTTACCCTTGCTTCGACTAAAAAAAAAAAATATTAAAAAAAAAATTATATATTTTTATTAAATAATTTTAGTTAAAATGATTAAATTAAAAAATTTATAAAAGAAGTTAATTTAGATTATAAAAATTTCCACTGTTTTAAATTTAATTACTTTAGGAATAATTAAACTATTATTCGCTTCATCAATGAAATTATTTTGCATCATTTATCTTTTATATATTTAATTATCATCCTTTTTACTATTTATGCTGGGAATTTCAGTTTTTTATTATTTTTTTGCATTTTTTGTAGTATTACCTTGTTGAGAATTAAGAATTTCAATTTTTTATTTCTAATCTTCTACTATTTGTCTAGTTTTATTTAATTCTTCTTGTAAAGCCCTTTTTTCTTTTTAATCATTTCCATACTTTTCCTATAAATTTTATAAAAAAAAATGAAATTTTTTTACAATTAAAAAGTATTTTAAAAAACAAAATTTACATTTAATTTTCTTTCCTAATCTTACATTTGTTTTGTTTAATACAAAATTCTTTCTTGTTAATCTTAGGTGATTTTTTAATAGTTTTTTATGGAGGCTTATCTAAAATTTTATTAAAGACTCATATAATAAATATAAATTTATTATTAAAATTTTAACATATTAAATTACAATTCTCTAAATTTTTCTTCTTCATTGTATATTTTTTAAGCTTTTTATTAGTACATAAATTTTTCATCGCTTATATTTTATATTTATTAATGTAAATTTTAAATTATTTTATCTTTTCCTTATAGTTGTTAATTTTTTTAGTAAATCACTTTTTCTTTCATTTTTATTTTTTTTAATTCAATTTATAATTAAACTTAAAGTACATTTATCTCTTCACTATAAGATTTTAGCTCCAAATTTTTTTTATTTATTTATTATTCTTATTCATTTATAAGAATATTTTGGGCCTACAACTTTTATTCAATTTATGTTTAATCCATTTTCCTTTATTTTATTTAAATATAGTTAAATTGTTTCGATAATTAAAATTGAAAAATTAAAAATAATTACTTTATTATTTGATCAAATAATTTAGTTTAAGACTCCACTATACTAGCTAATCTTTGGTTTTCTTAAATATAATACTTATTTTGCACCTCAAGTTCCTTAATTGTATTAAAATCTGAACTTTTTTCAAAATCTTATATTTACTTTTCTTAATTTTTAATGTTTATTTGAGCATCTTTAAATTTTTTTTTATAATTAGCTATCAACAAATTCTATTTTATAAAAATTACAAAAAATATTTAACAAATTTATTTTATAAATGCTAAATTTTAGTTTTATCTATAAAAATACTTTAATATTTTCTTTTTTAAATATTACCTCAGTTAACTTTTATTTGTTTTCATTTTTATTTACCAAATGATTTTCTATTTCATCTATTAGTTTTTAAAGTTTATCATATTCTTTGACAAGTGACTGATGCTTTGCTTTGATTATATGGTTTTCATTCAACTATTCCTAATATTTCTTTTTCAAACCCATATTTTCCTCATATAATTTTTCCTGGTTAAACGTTAAATTAAAAGTTTTATATTAGTTATTGACAAAATTATTTTTAGTAAATTTAATTTTTATGAAAATTATTTTTACTTTATCTTTTTGAATATGCTTGGGGATTTATTTTTAACTACTTGAAATCTTAGTTGAAATAGATTAATTAAATAAAGAAGTATTTGCAGATACATTTTTGAATGAGTTTTAAAAATTGCTATTCATTATGCTTTATTTAAAGTTTTATGGGAAACTATTTAAAAATAAGAAATTTTACCTTTAATTTTTAATATATAATTATACTTAATTTTTTATTACAAAAATTTATCTGAATTTGAACGCTATAAAGGTTATTGTGTTGAAAATAATTGTTATTATTATTAATTTTAGTTTATTTATTAGATCGAATTTTAGTTATTTGCATTTGATATAGAATAAAATTTTTTCTTTTAAGATTAATTCGCAATGTATCCGTTTTATTTTATAGAGGTTTATTAGTTAGATACTTGATTGGATGATAAAATTTACGAACTTTTAGTTTTGGTATGAAAATTTTATAGTAATTTAGGAGTTTGGCATGCAGTTTAAAATTGTTTTTAGTTTTGTTAGTTATCCTAACTTTTAAAATTTAATAAAAAGTTTTTTGCTAAAATTAATATTTATTTATTTTACTGTTTTACATAATTTCCATAATTACTTTATGGCCTATGTAGTCTTTCTTTATTAATAAAGTTTCCCTTTATTTGAATTTGAGCAGACATTGGTCTACTTTTTTTCTAAATTTAATTGAATTAAATTAAAATAATAATATAATTATTTATAATATTTAGAATTCATTAATAAATTAATCTTTTAAAATTTACAATATTTTTTTATAAATGTTTTAAGCTGGGTCTTTCTAATAGTTCCCTAATTATTATAAAAATTATTAAGTAAGGTATTAAATAAGGTAATATATATATTTACATATTATATTAACTGCGATTCTTTAAAAATATAGATCTAAACAATTTTAATATTTTGTTATTTTGTTATTTTTTTAGAATTTTAATTTTAAGTCAAATTTTTTAAATTTTGTTAATTTTACGAAAATAATTAATATTCTATATAAGCTTAAATAAACTTAAAATTAGAGAAAAAATATATTGTTTAATAATTAGTTATATTTATTGCTAAAGTATATTTCAATTATCTTTATATTATCTTTAATAGATATTAAAAAATTTTTATAAAAAGATAGTAAAAATTAAAGATTAGAATTTCGATCTTTAATTTAACAATAAATTTTCTTGATTATATATTAAATTATATACTATCATTACTATAAATTAAATACTACCTAATTTAAAAATATTTAATAAAATTTTACTTTAATCAACAAGAATTAAATTAATTGTGATAAAAATAATAATTTTACAAAAAATTAGATAATAATATTTAAATAGAGTTTTTTAGAGCGTCTAAAAATAATTTAAAATGTCAAATAGAAAAGTAGCCGGTATGTATAAATAGTTTAAAATTTCTCAAGGTATGAAAACTTTTTTAAAAAAAGACACATCTAATTATCCTGAAGCTTTGAAACAAATGTAATTATAAATACATAAATAAAATTAATTAATTAAAATTATATTTTACCATATTTATTATAAAATACATTTCTATATTTGTTTTAAAAATAATATTTAAATCTTAAATAATTTCATATTATTTTTTTTATTAAATTTATGATTAGTTGGAAATATGCTAAATAGAATAATTTAAATGACAAGTAATATTTAAATATAGAAAAAGATTTAAAATTGATTTTTCCAAATTAAGATAGAATTCATATGTATTAAATATCAAGATTATTAAATGAGAATAATCATTTTATTAAAGATGAATCTAATGAATAAAAAGAAAATTAATAATAGTAATAAAATGAGTAAAAATAGGATGAGCAATAAAATGAAAAGTGATGTTTTAATTTAAAGTTAAGTATGGTTTAATAAAATTAAAAAATAAAAGAAAATTTTAAAAATATAATAATATTAATGACTTTTGTAAATTACCTATAAAATTCAGTTATAAGTTTTTTTTTTATGTTTGTAACTAATATAATAATATATTATATATAAAAAATATCATTTAATTAAATTTGTATTAAAATAATGCTACTCTGTTTATAAAAGCGAATTTTTTGCAAAAATTATATTTATTTTATTAATTATATAAATTATAATTTATTAATTTTTAAATTACATAATTTGTTAATTGATAAAATTATATATATAAAAAAAAAATTCAGCAACACTTGTCTTTTTTTTTCTTTTTATCTTATGTATCTTTAATAGAAATATTTTAATTATTTTCAAGTAATGAAGATTTGGCTCTAGTTTTTGCATTTGCAGTAGAATTTAAATGTTATTTTTATTATTTTTAATTTGAAATATTTTATTGTTTCCCATCAGTCCAGGGTCTTGTTTCATTATAATTACTATCGTTATTATGATATTTTAATTTACTATTTTATTCTGGTGATGAATAAAATGAATCATCACCTTCATCTTAACCTATTTTTTCTAGAAATTATTAGTTGCTTATAAATTTATCATATACTAATTTTGAAACCTCTTGAAATGCCTATTTTATAAAAAAGTTAAATTTTCTTTGTTATTTTGTTGTATTTTTTAATAAAATTTACCTAATCTATGTTAATATTATTTTTTGCAGATGTTTCGAAAAACAAATCTATATCATGTTCTTGCTAATATTGTTACCCCTCCTCATATGTTACTTCTCTTTCTCTTTAATTAAAATGTATATTTATGATTAATTTGCGTAACTTATAGTAAAAGAATATATGCTAAAATAAAGTAAAAAAATATTTACTCTTAATTATCAATCTTATTTCCAATTAACACCGTTACTATATCTTAATGTGCATTTTATTTTATTTCTTCTAACCAATTATCTAACTATTCAAATGAGTTTCTCCTGTAAATAAAAATTGATTTTAAATTTTTTTTATCTTATATAATAAACACTTATAATTATAAATAATTATATTATTTTATAATACTTCGTGACATTATATACAATAAATGCAGCTGCAGATTTTTAATAAAAACTTCTTACTAATGATTTAAAAGTTTCTTATCCTGCCTTTTTAAATAAATATTAATGCATAAATAAAATAAAAATATTTTATTTAATGTGTTGTTATTCGATTCTAAATAAAACTATATAATTGTATAGAATTATTATATTATTAAATATTATTAATTTATACTGTATCCCAAATTTGTAATGTTAAATTTTAAGGCCCATCCTGTGTTTCTATATGTGCTTATTTTGATGCAAACTCTACTCCTATAGTAACATTATATTCAGTTTTAAATTATTTTTTTGTATATTAAAGTAAAATTGACGATTTTCCTACACCTTATTAATAATTAATAAAAATTATTCTTATTTATTAAATTTATTTCATTTTATAGTAAATCCGAATATACCATATTTTTATTGTGTTGATATACATTATATGATATAAAATTATGATTTTAAATTTTAAATGAGGTTAGAAAACTTTAAAATTTAATTAAAATTATAATATACTTTGTTCGCCAACTACAATGACTTTAAATAAATACCCTGCTTTATCTTGCATATCAGAATATCCTCCGAAACTACTACTCATTTTTTTTTTTTTACTAAGTTTAATGTTAATAAAATATTTTTTAATTAAAATTCTTCTTATTTTTTTTTTTTAATTTTTTATTTTTTATTTATTTAGAAAACTCAGGAAAATTTGATTTTTTAAAGAGGTTAGTAAAAATAATTAAATTTCAATTTTAATGCTAATATCAAAATTAATAATTATTCTAATTCAAAATAATATTTAATTTTAATTTAATCATATACAGTTTATTAATTTTTCATACTATAAGAAAGCTGATCAATAAAAAAATATGTTATATATATTTTATAAATTATTGAATAATTTAAATTATGATAAATTTTTACACCTCAAATTTAATTTATTATGTAGAAAATATTTTTCTAATTTTATATTATTAAATTAAACAGCAAGCTATCATTTTTTTCAACAAAATTACATGTATTTAGATTATTAATTATAATAAATGATAATTTTTAATTTTTATACTAATAAAAAATAATTTTATAATTAATTTTCATTTATAAGGAATGGTTTTATTTTTTTTGGCTAAAACATATTTACAGAAGAAATTAATATTTTATCTATTTCTTTATCTTTCTCTTTCTCTAACATTATCTCTTTCGGTTTTACAAGGTGATTTTTTCTTTAATAATAATATTTAATAATTATAAAATAAAATATATCGTTAAATTAAATTATATATTATATTTAATTTAATAAAATATACTTCGTATAATCTGGTGGTCTCATATTTAAGTCTTGGCTCTTTATCAACATCTATTATTATAATATATTAATTTAGTAGTATTAAACTTATTTAATAGAATATATAGATTTTTATATTAAATACTATTTTTATAAAATATATTAGGTACATTTATATTTAAATAAATATTTAAAATATCTTACTATATCCTTTTACTATCGATTCAGCTTATAAAACGATTTCTTCTGCTCTAGGTCTGTGGCTAATTATGAAATTATTTTATATATTTTGTTATCAAATTATTTTGAAAATGAAATATTTAAAATATAATTTTATAGTGCTTTGAAATTTTATTTACTTATAATATTTCAAATGTCCTTTTGATAATGAATTTAATAAAAATTTTCTGAGTTCAAATACAGTCATGATAGTTTTAAAGTTAAAAGTTTTTTGTTTTATAGTATTTTTAATATTGTATAGAATTAATTAATTATTAATTGTATGACTAAAATAGAATATTATTTTATTAGTAAATAAACTAATTAAAATTATTTATGGTACTATTAAGCTCCGATTTGGTAATAAATAAATTAGAATTATATAAAATAAGGTAAAAATTTTATATCAATTTTTTTTATTATATAAATTTAGTTTACTATTATTATCTAAATTTAAAATATATTAAGTATAAGTTGAAGAATATAGACATTAAATGTGATCATTACAATGTTATACTTCTTCTCTATTAATTTACACTATGTCTGCTATCTTATAGTTGCTTATTATTTTTTATTAAAGGAACTATATCAACCATTTGATTCTAAAAATATAGATTTTAAATATTTTTACTGTTAAAAATATAAATTAAATATAAAATGTCAATTATATACCTTAATATCAACTACACAGACTTCAGATTTATCATTAAAAATAATTAAGTGATTTTTTGTTACTTATAAAATTTTAACTACTCTATCTTTTTGAAAAAATCTTAATTGATTGCTATTTTCAAGATTTTCCTAATATTTAAAAATAAATAAGCCAAAAAAATTTGAAACTTTTAAAAAAATCATAAGCTTTTACCTAATTAAAATAAAATGAGAATGACTCAGCCCAAAACCCTTCATCATCACCCAGGTTATTTTACGTTTACTTTTATTTATTATCATATATAGATATTTTTCCATTTTCATTTATACTATATATTTAATTATCTATAACATTATTTATAAAAGATGAATCGGGGTCGATTTGGCATTTAAAATGGTTTAATATAATACAATCAGTAGTGTTTATTTTTACTAAGTGTCCGGACGACATTAAACAATATATGTATTCTTTTTCTTGAAATCTTTTTTTACTGGTAAATTTTCTGTTTAAATTGTTTGAAGTTATTTGTTCGCTTGTTTAGGTTTATAAAATATGTTTGGTAGGGTTATTATTTGTGGTTTTAGGCAAAATTTATGGGTTTTTATTGGAGTTTATTATATTTTAGTGCATTTCGTTTTGATTCATGATTGATGTTTGTAGTTTTTTTAGAATTGTTTTTTGTTGGTTTGGCTTAATAGAATTTCTGTTGTTTGGTTACATGCTTAAAATTTTTGAGGGAGTAGGGATGTTTTAATTATTAAGTATTTGATCTATGTCGTTTTCACTTTATTGGTATTATATTTTTACTATGTATACTGAGTCATCAAATTAAGCTTTATTTATATAACTCGGTAATTATTATTGACTTTTTAAATTTAAATATTTTTTCATGTTTATTTCATGTTTTTTTGAACAGGATTAGAGATTAAAAATCGAAAGAAAGCTATTCTCCCCTTCAAAAATATAATTAAAAGTAAAGTAAGTTTAAATTAAATTATTATAATAGTAATATAAATTTATTTACCCGCGACACTAAAAGTTTAGTCTTAAATATCACTTGAAATAATCTTACTTTTGGAGTTAAAAGCAGGGGTTAACTTATGTATTTTTTTTCTATTTTTATTTGACTAAGAATTTAAATTGAACGAAACCCATAAAATATACCCTTAATCAGTAGTACAAGCAATAAAGTACTCGCTATTTTCAGGCAAAAAATGAATATTATTGATATATTAAGGAAAGTTATCATATTTTTCTAGAACGTCATAGACTAATCCGGTGTATATATTTTAAGCATATAAGTTTCCATCAGTAGTTGCATATATAACCTTTTATAAAAATTTTTAATCTTATACTAATTTTATATATTATATTATCTATGATAATAAAATCTAAGTTATATTTAATAGTAGCATATGTAATAATTATATATAATAATATTATACCAAAGGAGGCTTTGCTGTTAAATAAGAGATTTCTTTATCTGTATTTACTATAGTGGAATATTATAAGGTCAATTTTTTTTTATCGAAAATTTTTAGAACTTACCTTTATAAAATTATTAAATTATATGAATAAATGTAATATAATTTATGTTTTACATTTTTTTGTAATAAATTAAATATTAGTTTTTAGTATTTATGACAACATCCATATCTTAAAATGTCTCTTAATTAGTGTAATGTTAAGCCAAGTTATTTTATTTTAATTCTTTAAAATTTTATTTAGGTTGAAAAGGATCTTCATTTCTTAATTGTTATTGTTGTTCTATAATTAAATATATCGGTAATTAAAAAATTTTTAAGTATCTTTTTTCAATATTAAAAAAAAAAAAAATTACTTGTTTGATTTCTCCATTTATGCAAAATTGTCATTTGATTAGAATACTATGACACACTTTTATCATCATATGAATCCCAGTATTTCATGCCATTAAAACATGCATATATTTTTTCTTATTTTTGTGAAAAATAAGTAAGCGATACATTAACATTAAATCTATTACCATAATAAAATGGAAATTTTTATAAAAGTTCATATCTTAGAATATCATAAATGTATATGTTTTTATCCTATGTAAAAAAAATAGCTTAATTTTAACTTTCATTTATATGGATATCTATTATTTGAATTGATTTTCCTATCTTCTTACAAGCTATAAGTTTTTCTTTTTATTAAAAGTAATGATAATATTCAATTTATTATATTATTTAAGCAGAATAGAATAAATATTTATTATTACTGATTGATGGATTAAAAAAAACTAACTTAGAATCTAAAGTGCCGAAAACCAAAATATCTTGTTTTTAATGATATGTCATGCAGCACCAAGAAATATGTTTGTCCTTTTTAAAAAAAAAATTTAAAAATATTCATTTTTTAAATTTAAAAATGATTTTAAAATAAATTTTACTTCGTTATGATAAACATCTTATAAAAGTACGTCGAAATAATTTTAATTATTATTATCATTTTCTAATGATTTATTAACAATTATTTGAAGACCTCCCTTATAGTTTATACAAACTAAGCCTAAAGCATCATAAAATTTAGAACAGTCAACGTCATACATTAATTAGTGTGTAAATAATTCTTTTTTATCATATATAAATTTCTAATGATTTTTTATATCATATGAGTAATTATAAACTTTGACAATATATATGTCTTAAGTTTTATCTTAATTTTTTGTTTAAGAAATAAGCAATAAATTCTTTCTTTTTGTTACTTTATTTGTAATAAAAGAGAAATGTTAGATAATATAGTTCAATTAAACAACACTTTCTTTTTTAACACGAAATTATACTCTATAGATAAATTATTTTAATTTAATAAAACTATTTTAAATTTAATTATAAATTATTTTATTTTAATTATTGTTTACTTATCAATTACTTTTTCAAAGTATATGTGATATATCATAACTTCATTACTATTTAAAGCTATACCTAATAATTGGTTACTAGGATCAAAATCTATTTCATTTATGTGCACTTTGGCTTTACTAACATATATGGCATTTTAGTATGATTTACAATTTTTATTGTTGATACTATATTAGGAGTCATTTCTGAATCCATTTCTACTATTATCCTAATTATTATATTTTTAAATTTAATAAATAAATAAAATTTAATACTCAAAATATTATAACAAAATTAATCATATAAATTTATATAAATATTATAGAATTTAATGCTATTTATATATTTAATTTATTATTATTTATTACTTATTATAAAGAATATGACCTTTGAGGTAGACTAGGAGGTTTTTTGAATTTTAAATTTCTGGGATTAACATCAAGCCATTGCTGATCGGAGTGAGTCTAAGAGAAAATTTATTATAATAAATTTTATCTTCTTTTTTATTCTATTTGGTTTTTATATTTTTATTTTAATCTTTCTTGTTTTGCAATTTCACCAATTTCCAAATCAATTTTTCTATTTGCATTAAATTATTGTTTTATAGTTTCTAAATAGTGAATATTAATTTTATCTAGTTCTTTATTTTAAATCATTGAATTTATAATTTCGCAGAATTCTGAGAGTTAACTTGGAGGAATATTTTAAAAAGTTTTCCAAATTAAAGACATTTGACTTCTATAAAGGTTAATATAATTTTAATGAACTTTATTTTACCCTTCTAAGGATATGAACTTTTTTATTTATTAAAGTTTTTTTTAATTCGCCCTTAATTTGAGTCTTCTTAAAAATCTTAAAAACTAAATTTATTAATTGTAAATAAATTTATATTAAACTGGTATATTATAATATATTTAAAGATAAATTTTTTACTATTATTGCGATTATTTTATTATTTGTTTCTAGATTTTTACTAGGAGAACTGGTAGATGTAATTTGTTAAAATTAATTAGTATATAACAATTTTTCGTCTTCTCTTGAAGTAAGCCTTTCATTTTGTAAATTACTTTGTTATTGTAATATGTATTTTTAATTTTGTTGAGTAGAAAATAAATAATTTTAATTTTTAATCTAAATTTAACTTTAATTTAAGTTACTTATGTTTATTTTATTAAATTTTTCTTATTAATTATTTTAGCTATTTCTCTATTCTGTTTTATTTCTTTGAGAAAATTTTTAAGTCATCAAAATTTAGCTTGTATTAAGACCTGCATAATTATTGCTATTTGTTGTGATAAGTTGATTTTAAGTTTCTGTTTATGGGCTACTTTCTTTTTAGTATGAGTTAAGTGTGCATTTATTTTGATTTATTTTTTCCAGATTTATATTAAATTACTGTTTTTTTTACTTTTTTTATTCTCTTTCAATTAAATGTATCATTTTCTTCAGTTTTTCAGGATTTAATATATTTAAATCCTATAAGTTTTATTCCACTTTTTTTAACTAATCCAAAGCTAAGTTGGCTATAATTATTAAATAAATAAAAATATATGTAATAATATGATACAATATATTTACTTTTATTCAAGGCAGATTTTTCATATTTATTATGTAGCTAAAAATATCTATTTTTTATTTATTTCTATTATTTTTCATTTTCTTAAAAGTGAAGCCTTTAAGTTGGCTTCATTGGAGATTATAAAGGAGATTCATTAATTTTTAGATTCTTAGCATTATTTGATTAAGTATAATTATTATTTCTCTATCTTAATATGCTAGAATTATTAATATTGCTATTGCTATTTTTATTTTCAATTATATTTTAATTATAATTTTCCAAATTATTAGTGTATTAATTTGTTTAATTCAATGAATTTTTATTAATTATATAACTATTTTTTAATGCTCTGTGAGGTTCATATTATGTGATTGATCTATTTTTACTAGTTTTAGACTATAAATTAGGGTATACTTTTTAAATTTTGGTACCTTCCAAATTAATATGGTTAAAATTACTTAAATTTATACTTACTTAACTATTTAGCTTCTAAACCTTTTTTTATTAATAATTAGTAATTTGTTTTTTATGTTACTATATAATATCCAAATTTGATTGAATTGGGTCTAAAAATATTTTTTTCCTATGGCCTAATTAAAAGCATACCAAACAAATATCATAATAATGCTCTTCACAATGCATACTAGCGGCTTCCAAATTTTATCTTTATTAGCAGTGCATGCAATACCATCCTTTACATAATCGTTTATAAGGACTTTAAGTCATTATTAATTGACTTTTTTTATTTTAAGCTTGACAAATTTCACATTCTAAAACTCTAAACTAAAACAACAAATTTCAAAAAATTAACAAAAATTAATGTAATAATTTGTTAAAAGGTAGACTTGATAAAAAAATTAAAAATTCTTGTATGCATTTATATATTTATTACGGTATCGTCTTCAATTTCGTTAAATTTAATAAATACTTATTTGCAAAGTTTTTTAAGAAAAAGCACTACTCGCTCTTAATCTTATTCTCTTATATTTTCTCCATATGAATCTTAATCATATAAAATGCCATCTTTATAACTATATGTAAGTTACTCTATATCTTTAACATATTTTCCGTCCACTTTTTTTTCAATAATAAAAATATCATTTAGCTGTATACTTACTTTTCTGCCTTTATCCTCTTAAATGAATTCTACTTTCTTATAATAATTATTTTTATCATTTTCATTAATATATTATTAATATATTTAAATGATTTTAAAAGAATTTAATATTGTTAAAAATATGTTTATTGTTTTACATTAGGGTCTGAATAGTCTATCACATTAGATTATTTAAATTTTTTCGGAAGAGCTATTTAAATGTAATTAATTAATATTCCTTAATATAAAAATTATATAAATAAAGCTCAATTATGTTACTTAAATTAATATCGCTCTCTTTTAGATTCTAATTATTACTTTACTTTATTTTTTTCATTTTATTTTAGATATTTTATGCTTCTATTATAAAGTGATAATTAATAAAAAATAAACATGCTAAATATTGATTATTATTTTTTTAAATGTATATATAAAGCCCTTTTACTTTATATTGCTTTTTCCATTATGTCACTATGCTCGAATATGCTAGTTATTTTAAATTCATCAATGTTTTTATATTCTTAATTAAGAATTGAAATTGTTCCTTCATCAAATAAAACTACAAATAAACTTCTGTTTTATAATTAAATTTCTTTCATTTATTCTATATTAAAAATTCTTTCTGTTTTTCTATTAGACGGTTTTAAAATTAAATCTTTTGCCTCTTATACATATCTTTTTGATTTGATACCATACATATACCAATTTAATAATTACTCTCTATAGTTAGATTCACTGTCCAACATTTATTAAAATTCTTACCATGATATCTTTATTTATATAAGTAAATTTTTCTGATATACAAATTTTTATTAAAAATAAATGCTTTACTTTGTCTTAGGTGAAAAATTATGATATATTTTTTCTTATTTCTGAAATTTTTAGGTAAGGTATTTTTTTTGACAAGAATTCTACAAGCACCTTATTTAATATTATAAAATACATTTAAAAACAAATATTGATATTCATTTATTATCAAAATTATACGTATACATATATTTATTTAATTTAAAATTTACCTCTTTTCTAATCCCTTCCTCATTCTCTTCATTTTCTTTTTAATATTTTAACATTTCTTTGTGAATTTCTTAAAAATCAGAGAGATTTAAATCCAATGGGTGTATTGGGTTTCCCCATAACATATCTTCTTTATCCATTATAATTATAATATTCTTTAAATGGTAAAATATTTTTTGCTTAAAATTGTTATATTTTTATATTTATATTAAATTAATTATGTTGTTTTATTTTAAATTAGGAAATAAATTAAATAATTCGGTAAAAGTTAGAATTTATTCATTAATATAGTATTTATTTTATAACCAATAATTAAACCTTATGATAATTGGTTTAATTTAATTATAAAAAGCAATAATTGATCACCAATTTTCATAAAAATAATATGAAATTGAATTTAAAAATTTTAAATTTATCATTTAGTTTATATAAATAAAATATTTTTTTTTAATTAAAGATTATGAGTTAATACTATACATAATGTAGTAATGAAATTTAAATCTTAAGAAATTACTTTTTCAAAAAATTATTTAACAATATCCAAGCATACTTGAATGTCCATTATTAATAATTTAATTGTTCAATTAAATATTTTTAATATATGTATATGATAAGGGAATAAAATCAAAACTTTTGTAATTTTTTATTCTGGATTATTATTATAATTGAAATATTTTCTATTTCTTAAAAATTATAAAAAAACATTTAATTTAATATTAAAATAATATTTTATTGATCTTTTTATTTTAAATTTAGTAACGTATATTGTTATTTTAATTGAAACACTTTTATTTCTTCGCTAAAAAATATTGATATATTTTAATGTTACATAAAATAAGTTAGTAATTAATTCTTTAAGTATTAAAAAAAAATCATGATTAATATTTTTAGATAAAATCTAAAATACAATTTGGTTTTGCTAAAAAAATGTTTGAAGTTCATAGTAATTTGTAAGCTCTTTTGATTTAACTAATTACATGGATATATTGTAATATTTTAAAATTATTATTAAAAGTTTGTGAACACAATAATATGATTAGTTTATTTCTTGTATTAATTAATGATTAATCTTCGTATTAAAAAAAAATAATTATAATAAAAAAAAAAAAAAAAAAAAAAAAAAAATTAATAGCAAATACAATAAAAAATAATAAAAAATTTAAATAAAAAAGTATACTAAACAAATTAAATTAAATGGGTTAAGCTATAGGAAAAATGCAATAAAATTGCTGTGGTTCACAGCCCCAACCACAAAAAAATTAAGAAACTTAAGATTTATTGAAAAATTAGAAAAATAATAATGTAAATAACGATAAAAATAAAGCTAAAAATAATAATGTTTAATAAGGCAGTAAATAAGGAAATTAAATTAATAATAGTAATAATATTATTAATAAAAAAGATGAATAGGTTGATGATGATTAGTCACTAAATTAAAGTGATTCTTAAAAAGACCCTAATGATAGTGAATAATAGTTAGAAGAACCTAAAAAATTAGATGATTTGTAAGGATTTTTAAAAATTAAATAAATCGGACAGGGTGCTTTCGGTAAAAATAAATTAAAAAAAAAACGTTAAAAATTAAAAGAAAAAAATTATTACTAGCTTTTTATTATATATTTATTTTAAATTTTGATAATTGTTTTTTATTTTGCTATGAAAATTTTATTTTATACAAAAATGGAGTATTTAATTAGGAAATTAATTTATTAATATAATATTATTTTTAATACAAATTAAAGTAAATTTTTTTTATAAGAAACATGTATTTATTCTATTTAGTGAAATTTTAAAAAATTTTAATACTTATATTTGTAGACATTTTGGATAAAATTTTTAATTTATATATATAATTTACCTTTTAATATTTGAGTTATAAAAATATTTTTAATTTTTAATTTAATTTTTAAAAACTATTTTAATAAAAGGAAAAGTATATACAGTAAAAAAGAATGACCCAAATTCTAAAAAAATTTATGCCATGAAAATAATGAGAAAAACTGATATATTAAAATATGGGTTATTAGCCTATGTATAAACAGAAAAAGAGACATTATTAAAGAATTCTCATAAATTTATTGTAAATTTAAATTATTCATTTTAAACAAATAGTAAAGTATATTTGGTTATGGAATACATTGAAGGTGGTTCACTTTATCCATACTTATAAAATTTAAGCAGAAAAGATAGAGAACCAATAGCCAGATTTGTTATGGCTTAATTGATAGTAGGTAAATAAATTATAATAAAGATTTATAAATTTTCTTTAAAAATATAAATGAAATTTAATTACATGTATATTGTATATGCAAAAAAATAATATAGATTAATATATTATATATATATTAAAAATAAAATTATTAATTTAAATATTAATATTTAAGCTATTGAGGTACTTCACAAGTAATATCATTTAATTTACAGAGATTTAAAGCCGGAAAATATTTTAGTGACAGAAGATGGTAACATAAAGGTGACTGATTTCGGATTAAGTAAAAAATTTGATCCTAATTCAAATGAGAAATTTAAAGGTACAGGGGGGACTTAGGAATATTTTGCACCTGAAGTTGTTCTTAATTAGGGATGGGATAGATGTGTTGATATATGGGGCATGGGAATATTTTTATATGAAATGTTGGCAGGATAATGTCCATTTATACCCGAAAAAAGAAAAGGTATACAAAATTATAATAAAATAAAATTTAAAAAAAAACTAAAAAAATGTTTATTTGTATTAATTTAGCTAAGATATATATATAAGTTAATATTTCAAAAAAATTTTTATTATTTTTACATTGTAATTTAAAATATTTTATTAAAACATTATTATTTTATTATTATAGGGTTAACATAAAATTTTATCGATAAAATTGTTAAAGTTTAAGTTCAATATCCAGCATTTTTTTCTAAAGATGCTATTGATCTTATTTCAAAAATTTTGTAAAAAGAGCCAATGGATAGATTAGGTGCTAAAAATTTCGAAGATTTAAAAACTCATAAATTTTTCTAGGGAATCGACTGGAAATAATTAGAAGAGTGTTAATTGGTTTCTCCTTTGAAAAAATATGTTTAAAAAAGATTGGAAGTTCAGAATAAAAGTGGGATCCATTTACCTGCTAGACCTATTTTGGAAACATATATTAACGACCCTTAATTATAAATATAGGGATTTACTTACAGAGGAAAATTGGAATGATTTTATTTATATTTAGAAAAAAATATTTTAAAAATAAGCATGATTTAATATATTAATTTAAATGTAAAAATTAAAAAGTTATATAAGGGGATAAAAAATACAAAATAAAAATCAAGTGTTTTTTTAAATTTATAATGCTACTTCATATTCCTTTTAATATAATATAAAAGATTGGAAAATTAATTTTTTTTAAATTTATATTATAATAAAAGTGTAAATATATAATAATCATTTAAAATATAGCTAATATGAATTCATATATCTTTTTTCTATTTAAAAATAGTTATATTAATAATAAAAATTACTATATAATATAAATTGATTATATTATTATAATTATTATATTTTCAAAATTAAAATTGAATTAGAATTATAGTAATTATTTAGAAATATAAATAAAAAATAATATAACATAAAATTCTATAAAAATAATCATCTATAAATAAAATGGTAATCTTTTAAAAAACACAAAAATATCAAAATATATTGCTAATTTATTAAATTTTTAATTTATATAGGAAAAAAATCAAAAAATGTCTAACAAGGAAGTAAAATAAATATTAAAAATATATTTTGATAGAATATTTAAATCAATTTATAAAATTTGTTATAAATATATAAAAAACATTTTAAATTATAGATATACAGAATTTTAGCTTTTGAATTTGCAAATGAAGATAGTTAAAATTTAAAAATTTCTATGATTAGCGAGATGGTAAGCAATTTATTTTATCCAAATGATTAGATAGGAGATTCTAGAAATAAATTTAAATTATTGATTGAAAAAGCATTTGAACAGTATTCGTCTAACAATAATTAAGAAATTACTGAAGATAATTTTTGCAAGGCAATGGTAATTATATGCTTATAAAAATTTAAACCAAAAATATATGTATATAAAAATTTGCAAAGAAGCTAAATTTTTCACTATTTTACCAAATAGGTGATTGTTTTCAAAAATTATTACGCATTAATATAAAAATTTAATATTTTGAGTAGTAAATATTATATAATATATTTTAGGAGTCTATAGAATAATATGTTAACGATGAAACTAACGAAAGATTTTTAACAAAGATATTTAGGAGACATGATAAAGATAAAGATGGATTTTTAAATTTAGAGGGTATTAATTATTTTTTTTTAATTTAAAAAAAATTTATAAAATTAAAGAATTGTTTTATACTAGAATTCCGACAATTAATGTAAAATTATAAAGATAAAAATGTTAAAGAAGAAGATTTAAATGAATTGTATTAAAAAATTTGTTTAGGAAATAAAGATGGCGTTAGTTTAGAAAATTTTAAAAAATTTTCTATGTGAATAAAAGATAAAAATTATTTCTTATATTATATAATAATAGTAAATAATTAAAATTGTTAATTATAAGTACACATTGCTATAAAAAGTATAAACTTAATAGATAATATCACATATTTATTTTATTTTTTAAAGTCAAAAATACAGGAAAAAACAATTTTCTTAGTAAGGATGTTTTTGTATCAGGAAATCTGTTCCAATTACTTAAATATAATATTAGATATAAGAAGAATTATTGAGTTTAATTTAATATAAAAATAAATAACTTTTTACTAAATAATTGCATAAACATAGTATACAACAAATATTAAAGCCAGCACCCTAAGAATTTTTTCCCTCTATATATATTTAATAATGTATAAATAATAAAGTTTTTAATATATCTTAATATTAATTATTATGTTAAAATGCATACTTTTGTGATAATATGAGGAATTTATGTAGAAATAGTAAAGTCCTTGCTAAATTTAACTCCATCTTTATATCTTTAATCTAGCCATTATACAACCATTTTTTCAATTTCAGATCCTTCTTTTTCTTCGTGATGCATTTCGTGGTATCCAGTTTAAAACAGTTATATTTTTTTATCTTAACTATTTTAAAATATAAAAAAGTTAATTTATAAAATAATAGTTGTAGAATTAAATTACCTTTTAATTTTATTAAAGAATCTGATTGAATCTTTGTAATTTGTTATACAGTCTCTTTAACCGTGGTATAAAAGTATAGGATAATTAAAATATTTTGCAGAAGGTTAAATAATATCAATGGTATTTAATAAACTTTTAGCCATTTTTAATGAAAAAAAAGGAATATTATGAGGGTCATCAATAATTCCTTTCAAACTTCTATTATTTTTTGTTAAAGATGTAACATTAATCATTCCGTTAATAAGTATATCCTAATAAATATTTAAGCAATAATTAAATAAAACATGTTTATTTCTCGCTTATAAGAGATTAAATACACAAATAAAATTAATTTTTAGTATACTAACTATAAAAATAATATATTTTTTTTATTAAAATACTCCAAGAAAATCTCCAATTAAGTTTGTTCCATCTTTTTTAAATTATTCTATTTTTCTGTCCCCAGGATCTCCTAATAAAGCTGACGAAGATATAAAGCCTGCTATTTTTAAATTAGGGTTTCTACACCCTAATGATAAAACCAGTAATCCTCCCATACTGTGTCCAAAAACAAAAAGTGGTAAATTTTCATCTGCTTATTTCATACAAACTTCGACGTCTCTCATCATTTCTTCCATTAAAGAAACTCCTCTTGCACCTCCACTATAACTAGAAAAAAAATAATAAATAATAAATCAATATTTTTATATTATATTTAATTAAATTAATTAATAATCCGAATAGCATTAATAAAATAGAAAGTTTATAAACACTTTAAAATAAAATTATTTTACTTTTTTTAAAATATAAATTTATATATCACATTTTTAAAAATTTTATTATTTTTTTATTTTTTTCAATTTACGTCATCTTAAATAAATACTATTATAGAAATTTAAATATTAATTTAGTTGAAAAACAAAATAAAATTTGTTTTATAGATATAATAGATATAAAAAGATAGTGTTAATTTTTTATTAAATTTTTTAAAGATACCCATATCCTCTTAAATCTACTAAATGCACAGAATACCCTACCTATACAAAAGCTTCTGCAAAATCTAAAAATCTAGAAGAATGTTCACCAAATCCATGAATCATAACTAAACTTGCTTTTGTTATTTATTTCAATGGATCTAATCTCGTATAATATAACCTATAAATTTAAATATTATGAATATTTTTTATATTAGGTAGAATATTTAAAAGAATTAATTTAAGCTTTATTTTTTATAACTATTTTAGTATTTTTAAATAATGTCAACAATTTCATTAAAAAAGTTTGACTTTTTAATTATATACTAACTATTTTTAAATTCTATAGATAAATAATTAAATATAGTATATACTAACAAATACCTTTGCAAAATTCCTACAGTTTCTATATATTTTCTTGTAACTTTATAATGTTCATTTTCAAATACACCTAAGAAATATTCTTCTTATTGAAATAAGGTTTGTAAATTACTTGGTTCTTCTAATGGCATTTTTTTTTTAGTTTTAAATTAATTGAAATATGAAAAAAATTTATTTATTTAATATTAAATAAAATTAACTAAAGAAATTTGATAATACGTAACAATATAATATATTTTTAAATGACA
The DNA here is from genome assembly GCA_001447515.1 of Pseudocohnilembus persalinus. Classification (NCBI taxonomy): domain Eukaryota; phylum Ciliophora; class Oligohymenophorea; order Philasterida; family Pseudocohnilembidae; genus Pseudocohnilembus; species Pseudocohnilembus persalinus. The sequence continues at coordinate 207,668 of LDAU01000194.1, read as the reverse complement.
TAAGAAACTAGTAAAAAAAAATATAGATAAATCTCTAATTCTAAATCTATTTATGTCTTAGAATGTATTAAAAAATAAATTTAAAAATTCAATATTATTATGGCCCTATAATTAAACATAATTTTAATATATTTTTAAATTTTATTTAATATAATATAGATAATTATAGTATTTTATTTATTTTTAAATTTTTATAACTTTTATATATTAATATAAATTCATATAATATTAATAAAATAAATGATTATAGTTTATCAATATTAATATTTTATAACAGTTTGTGAGACAATTAAAATTAATTATTTCATCAATAAAATGAATTATTTAAAAAATTAGATTCTTTATCATCTTATTAATCATTTAAAAAGAATTTATTTATATTATCATCATGATCTTATGATTGTTATTATTGTTGTTATTATTATTGCTAGTTTTATTTAATTTCCATTTCATTTGAATGTCCATTTTATGTTTACTCTTCATAATTATTATGTTAATTATTATTATGATGGTGGTGGTGATGATGGTGTATATTAGAAATATTATTATTTCTATTATGATTATTAGAATCATTTTAATAATTAATTTTACTGGGGTATTCATTGCCATTATTTTCGTTTTATTCTTAACAATCGTGATTGTTATTCGGGCTATTCTATTTATCATAGTTTTTTTTATTTATGTTGTTCAAATTACCTAAAAAATCGAGTTGATGAGAAAGTGTATTTTATTTAATAGGCAAATCTTCATCATTGTTTTACTATATAATTGATGGATTTTTTGATAATAAAAAGGGTGTTTATATTATATGGTCATTTCCAGTATCCATTTCGTAATCATGCATATCTTCTATCATAGAATTATCTTTAAATGGGGTATTATTGTGGTTATTCAATAAATCATCTATAATAAAAAGAAAATATATTTAGTAATTAATGAATTATTTAAACGAAATATTTAAAATTTTATAAAAAATCATGATTTAATACTTTAAGAATTTTTTTCAAATTCCCTATTGAAATTATCTAAATTTAACGAATCATTGTGTGCTTAACATGGTTCGGATTTAAGTTAAAAAATTTTCTAGTTATTATATACATTATTAGCGTTTTAAATTTAATTATTTTAGAGATTAAAAGTTTGTTTATTTTGGTTAAAGTTTTACATAGCCTAAAACATATCTTTACTATCGCTAGTATTTTCTTATTTAATAAGCTATTTTAATTGATTATCATTATTATTTCTATTATTAGGTTATCCTTTATTTAATTTTACTCTTTTTCTTTCGTGATTATCATATATTTATATATTTTATTTATTAAAATTATCATTTTTATTGAAATATTAATTTTACTGGCTATTTTTATTACTTTATTTTCGATCTTTTAGTGCTAAAGCGCAATCAGACATTTAACTATTTGCTTTTTCTGTAATCATTAACGGCTGATTTTTATTATTATTTAAATTATCTTTTTAAAACAGATTTAATTACATATCACTTAAATCATTGTTATTTTTCAATTAATCTAAAAAAGAAAAATCATTGTTATTATGATTGTTTTTATTTTAATTAGAAGATTTGAATAAATTTTATTCACTTTCATTATTATTACTGTTTTAAAATGCACTAAGTTGATTTTAAAAATTATTATTGTCATACTCAAATTAATCTAATTATGTTTCATAATTAAAATTACTTTATTTTTAATCTGTATTTTATCTTGGAAATTAACTTTAATTTTCTTATTTATTTTCATTAACCAAAATGGCTAAGTTTTTGAATAAATCAGAGTTATTTTATAAAAATTTATTTACAGCTTGGTCTTAGGACGAGTCTTCCTTTAATTAATTACTATTATTTAAATTTTTCATTAGCTATTTCATTATTTTTTTCATACTATTTTATTATTCTTTTTATGATTAATGTTTCATTAATACCTAAAAAATCAAAAAATATTTAAGTTTTAGTTAGGTAATTTTAAATTTTAAATTTTTTTTTTATACTTACATTATTGTTATTTTAGCTTCCTTTATTTTAATTTTCATTAAAAATATCATTATCATTTGTAAATTATATATCATCATCTTTTCCTAGTAGATTGACTTTAAGTTTTTAAAAATATTATAAAGATTGATATTGTAATAATTTATATATATAATATATTTACAGAAATTTTTAGGTATTTTAAAGTTTCCTCTACCTTAACTTAATAATTATGTCAAAGCAAATTACATAAGTTGACTTTGTTTTCTAATTTAATTTTATAAATATAAAAATTGTTAAAATAATAATATGTGATTTTTTGTAAGCTTACCTATTTTATTTAATTTCCTACCACATATATTTATTAACTTATATGTATTTTGAAGTTTAAGTCAATAATAACTAAATCGCTCTTTCTTAAAAATCTACTTTTTTATGCAAATTATCAAGCTATTTATGAAAAATTTATTAGTATTTTTAAAAATTTATTAATAACATTAATAAGAAAATATTTAATGCTTATATTACTTCTTTTCTATATATGGCAACTTCATTATTTTATATGGGTTCCTAATTTTAAACTACTTATAATTATGAAGTTTCATCTATAATTTTTGGATATTGTTAATTTTCTGAGCCTTTTCTTTTAATCTAAGCCAATAACTCGCTTTTAAAATTATTAATTAAATGTAAATTTTTATTAATATAGAGTTTATCTATTTTCAATTATTCAATATATATATTTTTTTATACTAAGATTTTATATAATTAATTACGGATGTCCTCTTTTAAAATTGACGTGCTTCCATTCGTTTTCATCTGTATCGTGATGTTTTGATATTTTGTGAAAGTCATACATATTCAACTTTTTATTAATAGGTAAAATAATTAATTTATTTTTTACTAAAATGTCTACAAAAAGAATAAAGTAAAAGACATATTATTATTAACTAATTAAATATATTTTTACCTGTCTAACAAAACTTGAAAAAACATTATGTTTGAAAAATTAAGGCAATATTTTTTCCGAAAATTCATTTAATTTTAATACTTTAAAAGATGTTCCATCATCATTCCAGGTAATAATATCTTTAAATTCTTCGTTCTATATAAAAAAAATTTAATTAAGATTTTTAATTAATTACCATTAATTAATAAATATAATTTAATAATTTTTAATACTAGAAAACTAAAACAGAAAAAAGTTGTGAATATTATTCGTAAAATTTTTTTATATATATAAATTGTTAGTAATTGCTTAAGTTGTTTTTATTATAATAATTAAGCTAATTTTAATATAGTAATTAAATAATTTTATTATTACTAATATTAGTAATAAATTTTTTTTATGCTTACTTCTAAAATTTTATAAGTTTTTGAGAGAAAGCCTGGTATTTAATTGGCTTTTGTATTTTTTTGTCTAGGTTTTCTTTTTTTATCCATTATGCTTGCAATTTTTTAATTCTAATTTTGCTATTTGATTTTTATTTTTATTCTAAAATTATTTTTATTTAAAAAAAAAATTATTATTTTTCTTTTTTATTTATTTTTACTATAATTAATTATTGTGAAATATTATTGATTTTTTTTTTTTTTTTCTTTAAACTTCTATATTCCTATTTAGTATTTATCAATAAAAGGGATATTATGATCTATTACAATTAAAATATTAATTAGCTTCATATTTTTCATAATAATTGTATGCTTATCCCTAAATATGATAGGGAATTTCACAACTTTTATTTTTATATTATGAGCCATTTTATTAAGTGGATAAATCATCCATTATTATTATATCTTATTATAAAATATAAACGAACTTATAAATTTTAAGATTTAGATAATTTGTACATAAAAATACAATATTTATTTTAATTTATATAGAAATTTTATTATTTAAACTCAGTTTTTTATAAATAAAAAGTATATGATTATATTTTATTTTATTTTCATTAAATTTAATATATTTTAGAATTCTAAATTATATATATTATAAAGAAATTTAAGTTTTTTTAAAAATTTACATATAAATTACTTAAAATATATTACAAAATTTATTAATTTCATTCAATTTTTTATCTAGGTCTTTTTTATAAAGTAAAACAATAAATACCCAAAAAGCTAGTTATTTACCTTATAGTATTTGACAAAAAAATTAAAACATAAATTATTACAACTATTCCGCATGATAGGAAATAATAAAACAATTATATTTCTGATAAAAGATGTCCAAATATAAGATATAAAACGCTTACTCCAAAGAAAAATACAATGGGAAATTAAATAATAGGGTATTTCATCTATGTTTTATATATATATTTAATTGCCAATTTATTTAATTAATTTAAATATTTTTTTTTTATTTTTATAATTTTTATCTTTACATAAGGTATTTTTTTTTTTTAAATATTATTTTTATTATGATACCTTTGTCATAGAACAAATGATGAGCTAGCAAATAACAAATGAGTGCATAATTCCAAAAGTAAAAAGAATAAATCCTGCATAATCATCAAAAATAGGGCTTTGATACCATATGATATCTAAAAATAATTAAATATAATTGTTGTTGATTTGTAAATGATGTTTTTTTTTTATTTTATTACCAATAATAACTAGTGAAATAAAGGGTATGTATTATTTAAGTGCTTCTAATTTTTATTTACTATTTATCTTTAACATAGTTTAAATAAACACTGTAATAAAGATAAGATAAGTTAATCCAGCTAATCCAATGAATAAACTGTCTCCTACATTTTTATTTAGCATATAAGAAATCATTTCATTTTTAACAGGTAACCAATTAAGTAAAAAGGAAGGAATAACTGAAATTGTTTTAATTTAAAAAGTAGATTATCCAAAAATACCGGCAGTTAGGCAAACAAAAATAGCAATTAATTAAGATTCAGTAACACCAAAATTCATGAATTAAGTATTTAAAACATGGGTATGATATTCTATCCAATTCGCGCTGAATAATAATATCTATAAAAATTAATTTAGTTAATTTAGTATAAAAATTTAAAGCTGACAATATAATATAATATAACATAATTAGTGATAAATTTTATGTAACCATTTTTTAAAATTAATATTAAATGTTTGTAAGAATAATATTATAGTATTTATCTTAAATATTTTTACTTAAGTAGAAATGAATCCAATTTTTAACACAAAATGGTCTAATTTTGCAGCCTATACTAAAACTAACAAAAAGAAATTTAAAGTAAAAGAATCACATCCATGGTCAAAGAGTTATCCTAAAGGACTACTTGATTTTGTTCTTCTTGCTTATTTTCCATCCATAGCATCTAAAGTTTAATATATGAAAAAATCGAATCCACATTTTAAAAAAATCCAATTAGGTATATTTTATTTTAATGTAGAATCATAAGGTAATATAGTAGCATATGAAGATAAAATAAAGATAAACCCTATAAATGTCACTAAATTAGGAGCCATAGTCTATTTTTTATATATAATTGTTGACAAATTATTAATATATAAATTTAATAACTATATATATTTGTGATAGAGTTTTACAATATTAATATTATTATTGTTAAAGCAATATTATTTAATAATATTTCTATATTTATATTTTTAAATAAATTTAGTTTTGCTTTTTTATTACTTTAGGTAATAGTTCTGAAAGTTTGGTCCAGTAAGGATTTAATTTATTATCTAACCAGGAATAACTTCCTCCTACATATTTATAATTATCTAATTCTTTTAGACCTTCTTTACTTATAAATGGCTTAATCATTGTTTTTTATTTTATTTTTTAATTTGATTATAAATTTTTAATTATTTTGTTTTTTTTGATTTTATATAAATAATATATTTTCTAAGTAAATCTGATTCATATTAAAAATACATATATTATTTTTTTTTACTTTTAGTACGGACTGATAATCTCTGCGTGATTTTTGGCATTTTAGGTTTTATTTACGTTGATGATCAATTAAAAATATTTCTACAAATTTAAACATTATGATACTAATTTAGTCATATAAGACGTGTGATAATATAATTTTACATTTATTTTTTGTTTAATTAATGCGATATATTATAAAATTTACTTTATAGAAAATTTGAAAAAAATTAATTATTTCATCTATTGAACATTTTTATAGATTTGATTAATTTTAACAAATGTAAAATAAATATTTTAAATTTTAGTTTAATAATATTATAGCAAGATGTTTGTTGATAATTTTTTCAAACTACAGACATATTTTCTCTACCTAATTTTTTAGTAATTTGTTCTCCAACTTAAGCTAATTTTTTAAGGTCAATTCCAGTTTCAATTCCTAACTCATGTAATGTATAAACTACATTTTCGGTACAAACATTTCCAGCCGAAGTTTTAGCATAAGGACAGCCACCTAATCCTCCAACGGAACTATCAATAACAGAAATTCCATTTTCCAATGCTACTAATAGATTAGGTATAGCTCTTATATAAAAAGATATTATAAATTTTTTTAAAATTGTAGATTTAATTATTTAACAATATTTTTGATAATTTTAAAATAAAAGTAACTTAGTTCTTGTATAACAAAATATATTTATTCATTTAAATAACTATATTTAGAGAAAAACTTAAATTACTGAATATTTAATTTAATATTATAAAGGTTATAATTTTTAAAATTATATTGTAAAAATTTAGATATGTGAAAATTAAATATTTTTTACTTATCATAAGTGTCGTGAAAGTGGGCGGCAAGATTTTCCCTGTGTGGAAAAACATTAAATAATTTTTATGTTTTTTCAGGAGTTCCAACTCCTATAGTGTCACCTAAAGAAACTTCATAACAACCCATTTCAAATAGCTTATCAGAAACAAATTTTACTTTTTCAGGATTAACATCTCCATCGTAAGGGCAACCCATAACAGTTGAAACATAACTATTTTTAAATAAATATATATATTAATAAATATAATTACTTGTTATTTTTATATTGCCATTTTTATTTTATTTAAAAATAATTAATATTAAATATATATTAAGTAAATATCTACCCTCTGATTTTAATGTTTTTGTCTTTGCAAAAAGTGAATATTTCCTAGAATTTTTATAATGATTCTTCCTAGTAAAATTAATTTATATTTATTCAGTAAACTTTTAAATTAATTCAAATAATTCAATAATTCAATTATTTATATAGTTTTATTTACAATTGTACAGTTAATATTTTTTTTAGTAAATCCTTCGGAGGCTGCAGAAAAAACTGCAATTTCTTTGACCCCAACTTCTAAAGCTTATTCTAAGCCTTTAAGATTAGGGACTAAAACTGGATAATTAACATTTTATAATTTTTTAATTTTGCTGTAAACTTCTTTATTATCTGCCATTTAAGGAACCCATTTGGGGGAAACAAAACTAGTTACCTCAATTGATTAAAAACCACAGTCGTTCAATCTATTAAGGTTTTTAAATAAATAAATTATATATATATAAAAATTATAATATAAATAAATAAAAGGCGCAAAAAATGTTTATTAAAAATAAAAGATATTTAGAAATTTATTTACCTATTAATAAAATCTATTTTATCATTTGGAGAAACAATAGTTTTTTCATTTTATAATCCATCTCTTGGACCAAGCTCAACTATTTTTACGTTTCTTGGCAATTGAATATTATTTTATTATACTTTTTGCTTAAAATTTAAATATTTAATTAATAAATGTTAAAATAATATTTAAATAAAATAAATATATTTTATCGCTTAAGATAAAAAATTATATGTGTTTATTATTGTTTATAAATAATTTTACTTTAAATGATGCAATCAATTAATTTAATTTAGATAATCTTTCTATTTTAGATGCCATTTTATTGAAAATATACTTTATTTAAATATTATTTTTTACTTAGATTATTGTTAATATATTATGTTTTTTTGATTTATTTTTAATATGTGATAATAATTAATAATTGGGAATCTATGATGTATTTTTCATACTATTAAATTCTAGTTATTTATAAAGTAGAGGAATAAATAATATATCTATAAATCATATAAAAATAATAATTGTATAAAGATTTAAAGATTGAATGGTATCACTTTATAAATTAATATGAATATAAGATTTATGTATATATTATTAATTAATAAATTATAATATATGGGGTTAATACATATCTTTATATATAAGTAAAATTATCAAAAAATACAAAATAATAAAAATAAATAAATAAGTATATATTATTAATAAATAAAATAAAAATAAATTAAATTATAAAGTTTTCATTTTTACGATTAGCCTATGAAATAAATAAGAGGGTAAGTAATTGAAAAATTATCACGATAAGAAAAGTGTATCTGATATCATACTTTTTAGCTAAGGTTAGTTCTATTCCAATTCTTCATCATCGGCATTATCAGTATCTTTTTGTTGTTTTTCTTTATTTTCTTCTTTTATAAACTTATTAATTTTGGGACTTTAAAATTATTCTAACTTTATTTCTTAAATTATCTTATTGTTTTGACTTTTTATCATTTAATTACTTTAATTGCTTTTATCATTACTATTATTAATACCCTGATCATTATTTTCATTATTAAAAGCTGTGTTTTAATTTTCATTATTATTGTTATTATTTTCATTTTTATTATTGTTATCATTGTTGTTATTATTATTGTTATTATTATTGTTATTATTATTGTTATTATTATTGTTGTTATTATTATTGCTTATGTTAACAGTATTATTTTCTTCGTCACCTTGATTTTAATATTAATTATTCGCATTTAGTGAGTTTATTGCTTGTAGATTATGACTACTATTATTTTTTTTAGTTGAAACAAAACTTACTGTTTTTTTATTTGTTAAAATAGGAAATTGATTGCTAATATTATTACTAGTATTGTTGTTAATACTAAAATTGTTTTATTCATTACTTTGATTTGGATTGTTATTTTAATTTTAATACTACAAAATACTGCTCCCTTAATCAAAAAAGCTATTTGTCGGGTTTAAATTACTTTAAATTTAATTATTATTATTAGTGTTAGCATTAGGCTTATAAAAACCACTGAAAAATCCAAATGATGTTTAAGGTTCTAACTTAAGTTTTGCACTGTCATCATTTTATTAAAATTATTTGTCTTTTTCATCTTCATTACTGTTATTTATAAATTTTTGATTTTATTATTAAATATGGAAAAAGTTTGGCAGTTATTCATCATTATTATTATTATTTCCTTATACCATCATTGAATTTATTTGTCCAAAATCAATATCTTAATGACTAAGTTATCTTAAAAATTAATTTTAAATAAAACTATTTAAGAAAGAATTTTGGTTTTGTAAATTATCAATTTGCTTAGACTCAAGATTATTTTTGGGGCTGTTTGAAATTTCATTCAAATTCATACTATTCATTTATTCTTTTTAAACTTTTTTTTGGGGTTTTTCGCCAAATTTATTATTTTTTTAAAATTATGAAATGTTATTTTATCTTTTATTACTTTTGTTGTTTTATTAAGAACCTTGATAATTATAAGAATTATTAGTTGCATGGGACCCATGTTCCGCTATTTAACTATTGTTATAAGGAGGTGAAATTTATATTATGTTATCTACTAATTCATTATAATCTTGGTTTTCAACATTTTATATATTTTAAGTTATTTTGTTTGTTAAAGATTTAAAAACTTTGTTTAACTTTTTAGGGTCAATTTTAAGATTATTTTATTGTTTGTTGCCTTAAGGATCATTTCCCCCTTTACACCATTAAGAAAATATTTGTAAAAAATTATCACAATATAGAGTAATATATTAATCTATAAGTTCAGTGGAGTCTTTAGAATTCAAATACACTTTTACATAATAGGCAATTAAAGCTAAAAAAAGTGAAACTTTGTAATATCTGTTTAATATTTCAGGGTCTTCTGGCACTCTTTTTTTTTTTATTTATTCTAGGTAATCTTTAACTTTTTCTGCATTTTATTATACCAGGTGATTTTATATATTCCAATGGTTTATTTCTAAATAATAGCATACAAATAAAATTTCCATTTCATTTAAAAGAAATATTTTAGCTAAAGAACGAAGCATATGCCTTAAGGGTAAATCTGCCAGAATCTTTTTATAGTTTAAAAATATTTAATATTTTTTCCAAGAAAATTAAAATAAAAATATAATATATAAGTTTTATTATAAATGCGCTAATGATTAAATAAATTTAATAAAAGTTAAATAAAAGGCAACTTTTAATTAATATGGAAAATTTTTAAATAACAAATAACATATTTTCTTATATTTTAGTTTTATCTATAAATTAATAAATTAATTTTTTATTATTTATAAATTTATTTATACCTAAGGATATTGTTCTAATGAAGCATTTGCAAATTTTTTCAAATATGTGTTAGAACTGTAACTAAACCCTTCTTGGCCATATTATTTTTGTTATTCTTTGTGTTATGTTTGTTTTTTTTTTACCTCCCTTATCAAGTCTTTTATTTAAAATTGAATTTTTTAATATTTTGAAATATTTTTAGTATTTTTCATTTTATTTTTTTTATGTTGTAATATTAAAAAAGAAAGTACACATATAAATAATTTTTTAAAAAATTTACATTGATTATATAAATAAATATTTACTTTCGTTTTAATCATTTTCGACTGCATTTTATTTATTATCTTTATTGTTAGTCATTTAGGTTAATTTAAAGGGTTATGATTCATTATTCTTTTCATTTGTTTAATTTTCCATTTTTTTATTTTTATTTTTAATATTTTAATGTTTTTAATTTTATAGGTTTTGTTAGTCTTTTGGGACATTGAATTTTTATGATAAATTCTTAATGTATTTTAATATATTTTATCAATACAAAAACAAAAAATAAAATTACATATATTTAAATATTTAGAAAATGCGATTATGTATGTTTATCTTTAATAATTTTTCTTTTTTTATGAAAGAATATAAGTACCAATATGATTTATTATATATTTAGGATATGAAAATATTATATAAATATAAAAATATTTATAATATGTAGAATTTTTTCAAAAAAATTCGATATTTTAACCATTTTACATTACCTAAATAATTAAAAAATATTATGTAATAATATATTATATTTTATCAATATTAATATTAATTAGCAATAAATAGACAAAAAATGGTATAAAAAATCAATTACCATTTATATAATAACTTTTACCAACGCATTTTATGTTCACTCAAAGAAATATTTTTATAAATAAATAATGATATAGTAATTTTAAAAAATAATAAATTTAAAAAATGATTATATAACACTTAAAATAATATTATATTTATTTGTTATTTTATTAAGCTTTATTTTAAAATAAAAATCTAATAATAAATGAATAATTTGATTGATTAAATTAAAAGGCAATATATATATATTAATAAATAGATAATCAAAAAGCTGTAAAGAAATTATTTATTTGTTTATTTTAATTAAATATTAATTAAAATTACCTTTATTAAAATAAACAATTATAATAGATAATATTTTTAATAATTTGCAAAATGAGTAATACCCACGACAAAATGCAAACCGATTATATCTGGTTAAGAACTGTTCCTTAAGCAGACCATAATTCTTAATAAAGGTAAATTTACGATTATATTACGCAAGATAGTTGGAAATTAAAATCAAGCATAATAAAAAATCATATTTAAAATAGTGCAGAATCAAATAATTACAAAAAATAAATGAGAGAGAATCAAAATCTTTATTAATATGAAATTCTGTTAATATATTAGAAAAAAATTAAAAAAATGAACGATAAATAATTAAATACGGCTATCAAATAAACCATACAATAAAAATTATTTTAACTTGATAGAATATAAAATTTAATTAAATTAATTAAATTAAATTAAAATGTTTATCATTAATATTTAAATTTTTTTTATTATTTTTAATATAGAACTCATGGATTCAACTATTTATACAGTCACGTTCCCAATAAAGTCGAAAGATTAGAAATGATTTGGAGGTAAAAATAGAATTATATTTGTAATAGTTGATAATATAAAATAGAAAAGCCTATTGGAAATTTGTTTTTTTAAATTATATATAATATAAAGAATAAATAAATAAAGCTATATAATGTGTTTTAATTGATTTTTTATTAATTTAAAATAGATCTATCGGAAAATAATACGACTTTGATTATGAAAAATTCAGAGTAAATTGAATAATATGTTTTATAATTATTGATGAATAAATATTTATTTTAAAAACAAATTTTTAGTTATCCAAAAAAAGTATTGACAAAGGAAATAAAAGAAGATGGTTTAAAAATGTCTTAAGACTTGCCAAACACCCAGCTGGATATCTTTACTGGAAAACTTATAAATTCAGATAAGCTAAAGCTAGGTAAATTAGTTAAAAAATTATATTTTATTAGAATTTAAATTATTATAATTTATGAAATTTTATATATATAAAAAATAATTGAAAAAATAAATTGTTAATATACAAATTTACTAAAGTTTGATTGTCACTTGTTTGGGAATTGGATTCACTTCTATGTTTATTAAAATGAAAATGTAGTCTAGTAAAAATCAAAAGTCTTATATATTAAAATAATTTATGATTAATATTTATTTATTTTTTAGTGAGAAATGCCAAAAAAAATCATTTCTTATTAAGATCTGGTAAAAATATTGAAGGATCTGGACCTAACTATTTAGGATATCATGATAACTAGTAAAAATTATTTTAATATTATTGCATTAATTTTTTGAATTTAATTTCATAAAAAATGTTAATTTATATTAAATGAATATATTATTAAATTAAATTTTTAGTTATTTATATAACATTTTTTTAATAAAAGATTACCCACTATGTCTATGCCCTTAACTTAATGGTTATATCATCCTTTAGCTGGACACAAAATCGTTACTAACCCTTGTAGAGATTAAAATTACAGAAAATATTTTGAATTAAGAAAAAGAAACGGAATTAAACCTCCTGGATACAGTGAATGAGAAAATAATTCTTATTTAATAAAATAAAATAAAAACATTTGAAGAATAAAAAAATAAATTAATAAAAGATTCATTTATATTGGTTAATTTATTATTAAATTTATAATTTGATTATACATTTATATTTTTAATAACTTAGAATTTAAGCTATTAAGCTAATTATGATAATAAAAAAAGAAGCTCGAATTATTAATAAATAAAATTGATTTTTTTAAATAATAAATATTAAAATTTTAATTGAAATCATAGTATTTTATCATTTAAGCGTGATATTATGATAATTTAATAGTTGTTTTTGGATACATATTTTAAATATATTTTAATATTAAAGGAAAAAAATAATTGTATTATATTTATTTACATGGATTTTACTAATTTAATTTATTGAATTATAAAGCTTATTACACTTCTTAATAATAACTTATAATGGTGATTTATTACAGATATATGGAAATAATTATTAATCTGATTTCATAAATAATTCTATATAAACAATAATATAAACAAGGAATCTATATTTACTTATTAATTTATTAACAAAAAAAAAGTAAGAAATTAGAAAATAGTAATTGATTTTAAAATAAAAAAAATACAAAAAATTTTAATATTTAAAATTTAGAAACAAGAAAATGAGTTTATTAGTAATCAATAGTGCCTCCAAAGTTGCTCAAGGAGCCATTAAATATTTATCAAAAGAAGGAAAATACGAAAGAATAGTTTGTGCCGATTTATTACACAATTATTGGGGGGTTTAATCTTAAATAAACTTCATTGGGTCTCAAAAAGAAGGTTCTTAATTAGTAGATTAAAAAATATCAAACAAACCCGACTTAATTAGAGCTATTTAAAGTGCTGACAAAGTTGTTTATGTTACTCACGATTACTTTACTAATGTTGCCAGTAAAACTAAAATGATTAACCATGTTGCAGAAATTACTAAATAATACAATAAAAAATTGGTCGCTGTTACTCCTGTAAATAAATATATATTTATAGGAAAAAAAATTGTATTTATTAGGGTTTTTAATCATAGATTTGATTTGTAATGTTTTTTATTGCGAAAGTTTTTATTTGTTATGTATGATTGTTTAAAATATAATATTTGTTTTTTTTTATCTTATTTTATCGCAAAATTTAGTAAAAAAATCTACTATTGAAAATGATGGTTTTTATTTATTAATCCGTATGTTTATTTTTATTGGAATGTTTCAGATTTATATGTGATAAAATAAAATCAATCAAATATTAAAAAAACTCATGTTTAACATAATAAGTATATTTTTATATAATTTAGAAGAATATTATGCTTTTATTTATTAATAAGAATGATAAAATGTATATTTTATTTTTTTAAATTAGAAAGAACACGACCATTACGGAGAACCTAATGCTAACCAAACTGCCACTTAATCTGAAAAAGAAGCTAGATCTACTAATAAAGACATGACTTTAATTAAATCTGATTTAGTTTTCGGATTTGACAGTACCGTTATTTCCATTTTAACTAATCACCTTTAAAATTCTTCTAATATTACCTGGTAACCTTCTTAAACTGGGCCCGCTCCTATCCACAGCAACTGTTTATCTCACAGTATTTGTAATAATTAATACATAATACAAATTAATAACTTCAATTTTTTTATTTGTATAAGTTAAATGCTACTTTTATATGGTTAATTTATTTTTTTATTAATTAACTTATTAATTAATTTATTTATTAATTATTTTTTTTTAAATAATTAGCTAGTGCTTTGGAAGGTGACCACTAAGGAAAAATCTTTGCCGCTTAAGGAAAAAACAGAATTGGATGGGAAAACGTTTTAAGAGCTTTAGAATAAGCTACTTAATGCCACAGATAATTAAACACTAGTACAGTTGAAAAAATCGCCACTCCTTTAAACAACAACCTTTTATCTGAATTACTTTTGAACGACAAATACAGAAACGTTGTTTAATTCATTAATTAATATGCCCCCATTGAAGAAGGAGCCTCTTCTATTGCTGATTTGGGAGTTAACCCTCTTGATTTTACTGAATATTATTAAAGTAAAAAACTTTAAAAAACTGACGCCAATGACAGAGTTCCTACTAATGCCACTTATATTTAATAATTATTATACTGAAAAAAATATGAAATTAATTGAAAAATTTTATAATAAAATAATGGTGATGCAAAATTAAAAAAAATAAATGATGAAAATTTTTTTAAAAGAAATCCAATTATATTAAAGAAAATAAATATATCTTTTTGAAATTTAAGTATATTTATAATTTTTATTATAATATAAAAATAATTATAGATTGAAAATGAATTGAACAATATCAGAAGGTTTTTTTCCCTCTATCTCAAGTTTTGGACTTAATTATTATAAGTTAATTATTTATTATTATTCTATATTTTATTAAATTTACTATATTTATTTGCCTGAAAAATATAATAATTAATAATTGAAAAAAAAATAAAAAAAATAATATTTTATGGGCGAAGATAATCTTATATGGCTAATAGATAACTTAAAAAAAGTACCAACATATTTTATTGATAATATTCGATGTGTAACGTTAAAAATATAAGTAATAAATTTTGTTTATTATTTAAAAAGGTAAGTTCAGAATTTAAGACATTGTATAAAGTAGATTTTAAGGTGCATGATTTAATATTATTAGAAAGAGGGGAGCCAAAACAATGGTATCAAATGACGAAAACTGTAAGAAATAATGACTAAAAATATTAAAGAATAAGCTAAATATACTATAATAATATACCAAAAGAATATGATAAATTTTATAAAATAATTTGTTTAAAATAAATAACTAATATAATAATTTTTTTCTTTTATTAAATTCTATAACTTTTAATAAATTAAAATAGTAATAAATATAATTTTTTATAAAAGAAAAAGATAAAACAAAGAGATGAAGAATTTAATAAATTAAAGGTTATTAAAGAATATTTCAATAATCCAAATATAACATTAGAATAAGCAATAGAAGTCGAGGCAAAAGAACCTGATTATACTTAAAAATTTAATAAATAAAACGATCCCTAAAATGATAATGATATACTGTTTTATTATTTTTCATAATACACTGTTGATGATAAAGTATAAAATATTTTATATTTAAAAATTATATTTATATAGATAAGGTTATTTATAATATTATATAAAAAATTTTAAAATGTAATTTAATAATATAAATTTTTGTATTTAGTCATTTTAGGTAATTAGACCTGTTTAAAGAAAAGTTGCTTAAGAATTATTGTAAAAACCTACAGAATACATAGAATTTTTATCAACATGGTAAAAAATAATACCTTATAATTAGCTTAATATTGGAAAAAAGGGGCCATAGTTATACTAAGTTTAATATTCGGCTCCTTTTAAGGGAATAAACTTTAATTTAATTGTAAATAGAAAATCTATTGAAAATTAATGCTTATAGTAATAATTAAATACTAAATAATTTTATAATTAAGTTGAAACAAATTTTCATTAATTTATGCGAAATTTATTAATTTAATAGAGTTGATGAGTTTATTAAAACTGAACAGCCCAAAAAAACTGCATATAAATTTTAGGAAAAAATTTATAAGTCTTTATCATCGATTGTGAATGAAATTTGTTCAGATTTTATTAAGGCAATTGTAAGGTCTTTAGAAAATTCATATAAACATAAAATAGCAAATTTAACAATAGAATTTTTTCTAACTGAGGATAATAAAATATTTTTATCGGGATGTTAAAATATAAAAGCTTATGATAATTAAGGGGAAAATATAGAAGCCCAAAGCCTAAAACCATTTGAGGTAAATATTATTTATTGTAAAAATAAAATAGTAGCGGCAATTTTTCTTTATTTAATTTAATAAATACAACTTTTTATAAGCAAGATAGTATATATATAATATATTAAATAAATTAACATATATAATAGCTATTAAATAATAATAAATATATATAGAGCTGTTAAATATAATTTACAAAATTTTTTGATATACTAATATCAAAAATAGACATATAAAAAAATTAATAAGCTATTTGATAATTAGTTATTTATTAGTAATAGTTATGTTTATTTAATAAAATTGTTTCTAAAAAATAAAAATAAGTTTGCAAATTAAAACTATTACTATTTGATTTAGTTATATGTCTTACTTTAGCGTTGGATAATTTTTATTTAATAGTTCGTCATTAAATTTAAAAAATATTTTTAAATAGCTTTTTTTTTACCTAAATACCGATGTATAATATAGAATATATGTATTTCTATATTTAACAGCTCTAAAACTATTTTATATAAAAAAAATTTTATATGTATATTATGCTCCCATTCGCCCCCCCTGCCATCCATGTGAAAAAACTAGAGCATATAGAAGAATTAGTTATTTTTACGTCAATTTTATTATTTATCATAGTAAATCATTACATTTTTATACCTTTTTTTATTTTAATATTTAAAATTAATAGAAAATCAATTTAATATAAAGTAAAATTATTTTTACGGTATAAATTCTTCCTAGCTTGAATCTAAGTATAAGTTTTCTTAGTTATATAATTTGGCTGTCGTGCCTAATTCATTCTCTTAAATGAGTGAGTTAACAGATATTTTTTTAAAAAATTTAATTATCTAAAAATAAATTATGGTTTATCAACCTACTAGCATTATCAAAATTATTAAAAATTAATTATAAAATTATATTATATTATTTTATAAATTTCAATTTATACTATTTTCAATAGTAATTTTATTAAGTTAACTAAGTTAACTTATTAACTTATTTATAGACATTTAGATAATTTAATATTATAAATTATAAAATTACACAGAATTATTCTTATTAATAGATTTTTTTTTATCCAATTTGATTTTTAAAATATAAAATTGCATATAAATACGTTAAATCACTGTAAAAACCCAGAAAATTATGAATTAATAATAAAATAAAATTATAACTTTTATCATGTTTTACTAAAAAAGTTTAATAAATTGATTTATAATTTTGATAATGCATAGTTGATAAACCATATTAGAAAATAGTGATTAAGTTTAAAACATAACATTACCTTTATAATATTACTTATTATTTTTTTTTGTATCATCTGTGTTATATTGACTTAAATATATATTAATTAAAATTAGACAACTTAGTTTATAAAAAAATAAAAAATTGATTTTAATTTTAAATTGAAGTTGGAAACTATAAAAGAAAATTTAAAATAATATTTACAAATAAAAATTTTTACTTCTATGAAAGTAAGATTTTACTTTTCTCTTTTGCATGATTATTAGAATAAAAATCTTATTAATCCTAATAAGTGTGATTTATTTCTTTATTATCATATAGATCTTGATCCTGATATAAAGTTAAAATTTAATTATATATATATAGTAAATTTGAGTTTGATTACTATATAGTGTTATTAAGAATTAAAATCATTTTAATTATATTTTTATTCATTATTTTCCATATTTTTTATTTTTTTTTATTCTTTAAGTTAAAAAAATTTTCATACTTGAAAATAAATATTATAGATTTTAGTATATAGTATTTAGATACTATATTATATAGTAAAAAATAATAGAGAAAATATATTTTAAAAAGTAAAAATGGTTTATATTAAGATTTATATTTTTGATTAAATTAAGATATATTTACATATTTATACATTTAAAACAAAGTTTTTATTCATATAATAATAGATATTTAAGATACTGGTACTATATTAATAATAGATAAACATTTGGTTTTTATCAATAAATATATTTTTTAATTTGTAAAATAATAAATTCAATAAAAATATTTTAAAAAATTTGGTTCATTATGGCTTTTTAACAAGAAAAAATCAAATTTTTTAAAAAAATACTATACTATATAATTAATTAATTAATTAATTAATTAATTATATTAGTAAAAATTTTTATTACTCTTTAATTTATTAATTATTAAATAATTCTCTTTATTCCATATATAAATAATAAATTAAATTTTAAAAAATCAGTTAATGAATTTAAAAAATTTAAAAAATTTCGCTTCTATATCGTTTTCTCCACAAACTTTTTAAAATGGATCTGCACGGTTCCGCTTTATTTCACCATTTTACCAAAATGCAAATTCAATATTGAATTTCGTAAAATCTTTCTTCATGGTGAAATAATAAAAGTTTTATTTTTTTACGAATTTAATATAAATAAGATAAAATAAGTTAAAATTAACATTATTATGGGTTCATTATTTTATTTTAGTAATAAAATAGATACTATTAACTAGTTTATTAATCATAATTGAATTTAATTAAATTAATTTTTAATAACAAGAAAGTTTGATTTTTCTTTTTTAATATACCATATGTAAATATTTTTCATAGGATTGTGCATACATAATTATAAATAACTCTATAAAAAAATTATTTATATTAAAAAATGGTTGAACTTTCCGGAAAAGAACATTAATCATTTAATGCATGATTTCCATTTTATGATATTAATAATTGTACTAATATTAATATATTTTAAAATTATAATTGTCATAAAAAGTAACTTTAAATTTATAATTAAAAAAGTGAATAAAAATTTAAAAAAAGAAATAAACTTCAATTTTTAAATTTTTTATTTAATATTTCGTTAATTGTAAATTTCTCTCATTTAAATATATAAATTTTTTAAAAAAATATTTAAATGTATGTAATTTTTAAATATGTTGATTATAAATGTGAGATAAAAATCGTTAATATAACTATTCTTGTCGAACTAATATACTTATATATTGTAATGATTTTTTTAAGCTTTAGATTTTTTGTGTACAAATTTATAAATCATTATTATAAAAATAAGATAAATAATGAATAAGCAAAATATATTATTATTAATTTTTAAATAGATATTAAATTGTAATGTAAAATAATAACTATGTATTACCAAAATTAAAAAAATCGAGTATAAAAATAATATTGAGCTAAATGATTTTTATTTTAATTTTATAAAAAAAAATATATATTAACGAACTCCTCTAGTATTTTTGTATAAATTATTAAATAATGTTAAAATAAGAAGCATATATAGTAAATCAAAATATATTCATTCCATCGTTGATTATTTTAAAATTTTAATATAGTATTTTATAATGTTACAAAATATTTTTAAATTTATATGAATTATTTATTTTAAGGTAAAACCAAAAATTTAATAAAGATGTAATGGTGTGTACTGTGATTTAGAAGGAAAAAATATATTTTATGATTAATCTGATGAAGCCTTTAGTTTATTCGTAAAAATTTATCATTTTTTTATATAAAAATTTAATTTATTTATTTTCTAAAAATGTATATTAGATCCCGGCTACGAATAAATAAAATAATAAAATATAACAAGTTACGAAAAAAGCTATTTTATTAGATTTGATTGAAAGGTGCAAAACCATATAAGCTATAAAATAAGCTACAGAGGGGTAAAATTAAATGTTAACTGAGTAATTGATTTACAAATGTAGAAGATGTAATATATATAAATAAATTTTAATATATTTTTATCCTATCATACATATTTTTTTTTTTAACTTTTTTATTATTACTATTATTTGAAATAGATTATTCTATAAGTCATCTAACTCAAAGCAACTTCTTTAAGCATCTTAAAGTTGAAAATTTATTTGAGAAAAACCGAGTTTGCAATACTTGTTATAATATATATAATTAGGTTGATTTTTAAAGGTAAAAAATTTTAGAAGATAGTCCGAAAAGAATTTTTTCAAAAGAAGAAATATTAAAAATAATTGAGAGTTTAAAAACAGAAAATGGAATTTTATGTAAAAAATTATATTTTGTTATTTTTTATTTAGTTTTGTTGATATTAATATAATTTATTTTACTAATTATAACTGAAAAAAAAAGAAAAAAGTGTGATATTTTTAAAATATAAATTGATTAGTTTAGAAATTATAATTTAAACAAAAATTTATTTATAATATAAATAATTATATTTTCAAATAATAATAGCGCTTCCTTTTCTCTATATAGATTTTTATTTATAATCTAGACTTCTAAATTAAAAAATTTAACAATATTCTTCAAATTTAGCTCTTTAATTTTTAAAATATTTAATATTTTATATAAAAATTTTAAAAAGAGGGAGATTTATATGATGCAAATTTGGAAAGGAAAAAGTTTGACGACTAATTTATATATAAGATAAAAGAATTTGATTCCGAATAAGAGAAATTTGATTAAGAATATTAACTAATTGAAGAAGTAGACGACACATATTATTAAAAAAAATTCATAAATTCTTAAGCCTAAAATTAATAAGCGTTATTAAGGAGTAATTTTTTAAAGAAAAGTTAAAATAGCCACTCTTTTAGTAATTTAGGATTAACATCTGCTAAAAATAGATATAGTAGGACATAAGAACAATTTTAATTGCCTAAAATTTACTGTAAAACATTAAAAAGCAAAGATAACATGATAGATAAAAGGTAAAATTAAAATAATATTTACATGATTTTTATTGTTAATGATAATAAATTTATAAATTTTATTTTATGGTTTAATAAATTTATTTAATATTATTTATTTTTTTAATATTTTATAGGCAATTATATGTGGGAAAAGTAGATTCTGAATCACTTGGTTTAAAACATTATTTGGGACATACAAAAAATTTACCAAAAGCTGATTCAGGACTAGCTATATCTAAATCCAGTTTAGCTTTGAATAAATTATAAGATAAAATAGGTGAGGTGTCAAAAATTAGAAGAAAAATTGAAGAATTAAAGGTTTCAAAAGTGCGGGAAGAAATTGTTATGATGTTATGTCCACATATAGGTAAAGGTTAAAGAGATTTGACTAATTTAAAAAAATTTCTAGATGATTTAAAGGTTATTTTACTGAAAATTATTGTTTATATTATAACTTTTTTTTGGTAATAAATTTATTTTTTTATTAACTATATCCTAAATTTAAATAAGGCAAGGGAAGAATTAGAAAAACTTTAAGAACAAGATTAATTAGAGGAAAGCGAGGATTAATAAAGTTAATTATAGAATTAATAAATTAATTAGGGAGAAAATTAAAACAAGGATAATTCCTAATTTTTATATAAAAATAGTAGTAATAGTTAGTATAATAAGAAAGAAGTAGATGATTAAATTTTATCATAAGATGAATAAATTACCTAAAATATGTCAAGATTAAATACATTATAGTAATTATAATAATAAAAAATGGGTAGCAAAAAAGATTAAAATGAAAAGAAGGTCAGAGTTTAAGTTGCAACTGATAAAAATGAATTTTTAAGCGAAAATCAAAAAAAATTGAAATAAGATAAAGAATAAAAAGCAAAATTAATGCAAGATTAAAAAAAATATTTTTTGGAAGAACATTAGGATTTAGCAAAAAGTGTCTTTGGAATTAAATAAAGGTAGATTATTTTATATATTTATTTATTTTAAAACCTATACAATTATCACCTTATTATTTTTATAATAAAATTAATGATTTTATTATTAATTTAAATAAACTTTTTTATTAAAATTTTTAATATAATATTTACATTTTTATATTAAAATAGAATAAGATAGTAAAGAAAAACCTTCAAAATTTTATAAAAATAATAGGAATAGTTAAATTAATAATAAAATTTAAATTCTTAACATGAAGGTTAAAATAACTATATTAATAGGATAAACAATAATAATAGTATATATAATTCTAGTATATATAGAGATTCTGGTTTTACAAGCTATAATAGTATTTAAAATTAATGAATACAGTTATAATTTTATACATTAAAATAAAAAATAAATTAAATTTAACTATGTTATATTTTTTTTTATTTTTTAAATTAAATTTTTAAAATAGAAATATAATTTTTATATTGTCTTTTTTTATAAATAATTATATTTTGTTAAATAATTTATATTATAGATATAAAAAATAATGGGAAGCATTAATTATCTTTATATATAAAAAAGTATCAGTTTATTTTTGTTTCTTCTTATTCTTAGTTTCCTTATACTTATTTTTCTTATTCATTTGTTTTTTCTTATTATTTTATTTATTATTATTGTTATTATTATTCTTAATTTTAATTTATTTCTTAATTTTATTATTGTTATTCTTTATCTGCGTTTAATATTTCTAAAAGTTTTTTCTAAGTTTCTTGTTTTTTAATTTCTTAGTCCATTTAAGGAGGTTAATTAGGAGGTCTTGGAACATTAGCGGGGTCTACCATTTAATTTAATTAATTTAATTCTTCCTTATTATACTATAACTATCCTTTGTCTTACTGAGGTTTATAACCTTTGGATCTAGCCCATGAAACCTAAATTTTGTTTCCTTTGATAATTAAATTACCATAATTATCTTTTACCTTTAGATTAAATAATTTATTTTAAATATATTATTTTAAAATTAATTTGATTAAATAAGTTAAAAAATAATCTATTATTAGAAAAATTATTTTTTATTTACAGCATCTTCAGCAGATTTTCTGGAAGCATAATTGATAAATGCTATAAAGTTTGGTTATATATGCTTAATAGAGTTTATAGTTCCATATTGTTAGAAAATAACGCTATTTACAAAATTAAATTAAATTATTATATTTAATATAAATGATAATGAAAATAAAATGCATAGGATACATATATAATATAATAATTACAATAATTCTTATTCTGTGAGATCTTAGGGTAAATTTCTTAAAAAAATTGAAGTTATGCTTGTGTCTTCAGGGGGTTATATGTCTTTTTCTTATTTTTCTTCCAATTAGTTCATAATTTTATCTATGTAAAATTTAATATTTTTATTTATGAAAATTCATTTTAATTATTTTTTTAATTAAAAGATTTATTTATTCATATTTTTACTAGCCAAAACATCATTATTTCCGTGAAATCTATCTTTAATATTTTATTTTGCCAAAGCACTTTCTTTGTCATATCTTTTTTCGTGAGCATATGGACATAAATCTCCTCTTTTACATTCTCCTTTTTCCCAAAAACTACATACATGTGCTTTATTTCTTTCATAATTTTAATTCCTCATTCTTGCTTATGCTTATAAAATAGGATTGGCTCCTTGGTCTTTGTAAGGTAGTTACAAATTATTGAGCTATATAAATATAAATTAATCTAAAAAAATGTATATATCATCATATTTATTTATTTTATTTAATTAATAATTATAGATTATAATTTTACATTGGCTCCCTATTCTTATATCCAATAATCTCTATTTTGACTGGATGTAGGCAAAGCCACTTTATTATCTCCTAAAAATTTATCTCTTACCTGGACAGGAAGTCCATATTACAAATCAAAAATACAAGTTTGACATACATTTTTAACTTTTGCACAAGTTTAACAAATTTCAGTTCTTTTAAATCTACCTTTAGTTCCTAATTTTTTTAAAGGTATAAATATATATTTATTCTTATATTTGAATATATTATATTATATTAATCATTTTTATTTATTTATTTATTTTAATTTTCTTATAAATTACCTGCTTTCCATCTAAATACAGTATAAGGTCTCTAACAAATTCTACATTCATCTCCATGTTTTTATTACATCTAAAAAATTAATAATAAACTGCTATTCTAATATTTAACCATTTAATTCATTTTTAATAATTGATTTTTTTTTTACCATTTTTATATAGGGGTTATCACCCAAACAAACTTCACATACAATAGGGAAATTATTTTCTTCCCATCCTAAAATTTATAAAAAATAATTAATCTAAAATATTTAAACAGTATAAAATTAATTATTTTATATAATTATTATTATATAGACAAAAATTTAATATTAATTATGAATATCAATTATTAAAACAAACCTTGTTTAGATACATCTCTTTTAATTCCAAAACCTCTT
Organism: Pseudocohnilembus persalinus; assembly: GCA_001447515.1. Lineage (NCBI taxonomy): Eukaryota > Ciliophora > Oligohymenophorea > Philasterida > Pseudocohnilembidae > Pseudocohnilembus > Pseudocohnilembus persalinus. Next base: position 182,809 of record LDAU01000194.1, on the reverse strand, counting down.
TCTCCCATTTTATATGATATAATTAAATTTTAAATTTATAAGTATTTTTTCTATTTTAATACTTTGTGTTTTTAAATTTTTTATTACTTTTTCAAATAATTAATTTTTATTTTTAAAAATATTTTTTAATAACTATTGGTGCAAATAATTAAAAATTATAGTATAATTTTTTATTAATTTTGAATAGAAGAAAATAATATTATGATAATAATAATTTATATGGCTATTGTAGGCAAAATCTATTAAAATAGTTTTTTATAAGTAAATTAATGTTTTAAAAACCAAATAAAAAAGGTAGAATTATTATAAAAAAAAATATACTATTCTATTTAAACATGGATATTATACTATATTGTATTATTTATATTTTATATAATTATAATATAATTTTTAAAAATTAAATTGGAATTTTATAAAATAATTAAATTTTAATCCTTATTTAAATAAAATTGAACATTTTTTAAATTATTTTAAATATATATATAATATTTTTATCAGTATTTTTAAGAAGCAAAATTAAATTATTATCCTCCACCGATTAAACTCCCAAATCCACTACTTTATTTTTTTTATATTACTTATTATTTTGCCTTTAATTCTTCTAAATACTGAGAAGCAGGGTCGTAATTTCCATATTTTGAAATTTCTTTTCTTACATCTTTAACTTAAGGACTTCCCAAATCTATGAAAATTAAAAAAAATTTAAATTAACAAACTTTTTATAAATTTTATATATTTTCTATAAAATTATTGTAATTAAAAATATACACATATTAATTTTTTACATTAAATGAAAGGTAAAAGTCTTAAAAGTTCTTTATCATTTTAATCCCCTTCAAATTTAGGTAAGAAAATACCATTATCGGTATGATATTTTAACATTTCAGGATTTTTATCAATTACAATAACTTTTGAAAGGTCTCTATTTAAATATCTTAAATCTTTTACATGTTGTCCTTTATCATATACCATAGATTCTCTTCCAAATCTTCCTGAGAAAATAGAATGAGATTTATCAAGTTGGTTAACAATTTCAAAGGTAAACTAAATATTGAAAAAATAAAAAATTTTACGAATATATTAATTTTATTAATTTTTAATTTTTTAAAGTTATTTTTAATTTTGTTATAAAGTCTTATAATTATTAAATTTTTTTACCATAGTTTCATCGTCAGTGAAAACTACTACTTCAAATTATTATGACAATTATCTTAAGAATTTTTATAATCCAGGTCTTTTTTAAACTTCTGTTCCTTTACCGAACTAAAAAATATATGATATTATTATTTTATGTAAATATTAATTTATTTAAATTATTAATTTATATATTTATAACAAACATATTTTTTTATATACAACATAGTTTGAATGGATCAAAGTTCCAGTTAAATTTAAAACAATAGTTTTGGGAGGTTCCATACCAGGAGGTAAAAATGGAATATCTTATAGTAATTATTTGACAGGAGGTTTAGTAAAGAACTTAAAAAAATAATTCAAATTAATGAAACTTTAATTTAATATATATATTTTTTTAAATTAGTTTTTTACATCAATACTTTCTCTATATTCTTTAATAATTTTTCTAGCTCCGTTAGCATAAAATTCAATAGAACCTTTAAAAATATTTATTTAAATATACATTTAACATATAGTTATTATTGTAAATAATTATAATTTACCTAATTCTTCTTAAGGTTTGGGACTATATGATTCTAAATATATATTATATCCTAAAAGTGCAACATTTCCCCAGAAGAATAATCTCCAAGCTTACCATCCATAATTGATTTTTTCTCTTTTGCTTTCTATTTAATTAAAAAATATAAATAAGGATTATGAATAAATAATTAAATTTTCAATTTTTATTTTTTTTGCATAAAAATTTTTTATATCTTATTAAATATATACAATAAAATATACGCTTAATTAGGAAAAAATTGTTTATTTTTTAACAAAATTAAATTTTTTAAAAATTTATTGTATTTTACATAAATCTTCATTTTCTTATTCAGGTTTAGCAGATCTACCTTCTTATTATTAAGTTTATTCTGTTTATTCTTACTATTATTATTAGCTTTCAGATTATGCTTTTTATTCTTATTTTTATTCAGTTTTTTCTGATTTAGAGCAAAATTTGTAAGCTACTCTAGTATTTTCTAATATTAAAAAATTTTTTAATTTAAAATTATTTAAAAAATTTATTAATAAACCAGTTTTATTTATAAAAAATAATAAGTTTGTAGATTTATAGAAAAATATCTATTTTATAAGGCTTTATTATAATATTTTTTGCGTTCTTTACTTTAATTTAGGTTTATTATGGTTTTGGAAATTTTGCTTAACATTTATTTAACTTAGTTGATTTTTTATTTTTTTTCTTTTTTGATGTAATTTAAATATTGTTTTTATTTTATTTTAATAAATTTATTTTTATTTTTTTTTTCTTTAAAATTCTTTATATTAAGATTTTATATTAATTAATTTTAATGATTTTATTTTCGGTATTTTTTTTAGTTATTAATTTTTACCTGGGAAATATTATAAATATTTAAGTGTTTTTTAAACTTTTAATTTTATTATGAGGCTATAAATAATTTAAAAAATATTGCACTTTAGCTAATAAAATTAATAATTTATTATAATGATAGGTAAAAAAACTTATTTTAATAATTATAATTACATTAAATTTATACAAATAGAATAATTATAAAAAATTCAATATATATTTTAAAGTTTCTTATTTATTATAAAATAGTATAATTTATATAATATAAGTAAAATATAATATAGGAAAATGTAATTAATGATAATAAAATTTATTTATATTTTATATTTATTTACGTATATTTATTACAATATATTTATATAAAAATTACTATAAAAGGTCATATATTTACATTATAAATACATTTTTCACGAAGCAATATTTGATTATGACGATATTTTTTATCTAGAACCAAAATCTTCAGCATTTGTGGATAAATTTCCATTTGTTGAAATTTTTTAATTTTCGTTTAAAATTTTTTTATCTTAATTTTAATTTATTTCTAATCTATTGTAATAATAATTTTATATAAAAATATTTTGAGATTTTGCAATTTTTTTGGAAGAATTTTCTTTACTTTTAACTGTTTTTTAAGGTGAATTTTTTAGTTCTTACTTAAGTTCATGTAATTATTTATAGGATGAATTCTATTAAATATTTTTTACATGGTCTTAATTTTAAATTTTGACTGTGTTTTTATTTAAGTTATTTTTATAATTATATAATAAAGTTATGAAAGATTATTAGTTTTCTTATTAAACTTGCTTTTATATTTATTCTTTTTTTAAAGGAGAATTATTTAGAATTTTTATAGGCAAAGTTTAAAATTAGGTATTTTTTTGGCTTCTCAACAGTTTGTATTTATTTTTTATTTATTGTTAAGAATTTTAGACAAATATTTAATCTCTTAAAGTGATAGTTTGCTTTTAATTCTGTACTGTTTAAAAACATTATTCTTTAGGTTTATGTTAGCTCATAGCTTTATTAGTTTTTTTAAATGGGCTTTCGTTTTCCTAAATTTATTCATTGTTGTCTTTTGATTTTTGTTCCATATCTTTTTAACTATTTATTAAAATTTTAAAATATAAATTTAACTAGTACATTTTAAATACATATATATTTATTAATTATTATAAAAATATAGTTGTTTTTACTAATTAGTTCTCTTAATTTTTTGAGGTTAATTTGGAAATAAAGTTGCCATATTAGTTTATTCATTCATATTTTAATCTATTTTTTTTTGTTCTTTTTCATTGTTAAGTTTAATGAGAGATTCATTAAAAAGAGAGGAGTTATTCAATAATTATTCCCATTATTACAGCTATTCATCCAATTTTTTTTTATATGATTATTAAGAGCAAGCTACTTAATTTAAAAAATTTTTAATATTAAAATATTTATATATATAAATATTTTAGGAATTTTATTAATATTTATTATTTACCATCTTGTTTATATTTTTTAGAAGTACTACTACTTTTAAGCTAAATAATTTTTTTCATGTTTTCACTTGATATTTAATTAAATTGGTTATCACATTATTTTTATTATTTAAAGTTATTTAAATTGTTGTCTTCTATACTGAGTTTTTAATTAGTGAATTATTATGAAATGTGATATTTTTTTTAAATTTTTAGCTATTTATACATTTATCCCATTTATTTTTGGTTTAATTAATTTTGTTTTAAATTTTAACAAAATTAATCTTTAACATATTTTATTTGTTCTTTACTGAATTAGAGCGACTAGAATTATTATTTAACTTTAATCTAAGGTTGAAATTGGTTTTTTTGATCATTTTTTTTTTAAACTGGTTAATTACAGGATTTTTGCTGATTTTTATTTTTCGAATTACTATTAAATTTTTTTTACTCAGTACAAATTTAGTTTTTATCAAAATTACCCCCCAAAACTTTATTTTGTTGTTCAGTCATAATTTTTTAAAAAATTTTTGCATTTTTATTCAACTTTTTTTATTATATATTGTTATTTTCTATGAGTCCCATTAATTTTTAATTGGAATCTTTAGATTTATTTAAATGCTATTATTTTTATTTTTTTACTGAAAATATTTTTTCATTTTATTTATTTTATTAAATTATCTAATCATCAAAACTTTAATTTTAACTTATTTCGTAACCTTAATTTTAAAATTTATTTATTTCTTTTATATTATAAAGTCCAAGATCTATTAAGTAATCAGAAAAATTTGTTTTTTAGTAAATTTTTTCTAATTAATTTATTTCCTCATAATTTTCTAAGTTCAATTCTATGTTCTGATTTTAATTTTCAATTAAAATATAATTATTTTATTATATATTTTTAAGTTTTTCTAGGCCATATAAAGGTTAAGTTTAGTAAAAAGTAGCTTATTTTTATTGGCTTGATATTTCTTTTACCATTTTATGTGCAAATTTTTATATTTTTTATATTTTTTGTTTTTTATTTTTTTTTTATTTATTATTTATAGATGAATTAATAAATTTTCTTTTAATTTAGTTTGGCATTTGAATCTTCTTATTCTATAAATTGCAATTATATAATTTTCTTTTAAATATATTGATTCATATAAGAAAATGTGTATTATTTTGGAATAAAAAAAATGAAAATAGTAGGATTTTTAATTACTATTATAAATCAATAGAAAATTTTATTATTAATTCTATTTTAAAATAAATCTACCATTTTATATAGTATCATATTTTAATTTTTTTCTAAAAAGACTAGAAATTTATTTATTAAATTTTATAATTAAATGCTTGAAAAATAAGAATTTTATTTTATTTCATTTTATTTGTTTATATTATCATAAACTTATAGAATATATTTATGATAAATTATACTTAATTAGTACTTAATTAAAATAAATAAAATTTATCACAAAATAAAACATGAATTGCTTTCAATCGATCAAAATTTTTATAAAGTCAATGAAATTTATTATATATTTTATATTAGTTGTCTTAGAATATATAAGATATACTAAGTTTAATACATTTTTCACCATAATATACAAAATATAGAATAGGGAACAAAACACATATAAATATAAATATACTATGTTTTATTTATAATTTAAAAACATTTCATATTTTTTATGTACAATATAATGAATTTATCAAAATATTTAACAATTTTATTACTATTGCATTAAGTTATTTTATTTGTTTATAATCTATTATTTTCCTTCTTCCAATAAATAATTTAAATAATTTTTAAAATAGTCATCTAATTTTTCAGCCTCTTTTTTTATAGAAAATTTTTAATAATAAAGTTTATTATCTTCCACAAATTTATCAATAATTTATTGCTCTATTATTTATTTATTAGTTCCATTATTTTTAGCTTTAATATTTTTTTAATTACAAATAAGACCAGCTGGAATCAATTTTTAATTATTATTAACATTTTAAATGTATTATTGTAAATCTTAGTATGACTATTTATTTTAGTCGTCAAACATTAGTATAATCCCATCAATAAAATTATAGTTTATGTTCTAAATTAATAAAATTTTTAATTATATATTTTGATATAATTATAATATATTTGTATATTAAAGAATTTTAAATTTGATGTATTTTTATTTTTATTTTAAAAATTTAAAAATTTTACAACCAAACCTGATTATAGAGAGTCCCCTGAAATATCAATTAATTAAATTTTTAATAAAATATTATCATTATAATCTATTTGTATATTATGCTTAATAGGATCCATTGATATAGTTGACTATGTTAATACATATTTTTTTTATTTCAAAGATTCAATAAAACAGGTTTTACCTACTTCTTCATTACCAAGCAATAATATTTCTAAATCTATTTCTGTTCTAATTATTATTTTTAAAAAATATTAACTTAAATATTTTAATTGAATATAATATGGTATAATTTATTTGTTACTTTTTTTATTACATGAAAGTGTATTTATTTTATAAATAATATTTTAAATATTCTATTATATTATTATTTTTATTAAATATAGTATTTTTCAAAAATTCTAATGATGTTTTAATAAGATTATTAAATAAAACTAAAAGGAAATATTATTATTTGTTAGATATCTTACTTAAAATAATTTTATAAAATAAAAGAAATTAAAAAATTTTAATGTTTATCATAATAAATTCTCTTTGTATTAATTTTCAAAAATATCTTTATCTTGAATTTTCTGTTTAATTCCAGATATTATTAGCAAAGGAAGAAAGAACTATTTATTTTATTGGATTTATTAATAATATCAGAACAAAAACACTATAAGTAAAATATTTATTAAAAATTATTAATTAATTTTTTCCAAAAAATATTAAACAAAAAATAAAAAATTTACAACAACATTTGTATCTATATACTTATGTCGACAAAACACTTAGATTTTTTTATAATTTGTTTCGGGTTGTATACGGCCAGTTTAGCAGCCAATAATTTCGAAGAAATATTTTAAAATAACACTAATTCAAAAAATATATGGTATCAAACTGCTCTTCATTCGGGGGCATATATAGTAGTCTTGTATATTTTCAGTTTTTTTTACAATAATTGTTCTTTTATTGACTTTTAATGGAGCGTTTATCCTTTGCTGAGAGCCGTTTAGATTTATGAAAGAAGGGAAAATAAAAATTTTAACTTGGCATTTTTTTTGCCTTTTATGATGTTGCTTATGTATGCCACTAGACTTACTTGTTAACCTATTAGAGAATTTTATGTAAATAATAATAAAAAAAAAATAATAATAATTTTATTATATATTAAATTATCAAGTATTTTAGTTAATGAGTAAAAAATATAAATAGAAATTATTTTTTAATTATTTATAATTTTTAAAAAAAAGAGTAATAATGGATTGAGACATTAAGATTGGAGATATTAAAAATTTGAAAAAATGATGCCTTTTAGATTTATTTATTGGATTTTCGCATTCTGCGCATTTTTCGTAACTCCATATGTTTGTGTGACCTTAAGTAACTATGAAAAAAGCTTATAAAATTTTAATTTTATATATTTCTATAATTTTTTTTTTCTAAACTTTCGATATTTATTTTATTCTATGGATGGATTTTTTTTTAAATACTTTAAAAAATAAACCAAATTAATTATTTTTTTTTTATTTTTTTAAAAGTGACGATGCCTTTTTTAAGTTTCATAAACAGATTAAATTTCAAAGACCACACTATAACAGACATGTAACTGGCCGGATTAGCAGTAATGTTTATTTCGCAAATAATTTAAGGAAGCGCCGATTTTGACTTATATGAGTGGAGATAAGAAAGAAAATCAAGAGATATGGTAATTACTAAAGGATTTTGGGCTTATAGTAGACACCCTAATTATTTTGGCGAAATTTTATTTTGGTGGGGAATTTGGATTTATTGTTTTTAAGGCAGTGGATATTAGTATCCTTGGGGACCATTTGTAGAGTCTATATTATTTATTTATGGAACTGGACCTTTAATGGAAAAAATGTTGCTTGAGAATAAACCTAGATATTAGAAATATAAAAATTGCGTTATTTCAGCATATGTACCATTTTTGACTATTGGAAGGGTTTCTAAAATTAATTAATGAATGATATATATTTTTTATATAGTTTTTCTTTATAATTTAAATTTGAAAATAAATCAAGTTAGAAAATTAAAAAAAAATATAATTCGCTTATAGATTATATGATCGTATTTATTTTGTTTTTTGTAAAAATTAATTTAATTCTAGGTGATTAAAAATATTATAACTTTATAATTCCAATTTTATTTAATTAAATGGAAAATAAAATAAAACTTGATTTATTTAAAATTACCAAATTGTGATTGTAATATATGAAAAAGATTTTAAATATTGAAATAGAGTCAAAAAAAAATGAAGGAAAAAACTAATAGCCAAAGAGTAAAAGTAATATTTCATAATTGAACCATGTAAATAATAAAATATTACATATTATGATAAAATATTTAATTTTATTCAATAAAAATTTTAATTTTACTATTATTATTTAGGGAAGCAAAATAAATTATAAAGTTTCTTCATAATCACTTTTAAATAAAAAATTAAATGCTTCTAAATAAACGGAACCTCAACAAATTTAAAGTCAAAGTTTTTTAAAAATGGATTAGAATTCCAAAGTTAGTATTAATTTGTAAAATTCTTAAATAGTTGAAAAATAAAATATAGACAAAATATATGATGAATTTATTTTTCGAGATAATTTTACAAGAAAAAAAATTAAAATCAAAGATTTAAAAAAAATTGAATTAGCTGGAAGTTAAAATAAAGAATATTCTATGGATATATCGTAAGCGAATTAATTTAATAATAATTCTATTTTATTATAATAGTAGGACCTAAATAATAAATCTATTTTATCATAATAGTATTAGTAGTAATACAACAGTTCTAAAAATATATAAAAAAATTCATAAATATTTAAAAAATATAATAATAATAAATAACTTACTTAATAATAATTATCAAAGAAGACTTTTAACAATAATAATTTTTCTTATCCTAACTTAAAAAATTCTTAACTCATAAATGATTCAGAATTAAGAAATAAAAATTTTGAATCGTAATAAAATATTAATAATAACTAAAGTTAAATTTTGGATATTAAAAAGTAATAAAATTCTTTTCAATAAAATTCAGTTTTGCAAAAAATTTATGAGTAAGGATTAATAAAATAAAATAATAAATAGAGTGATAAAAAAAATAACAAAAATAATAATAAAAGTTCAATCGTAAGTATTGATGAGTTTGATAATTCCAATATAGGAGCCATGCATAAAAAAAAAATTTTTTAGAAAGCACACTAAGAACTTATATAAATGAATTAAAATCAGCTAGAATAATATATACAAGGTAAGATATGATTAAATATAAATATATAAATATATAATTAAATAAATAAATTATTATATATTTTAATATAATAATAATTTTTTTATTAATCTAATTGTATATAGTATATTATTTTTATTTTCTATTATAATATAAGTTTATATATAATTTTTCAATATATAAGTATTTTAATTCTTTTTCATTTATATTAGGAAATAAATTAAAACCAGAATTAAAAGAAATTGGGTTAGCATAATTGAGCAGAATGCCAGAAAAAGAAAAGGAAATTGTGAAATAATTTTTTTAATAACCTGGGGAATTGAGAAATTCTGTAAAATACAATAAATTTTTGGACGGATTTTTACAAGAATTTCCCAATTAATATGAAAATAAAAAGTTAAAACACTGGAATATGTTTGTGAATATGTTTTAGCAATAATATTAAACTTTATTAGAAGATATATAAATTTAAGAAAATAAAGAAATTAGAACTGAAAAAGAAAATTAGCATTTAGAGAAATGTCTTTAAGAGAAGGAAAAATTGGAAAAATAAATTACGTAATATAAAAATATTTTGGGAAATTAAACCGATTTTCCTGAAATAAATCCTTTATTAAATAACAAGTTTATGTAGCGCATTTTAAATGATAAACCTGATAAAAATTTTGACTTTTTGTTTAAAAACAACAAAAAAGAGTGGAATGCTGCAGAAGGTAAGTTGTTTTATAAATTAATTATGAATAATTTTAATTTTAATTGATACTAAATAAAAATAAATAAATATTTATAATACATATAATTAAATATTTTTATACTTTTATATTAAAAGAACTTGAGTTAGCCAGGCCTGGTATTTAAAGAGAGTTGATGAATAAATTTGAAGCTGAAAAAAAAAAAAATGCAAGTTATCTGGTGGATCCCCCTAAAAATCATATATCTGAACAAGATTTATAAGTTTACTAAAATTCTTTGTTATATGATTAAATGTTTAATCCAGAAATGTTTTAGAATAACAAGTATTTTATGGAAAAATTGGAAAAATTTAAAAATAGAAATAGTTTTTAATAGTAACAAAGTACTATGTCAACAGCTACAAAGAGAACAAATTTGGCTGATTAAAAGGCAGATCCTAGAATATCAATTGACAAGAAAAGCTTATAAAGATAGATTAATGATAATAATTAGGACTATTTTTCAAATTTAATAAACAATAAAAATAGTCTTAATTTATAATAAAAGTAATAAAATGAAGAGGAGAAATAAAATTTATATAAGCAAAGTATTTTTAAATTAAAAAAGCATCCACCAGAATTAAAGGCCGACATATTTTTAACAAATTATTAAAAAAGTAAATACAGTCAGTTAAGGGCGTAAAGTGTGAGGAATAATATAGATTTATTACCAGATGTAAATTTATATAATACATAAATTGTTTTACCGGTAAAAGATATAAGAAAACGTAATTTAGAAACTTTAAGTAGTATAGATGAGAAATACAAGGTTAAAAAAGTAACTAAAGAGTAAAATTAGTTTTTCGAATTTATAAAATAAGGAATGATAACAGATATTAGAAATTCTTTAGAAAGTATGCCAGAATTAGCTTAGAGTGTAGATTAAGTACTATTATAATATATTATTTATAATTATTTTAAAAGTTTTTTAATATTTTTAAAAAAAAATTTTTAAAATTTTTTACTAAAGAATGGAAATAATACCATACATAAAGCAGTTCATTCCAAAAAAGATCAGTTGAAAATTATCAAATTATTGCATGAATATGGTGCATAATCTTCTTGGAAAAATTTGGTATTTATTATTTAATATTTTTTAAAATAATCAATTTTAATATATAAATCCTTAAATAAAGTAATATATATTTTTATTAAAGAATGATAGATCCCCTTTAAATATGGCTGAACTAATATACAAAAATTGTCAAATATAACAAAAAAAAGAACTTTACAGAAACATAATTTATGTAAGTTATAATTTATAAGTAGAATTTATATGTATCTATATATATTTAAAAAAATAAACCCAATTCTAAAATTAGTTGTATATAAGCAGATTTATTTTATTAATATATATATTTACATTAATAAATTATAAAGCTACGATTATTAATGAAATATTTAAATTTAAGTAACTAAATTTTTATGAAGAATAAGAAAAGAGTTATTAAGATTAAAAATCTAGAAATTTTAGCTAAATGTCACTTAATCCATAGAGTTCAAAATAGCAATAAAGAGATAAAAAAATGTAATAGTAGTAATAATAAGATAAACAAATATAAGAAATAGAGTAAAGTGAATAAGAACACTAAGATGAACACGAAAAAGAGATTTAAAATATTTTGTAGAATAAAAAAAAACTTACAAATTTAGAAATTAAATAAATTAATATAATATAATAGTGAAACATAAATTAATATAAAGTTAATTATTGTATGATTAAGTTATTTTTTTAATTAATTTATTATTTATAGTTATATATACTTAATTTTTATTTAAATTAATATTTGCTAAATCATAGAAAATATTTTTTTATAATATTTTATATTTGAATTGATAATACTATCAAATTACAAATTATTTGTGAAGAAAATTAGCATAAATATTAATTTATTGGATTATATAGGGAATCTTTTTATTAAATTTGTAAACAGAATTAGCCAATTTCATCTTAAAAATATATAAATTAAGCGTATATTAACAAAATTGAATTAAATGAACCCATCTTTTAATATTTTTAGGTTTTTTATTAGAAATTTTATTTTATTTTTTTTAATTTCAGTATTATTTTTAATATATATTTTTAAATTTTTCTTCTAGCATTTGGCGATTCTATTAATAAAGGTGCTGTATATATAAAAAAATAAGTATTTCGCTATTTTCTAATATAAATTAACATCATAGCCAACTAATCAACTATTAAATTGCACATTAAAACATAGTTTTCTTAATTTTTTAAATGAAAAAGAATAATTCAACTTATTAAAACACTGTAAGTGTTTCAAAAACTAGTTTATAATATATTTAAAAAAGGGTAAAATGATAAAAAAGTTAGCATATAAAAAATAATAAATAAAAATTAAATATGGCCAGATATCAAAATGGTTAACCAAAAAAAAAAAAAAAAAAAAAAAAAAAAAAAAAAAAAAAAAGCAAATAAAAATGAAAGCCTTTATTTTATTAGCCCTTTTAGCCTTTTTCTCTTTCGGAAATTGTTACTAAAATGATTTCAGCAAAAAATGTCAAACAGCTATTGACAACGCCGCTGACTAAATCGTAGATATTATCCACACTTTTTCTGACTTCAACGTACTTGTTTTCGCCAATGACTTAAGAAAATTATAAACCTTATAAGCCAAAGTTAACTAAGAATGTGAAGGAAATTCTTAATGGTAAATTATTATTGATGAAGCTTTGGCCGCTTTGACTGGTAATGAATATAAAAAATTTTAAAAAAATTATCATATATTTATTTATTTATTTTTACTTTTATCATACATTTATATATATATTTTTATTTTTTATTTATATATATATGTTTTTTTAATTTTTTTTTATCTACTAATAAAAATTATAAATGTTTTTTTGAAAATTTATTTTTAGAAAATAATTATCTTTTTAAAGTATTTTTTATAAGATTTTTTATGTTTTTTTTATTTTATGCATATTTATTTTTTTTTCATTTTTGTAGACGATTTCAAAACTTGTGGAGGAAAAGTTATTGTTGCCATTGAAGATGGAATTGACCTTATTGAATACTTAGAAAAATCCAATAGAAATACTTTAATTTTAATCAGAAAAGCCACTTAAACTTGGAACGCTATTTCCGACTCTATTGAAGTTTGTAAAAGCAAATCTGAATATTAATTTGATGTCTAAGAATTTATTTAAGCTTTATGAAAATTTTGAAATATCTTTATAAAATTTTTACTAAATATATTAATAAATGATATCAAAATTTTTATATTATAAAATAAAATGAATACTATTAAATGTATTATTTTTTACTAATTTTGGAAATATAATCATAAAAAAATAAATCTTTTCACTAAGTATTTTCAAATTAGTTATTTTGGAATTAATTTGTAAAATTGTTGCATATTTGTAATGATTATTTTTTAAATAATAAATTTTCTAATATTTTTATAAAAAAAATATGCTAATTCTTTTATATTAGAAAGAATTTTTTATTTCAAAAAGAATAAGAAAATTCTCAATTTTTTTGATATAATAAAGCATTATGCGTTTAATTAATAAAATAAAATATATGGATAAGAAAATTATCGCATTTAATAGGCACTTAAAATTAAATCAATACTATAACAAATAAATTTTCCTTAATATATATAAAAAATATAATAATAATATAAAAAAAAATAAAAAAAAATAATAATGAAGGGTATACAATTATTTTTAGTAACTATTTTAGTACTTTTGAGCACAAGTCAAGCCTTTTTAATAAGTGATAATGCCAAAAAAATGGCAAATTTAGCTTATAATTATGCAAATTCCGATGTTCCAGTTGTCTGTATTTTGGAATTAACTAGAGTCGCTAACCATTTGAAAAACAGCTTTCCAGTTGATTTAGACAATTTAACTGTCGAAAAAGTCGAAAATTTTTTGGAAGGAGTTGTAACTGATTGGTAAGGGATATAAAAGAAATGTAATAATAGAGGTAAACATTTAGTGAATAAAATTATTAAAATTATTAAAAAAAAGATATAAATATAATAATAAAAATAATATAAAAAAAATAAAATAGCTTAATAAAATTTGGTTATTAAATTTAATTGTGTAGTTTAAAATATTTTTAAGGATAATTATAGAAAGAAAAAGCTTTGATAAATTTTTTGTTTTTTTTTTAAATAACTATTTTTTTTTTTATTAAATAATTATTTTTAATTTATTTTTTATATTTTTTAAGGATTTGAACTTTTGAAATTTATTATCGAAAATATTGGAAATAAAGAATGTGCTTAATCTTGGTTCAGCGTAGTTGGTGAAATGTAAATAATGATAGATGATATGACAGAGGGTAAAGGACCATTAATTCTTTTATAATAAACTCAGAAAATAATTTCCTCTATGTAAAATGCTTTAGATGTTTGTTAGGTTTAAGTAATTTATATAATTTCTTATAGAATTTTTAATGTTTTAGAATCTTTTTTATGATTTATTTCAGGGCTGTTCCCCCACCCCTAAAATTCCGCTAGGAAAAAATTGAAATATTATATAAAATTTTGAAAAAAATTTACCATTTTTAGTGTTTCTAGTATATGCATTTTAGTGTTTCTAGTATATGCATTTTAGTGTTTCTAGTATGTGCATTTTTAATTTTATATTTATGTAATAGTTTAATTAAGTGTTACTTATTAACTATATATCTATCATTATTTAAATAAGGGGCGAAATAAATTATAATTTAAAATAAGTACCTACCCCTCTTCCCCCCCCTATAAATTAATAAATTAATTAAATTTCGCTTTTTTGATTATGCCAACGGAATTTTAACCATTTGATCAGCGGAATGGGAACACTCCTGATTTATTTATTTAATTAATAAAAAAATAATTTTAAAAATTTTACTTAAATGTTAATTTATTATCCTATATTAATTTTTTAAAAATTAGGGAGCTTATGCAGAAATGGAATAAACTTTGTCATTGTTAGGATTAGATATTAAAATGGTTGAAAATCTATTAAAAAATCATAATTTAATTTGATTTTCTCATTAACTATTTTATATTATTTTATAATTATAAGGCTACATATAATATTTGATTTCTATTATATAATAAATTTTTAAATATATAAATATAAGTAACTGTTGATAAAATTAAAATTCTTTAAACCAACTTAAAAAAATATCTGATTTTTATATAGATAAATAATAAATTATCGCCAAAAAAGCTTTTATTTAATAAATTAACAAATAATTACTTATTCATATATTTTTCATATTTTATATATTATATTAATATTCCGATTTATTATATTTTCAGAATTTTATGTCTAATTCAGCTTTATTTCCATTTTTTCCTTTAAATTTAATATCAACTTCTCCATGTTTTTTATTTTAGTGTCCAGGAGGCTAATTAAATCCGGGTCCTTAATTAAATTATTCTTTAACTACAATTTTTTCTTAATTATGATGGTGATGATGGTTATTATGGTGGTTTTCTTTGACAACAATTTTTTCTTCAACTCTTCCATTTTTGACTTTAATTTCTTCTTTTACAGTGAAATCATTTCTAGGGGGAGGAGGTCTGTTAATATGTTTCTCTTTTACTACTATTTTTTCTTAAACTTATCCATTTTATTAAACCTTAAATTCTTCTTTAACTTAGACTTTTTCCCCGGGCCTATTAAATTGTTCTTTAACAGTTACTTTTTCTTCGAAACCGGGGGGCCTGTTGAAGCCGGGTCCATTGTTGAAATTATTATTATTATTTGGATTTGTTTTAATAGTTTCAGTTACAATAATTTCCCCTTAAGGTCTGTTATTGAACGGAGTAGGTTTATTTTCGGTAATTACAACTTTTTCTTCGTATCTTTATTGGGGGGGCTGGTTGAAACCTCCGACATTTACTGTTTCTTTTACAACTACTGTGTTATTTTAAGGGGGTTAATTGAAAGGCGTAGGCTGGTAGGGCTGGTTAAAGCCTTGTTGTTATTATGGCTGTATGTTATAATCATCCTCGTATTTCTATTTAAAAATAAAAATTATGTGAAAAATTGTATAAAATTTATAAGTAGATAGGTGAAGATAAAATATAACAATTTTATTATTTTATTATAAAAAAAATTATTCTAGTTAATTTGTTAAATTTTTTACTGTAACTGTTATTTAATCTTATACTCTGCCTCCAGGTCCGGTTTTTTCAGTTATTGTAATTTACTCTCTTGATGGTTGGGGTCTGTTGGGTCCAGGTTAAGGCTGTTCCCTTTCAGATTAACACATATTTCCCATTTTTGGTAATCTACTTATTTTTTATTTTTTTAAATTATATTTTTTTATTTTTTTATTATTTAATTGATATTAATTTCTTAAATTGTATCAATTTTTTCTCAGTTTGCGAATTTAAATTAATATATTAATAAAGTATAGAAAACAATATATTTAAATAAATTTTAAACAAAAAATTCTTTTACTAATATTAGAGAAATTTAATTAACTTTTTATGATATTGTTTCTAATATAATGGTTTTATATTTATTTATTTTTCAACAAGTCTAAACAGTTCTAATACATAATAATTATATTAATTTCAAAAAAAATATAAATATTTAACAAAATTAAAAAAAAACATAATAATAATTAAGAATTCACATAAATATAATTTTATATACAATTATATCAAAAATGTACTATTGATTTATTTTAAAAATAAATATCGCATGGAACTTAATTGGCTTATTATTGAGAAATTTAATGCTGATTATTTTAAAGCAAAACATAATTATTTTAGCAACTTTAGGTTTGATTTTTGTAAATATTTTATTATGGTTGAATTTGGTGTATTTGTTATATAGTAGAATTTGTTCCATTCTAACATTTATTATTATCATTTTATTAATATTATTAATTTTATTGGATGTTTTGATATAATTATTAACACTTCTACTATTATTAAGATTATTACTATTATTTGAAATTAGAATTATTTCGATTTTAAAAGTCAAATGTTGAACAACATTAATTAGGCTAATTTACAAATTATTGTGTTTAATTCATTTATTATTTTTAATAAATGCAAAATTACTATTACGTTTATTAATTTAGATCCCAATTATTTGCGTATTAAATATTTTATTATTATATACTATTTTATTAATTGATACTTTAAATTTAATTTTCGAGTTTTGTAGCTTATTATTAATTTTAAATAACTAATTGTTTACATTTTTATTACTACTCTAATTATAGTGGCTATTATTATTAAGGACTTTTCATAGATATTTATTATTATAAATTGAAAATTTGACTAGTTTAATTTTCAGTTTAAATTATCGGAATTTTATTATTAATTGAATTTGACCAATTATTACTTAAATCAATAGTTTTCTATTACAAATACTACATTTAATTTGTATTTTTTAGCAATTATTAATTTTCATCACAAATTTAACTTTTATTGTAATAATATTTTTTATTAATTTTTTATAACTCTGATTTTTCTTAATCTTAATTTATTTTATCTAAATCTATAATTGATTTTTTTTACAAATTTAATTATATTTTACTCTCTTGGTAATATTAATTTTAAATAGTTTTTATGTTATTATCTTGTTTTGGTTTGTTTATTATGTCATTTAGATCAATTTCCTAAACTTAAAAATGTTTTTCTGGATAATAAACTGTATTTTAATTTGGATTTTATTTTTACCAATTTTTTAATATATATTTATTTTAGTTTAAATATTAATTATTAAAATATTTTTTTTCGACTTTTTTATATAGTAATTGAATGCTTTGCGTTTTTATTTCTTTATTTCTTTAAATTTTTTTAGTTACATTTCTTCTTATTTTTTGTTCTAATTTTTAAAAAAAAATTGTATCATCTTTATTATTCTTCTATCCTACTTTGCAAATTAACACCAAAAGATTTAGATTTATTCTCATCAAATCTTAAATACTAACAATTAAATTTAAAAAATACTAATGTAATTATAAATTTTAGTATTAATTTTTACTTTTCATTTTCTTAAGAATTTAGTTACGAATTTTATAGAATTAACTTGTTACCAACTAAGTTTTTTTCTTATTTCTCATTATATTTTTATTTATTTACATTCATATTTGAAATTTATTTATCCATATTGTTTTTTTTTTATTAAAAATGAATATTATTTATTATTTTTTATTTGGTGAATTGGCTATTTATATAATTATTACTTTACATTTTTTATTTTAATGACTTTAATTGTGTCTATATCAGTTTAAATTGTAGGATTTTTTTTATCTTTTAACAAGGAATCTTATTATAATTGAGTTTACTTTCTTACTATATTATTTAACTTCAACTTCTACAATCATCTTGTTACATTAAAACTATATTTCGATAATTAATAGTAGTAACATTTTTACCATTTTTATCATATAAGTTTTTAATAATGCAACATTATTTCAATTTTTAAATTATTTATATATGCATTTTTTCTACATAGATAATTGGTTAATGTTTAATCAAATTTATTTTTAATAGCAAATTTTATAGGTTACATATATGAACAATTAAAATAATTTCTTTAAATATATGTTAAAGGTACGCCTGTAAAAAGAATTAAAATTTAAATATTGTTATCTTAATTCTAATTGTAAGAGTAAATCAATAAATTATTAAAATTTATTTTAATTAAATAAGTTTAGAACTAAATTGATTTTGTTTCAAATAATAGTTTAATAATTTCTAAATAAATACTAATATGCTTCTAAATAAAAAAAAGAGTTTTAAATTTTTACAAAATAAATATTTTCTTAGCATTTAATAAATGATAATATAAGTGCATAACTTAAAAGGTGGAATTTGGGTATTTTTAAGCTCATATCAATAGCATTTATTAATCAAATTTGAAAATTATAACATATCTAAAATAAAGAAATTATATTATTGATTTTTCTAAATAAAGTATTATATCCCTAAATTATATTAATATATAATTACTATAAAAATTTAAAAATATTGAAAATATAAATAAAAAAAAAAAAAATATTAAAATTTACTTATATAGTTATACACTTTTTGAAGAAATAAAATACATGATTTGTTTTTAAACAAATTTTAAGTTATTAAAGTAGTAATTTTATAAAAATGATGATATATTACTTTTATTTAAATAATTTTTTTCGTAATATTTGTGTATATTATTCATATATTTTAATTTAGTATGACATATCTTGTTTTATAATTATGGTTATATTTATACTTTACTTGTTTGACTTGAAGCATAATTAAAATAGCGTCGAAATTATTTTTTTTAACTAATGATACAAATTGTATATTTTATTTTAATATTTAAAATTTACTACTTTTTTGTTTTTTAAATTAAAAAACTTACAAAATGTTTAAAGCTATTTTTTTAGCTTTTTAATTTTTGTATATATATTTATATTTTTTAAATACTTAATCATATTTTTTTATCTAAGAAACTTTATTTTTATAAATTATTAAGTTATATAGGATCATCATATAATGGCCTATGAGATTGAATTAAAAAAATAATTATTTAGGTCTATATTTAATAAAATACCTGTAAAATGTAAGGCATTTTAAAATTTAATAGATTTCGTTCATATTAATAATAGTTTCATTTATAAAATAATAATGTCATATAAAAAAAATATTTCTTGAAAAATCAATTTATTTACATTATTTATCATAATTTATTCTAATATTTATAAATAAAAACATAATATTGGAAATTTTTTAATCCATATCTTAATTTAAGGTTAATCCACACTATATCCTCAAAATATATTTAAGCCTAATTTTAAGCGATAAATTTAATTATCTAGCCTTAGATATATATTATATATATAACTAAAATATTAGTGATATATAAAATAAAAAATTAGTTATAATTTATATTAATTAAATTTTATAAAAATAAATATTATTTCATCTTATATTACTCTTACATATATTATACACATGTAAGAAATTTATATAATTATTAAATGTTTGACTAGATAATTTAAAAATAAATATAAAAAACTTAAATTGGTATCATATTTATTTATATATATTTTAATCTAATTTCCAAATAAGTGTGGTATTCTTTTATTAATATTTAATATTATTAGTAATATTAAGAAAAAATTTAATAATAATTTGTGAAGTTATTCACATTAAAATAGAAACAAAATTCAATAATCTGTAATTTTTAATTTAAGATAGTAATAAAAAATAAAATAAAAAATCAATAAAGTCTAAATTTTTTCCAAGCAAAATAAATTCAAATAATAAAATATAAATTTTTTATAATGGAAGGTAAATTCGCATTTGTAGCCGAAGATGATATGTTTGCATAAAATGTAGTAAAAATGATTTTAAAAACATTAAAAGTTGATTGTACAGTACATGTAGATGGAAATGAAGTTTTTGAGGCTTGGAAAAATAAATAAGGATAATGTTCAATAGTTTTAATGGATATTCATATGCCTAATTGTGATGGATATGAAGTAAATTAAATATTTCTTATAAATGAGAATATTTAAATAAAATATATAAGTATTTTTAATTTGTCAATATAATAAATTTAAAATATTAATTTAAATCTAATGTAAATAAAGTAATTTTATTTAAATTTTGAGGCAAGTTTAATTTTTTTTTATAAAAATATATATAAAAGTATTTAAGAGAAAAATATGTAACTAAATAGTTTATTTATATGATAATTTTTTTTAAAGAAAGTGCAGATTTGCAGTATTTAGGTTAATTTTTTTAATTTTTTTTATTTGGTAGAATATAGAGTAAAAAAATATAAAAATTAAAAAATTATACTATAAAAAAATAACCTTTATAACTAAACTAAGCTTTCAGAGCATCATTATTATAAATTAAAGCTTAAACAAAATTTCTATTAGGCGGCTAAAAAAATGAGAAATTATGAAAAGGAAAAAGGATGGAAATAAACAAAAATATACGCATTATCAGGAGGTAAAACATTTTACATTGTTTTTAAATTATCACTTTTTTTATTATAAGGAAAATTAATTATTAACCAAGATAATAAATAGTTATATTTTACGAAATATTTGCATAAATTTTTTTTTTTATATAAAATTTTATTAACTTATAGACGATGATAGTGAAACTAAGGCTTAAGTTGTATCTTCTGGAATGAATGGATTATTGAAAAAGCCTTTAAATCCTGGATAACTTGCAACTTTACTATGATTTGAGTTTTTTATTAATATAAAGTGGTCAATCATAATTTTATAGAAATTTAATATATTTATTATAAATTTATTATAATATTTTTTATTAAATTATTGATTGCAAAATTTCCTTATAAGTATATAGGTTATAAAATATTTTATTTAAAAATATGTACATAAATATAAACCAGTATAATGCTTAAGGAAAATTTGAAAAAATAATTATATTAGATTAAAGTGTTGTAAATTGATATATATTTAGTTAAGCTATCATATTTTTTCATATAAAAGAATTTTTATTTTAATACAGCAAAATTTAGCTAAACTATTTGAAAATGAATTATAACAAAATAGTAAAAATAAAAACGAAAACAAAAACAAAATTATAAAAAAAAGGAAATATTTCAATAATTATACAATAGTTATATTAAATAATTTCTCCTACATTTTTTACATGGTTAAAATTATATTATATTCTCTAGAATAGGAAGCAATTAAAAAAATTTAAAATTTTAAATATAAGTATTAAATTATAAGAATTTATTAAATGAAATTTTTTTAAAAATTTAAATTTTAAAGATAATATTATTTAAAAAGTTAATTTTTATTTTTTGTAAATATATATATAAATTTAAGCTAAAACTTTATAGTACTTATTTATATTTATATATGGATAGATTGCTTAGATAATAAATTTAAATTTAATATTTTAATTAAAGAACATTTCGTTAAATAAACTTTCTATTTTTTATTAATTTTACTATTTTATAGATTTTTAATATATCTCTAAATAAAAAAAAAAATAGGAATAAATTTAAACCGGATTTATAACTAATAATTAACTTTTTTATGAAACTTTAATTAATCTTAATAAATTTGGTCATTTAATCTAGATAAACTTATAAATATTAAAAACAATTAAAATTTAGTATATAAACAAAAGTATTATATTATTTTACAATAATTTATGAAGAAAAATTTTTTTAAGGAAATGTCCTTTAAATAGACCTATTCTTTTTTATGAGTATTATAAGTTCAAGGTCACAATTTATAAAATGATATTTTTTAATTTTTCATTTAATATATTAGATGAAGGTGATACTTTAAAAATTTTTATTTTGAATTAATAAAAATATATTAAGTTTATAAATAGAAATTTATTAGAATAAGCGATGATTCATTTATAAATTGTTAACAATATACATATTTGGATTTTTTATAGATTTTAAATATGATTTTTAGGTATATTTAATTTTGTTTGCATTATTTTTAATAAGAAATTTTAAGACGAAAATTGATAAAAACTATTTTAATTCTTACTAAATATATAAAACAAATATCATTTAAAATCTATTAATATTTATTATATACAATACATGAAATTAAATAATCAAAATTTACTCAAAAATAATTAGATTTATTCAACCAATAAATTTTCTGATCTAAGACAACTTAGTAAAAATGAAAAAAAAATTTATTTTAACAATGGAATAAAAATATAATTTTATAATCGCCGTTTTTCAAAGTTTCCAAATTAATTCAATATAAAATTTATATTCTATTTGTATATAGTGATAAATTTCTTAATATAGTTAAAATCTTTTAATAATTCTTATAATTAATTTGTAATAACGATTAAGGAAAAACAAAAAAACTTATTTAAATTTTTAAGATCCATTACTATAAAGTTTTAAAAATAAAACCTATAATACAAGGGCATAATATAACTGACATAAAAGCCATATCATAATTGAAAGTGAAAAATAAATCTAAAAATTTTTATTTTTTATATTAAAAATTAATTAAGTATTAATTCTAATAAAAATTTTTTTTATGTTTTTAAAAATACATAAATATTTAAAACAATAAAAAGATATTATATTTATATATATATATTGTAATTTTTCCTGCAAATATTTTCTATTTTAACTGGAAAAATAAATAATTTTTAATAAATAAATTGATCAAAAATTTGCATTTTTTTTTATATTTTATAAATTTATAAGTATTTGAATAATACAATAAATACTTTTATTATAATAAATAATAGCAAAATTTATTTAAATTTTAAATTAGTATTATAAATATAACCCATAAGCCTAGAATTATAAGTAATAATAATATGAAACAAGCTAACTAAATAATAAGTATACTTTATATTTAAGTAATCATCTTATTAATAATTATTAAAAATCGATTTTACTGTTTGAACTTTTTTTTTTATTTCAATAGATTATTTGCTTTAATATCTCATGTTAAATTAATTAAATTTAAAGTAAATTCTATTTAAAAAAATAAAAATAAAAATAAAAAAAAAATATGTAGAAACTATCCTTTTTATTTCTTTTTATTTAAATAGTTAGAAACTACATAGTTGTTTAAGATTTCGCTAGTTTTTCTTTTAGTATATCAAATGACGAGGATTATGATATGATATCTTTTAATACAGATTTATTGGTAAAAGCAATTTATTTTAAATTACAATTATGAATTAATTTTAAAAAAATCATTGTTTTAAATATGAAGAAATATATTTTTATGTCGATATAATTTATTGGAAGCCTATTTTATATTATTAGCATAGAAATTTTTAAATATTTTTAGTAATTTATATGTATTCATTATTTACGTACAAATTTATTATTTTTATTTTTTTTAATATCTTATACAACTTCTAAAGTAAATTCATTAAAATCATTTTAATTAAAGTATTTAATATAACTCGAAAATAAAAAAATAATTGTTTTTTTTTTATAAATTTTAATGTAATATTTAATTAAAAAATAAAAAAATAGATTAATTAATCTATTTTAATTTTAACCAATTATATAAAACTTGATAAATTTCTAAATTAATAATTGGTATAAATTAAATTTATTTCAGTACTTTTTATCTATAATTATTATAAAGTATCCATTATAAATTTAATTTTTACAAACAAAAATACAATTTAAATTATATTTATATAATAATAAGATCATTAAAATACATAAAAATATTTTACATATTATAGGATGGAGTAAATACCTAATATTTGGCTGTGGGAATGGGAGCAAATGTATTTAGTAAAGAAAAATTATTTATTTATTTTAAAAATAAAAAATATAAACAATTTTTATTTTGACTATTATATTAAGTTTTGAATCCTTTAAATGGAAATATTGTGAAATATTGGTAGTAAATAGCTAGTAACAATGATGGCAGCGAAATTGTTGTTAACGCTCTGGCATGGTGTTAATAAAATGTAAAATTAAATTGCAAATTTATTATATTTTAATTTTCGCAATTAATTTAACTTTTTTATAATTTTTTTTATATAAACCTTTTTCTTTTTAAATTTAATGTTTTAAACTTTTTAATATAGCAAGAACTTTTAATATTTACAGAAGACAACATTAGTTGTAAAAAAATAATTTAAATTAATAATAAACTGTTTTATTGATAAAATGTAATTTAAATATATAATTAGTTTTAGATATTACAGATTTAAGTAGTTATTCTAAAAATGACATTTTAAAATCTTAATATAATAATATGTAACATGTAGAAAATGGTATTGAAGCCATTGAATGGTCTGGACTTGTAAAATAAACTAAATTTAATATATTTTAAATATACCTGATTATAATTCTATAATTATATATTTAAAAAAAAGAACACTTATTATGGCACAGAAACAGATGATGATAAGACATCGATATTCAGTAATAAATGATAAAAATTTTTTTACCAACCTAATTTAATATAAATATTGCTAAACTTTAGAATATAATCCTTTGAATGGTCAAGTAAGTTCTTGTGATAATTTAAGTATAAAATCATTTGTAAAATTCATAACTTTATAAGTAATAAATACATACTATAGAAATTTTATTAATTTTTTTATTAAAATATTCAATTTTTACATATTTATTAGATAAAATTAAAATAATTAGTCATTTATAATTTTTATATTATTTATCATAGGATAAAGGCTTAATAGGTTATTTAGGTGAAGAAGGATAAATAGTAATTTTTAAGCCATCTAACTCATATTAATGCACAGAAACAGCTTTGTACACACAGATAAATACAATAAATAATATGATTGAAATATTATATATTGAAGTAAATAATACTAAATTCTTTTTAACTAAAAAATTATGAAACATTTCTTAAAAAAATTATTTAAAAAAGGGTACGGACTACTTATTGGGAATCAGAAATAACCAAATAGTATTAAGTAACTAAATATACTTATATTTACACTTATATATAAATATATGGTGGCTATGAATTAATTAATAATTCTAATTTTATCTTTCATATATAGGGTTCAAACTTAATCACATTAACTATAATATAGATTCTGATGATACAAAAAGTTTATAAATTGGTTCTACAATTTCTTATATTTCTTTTGGATCTGTAATTATGATATAAATTTTTTTTAAGTTTCATTTTAATATTTTTGTAATTTAATAAAATTTCACATTCATTATAAGGGAAAATAATTTTATGTTGGAACAGAAGACGGAGACATTTATAGTAATACTATTTTTGATTATTTTACATTAAAAATATAAATACCTATATATTATTTAATTGTTTATATTTTCAGAATTTTAAATGGAAGAAAATTTAAGTTATTCTTAACTAGAATAGTATAATATTGATAATACCTAAACAATAAAAACGGATGAAATTATAAAATTAATTTTTGATAAAAACACTAATACAATTAGTTTTCTTTAACAAGATACACATATTAGAATAGAAGGTTCTTGTTATTATTTATGTGATGTTTGTTTATAGGATGGTACTTGTTCATCATGTGTTGTAAAGATTTATTTAATTATATTTAAATTTATATTATAAAATTTAACATACAAAGATTTAATAAAATAATACAATATAAATAAATATTTTAATAAATACATATATAAATGAATGAAAAATGATGATAATAATATATTTAATTTTTTAAGACTGATGCATTTTATAATAATTAATACTGTTATGAATGTTAGTATCCATGTGATACTTGTAATTCAAATGGTAGTTGTTCAAGTTGTGTCGATACAAATAATAGAG
Organism: Pseudocohnilembus persalinus; assembly: GCA_001447515.1. Taxonomy (NCBI): domain Eukaryota; phylum Ciliophora; class Oligohymenophorea; order Philasterida; family Pseudocohnilembidae; genus Pseudocohnilembus; species Pseudocohnilembus persalinus. The sequence goes on along the minus strand of LDAU01000194.1, from coordinate 156,469 downwards.
ATTTAATAACATGTTAATGTTCACCTGGATATTATGATGATGGTTCATAATGTTAGGATTGTAGTAATAATTGTAAAACTTGTGAAAATACAAGTAATTATTGTTTATCTTGCGAAAATGGGTATTAACTAGATGCAGTAAATAATAAATGTGATGAAATTGTGTGCCAATTTGGGTATGAATTAGATACAAGTTATAATTGTGTTTAAATTATATGTTCTTTTGGATATTAACTCAATGGTACAGGTGATGGATGTGAATAAATTATCTGCGATAATGGATATTAAATTAATAGTACAGGTGATGGATGTGAATAAATAGCCTGTAATTAAGGTTATGAGTTAGATGGTGAATATAATTGTATAAAAATGTAGTGTGATTAAGGATATAAATTAGATGATAATTATTAATGTAAAAAAATAAAATGCGAATAAGGTTATGAATTAGATAATAACTATCATTGTATCTTAGTATAAGATTAATAAGAAAAATATCCAGATAAAAATATTAAAACTACTACTCAAGCTATAGGGACTACTAGTAATGTAGTCGCCTCATCATTAATACCATTATCATTTTCTGGAAATTTAAAATTTTTAATTTCTATTGTTGATTTTACTTAACTATTATATATGCTAGTTTATATGAATTTTAAATACAATCCTAATGGTAAAACATATTTATTATTATATTTATAGTTAATTAATAAGTTGTTGCTTAATTTATTTTTTATAAATTATTGATAAATTAATTCCCTAAATTAAATAATTTATTATAGTATTGTCATTTTTTGAGGCTTTGGAAGCTTTTTAGCTAAACTACATCCCTAACATATTTAAGATTTTTATGGATGTTGATAAAATTGAACCTTCTACTAATTTTCCTGAAAGATTTGAAAAGTATGGTTTGAGATCAAAATTTGTATATAATGCTGGTGGATCGTTTTTACTGGTAGGAGGCCCATTTATAGTTTACCTTGTAATTTGTTTTATTATTGAAAAAATAAAGAAATCTAAAACTGAAAAAAAAAGTCTACTTTTTATTAAATCAAAACTTTAGGGTATAGTTATCAATATGAAATATGGAGCATTTATAGACTTAATTTTCACAGATTATTTAACAGATATTACTGGAACATTTTTACAGTTTTATTCTTTAGGGAATTTAGACTATTCGTAATTTTAAAATTGGGTTAATTTGATTGTTTGGTTTTTTACTAGCATATTTTTACTTTGCTTTCCTTTTTATTATTTAAAATAAATCATAAATTATAGCAGAAATAGAAGAGAATCATTTAATCAATAATTTAGTAATTTTTGGTCTGGATTGAAGCATGATAAAAAAAGAACCTTAGTATTTAATTTGTACTTGTATTTTAGAAAAATTTTATATGCTTTTAGTATAAGCTTACTATATAATTACAGATCTGTCTAAATATTTTTCCTATTTATCATTCATATAATACTAGTTATTCTAATCATTTTCTATAGACCTTTTAAAACAAATTTGGCACTTTTTGTAAATTTTTCGACAGAAATGGTATTTTTAACTATTCTTGGAATTATTTTCTTTAATTGTGATGAAAATAAATGTTCTAATGATGGATATGTAAGATAAATATATTAAGTTTTTTAATTTATATAATAGATAAAGAATTTAAAAATATTTAATATTAGGTAATAATTTATTCATCTGTTACAATATTGGTTATGCATTTACTTTTGGTTGGGTTTACCATTTTAGAGCCAATGATAAATTATATAAAGCATTTAATTGTAAACACAAAAGGTATTAGAGATAAATATAATAGAAGGTAGCCCATACTAAATTCTGAAAAATTTTTAGATATTTTAAATAGGGTAAAAAGGAAAATAGAAAATTAAAACTAATAATTAAATAAATAAAAAGTATTTCCGTCGTCAAAAGAAGATTACTAAGAAATTGAAAGTATTTAAATAAATAACGATGTAACATCCAACAGAAGTTCTAAGCCTAATTCGCTTAATGATGTACCTTAAGCATAGAATGATAAGTAAATTTTAAAAAAATAATAATAAAATAAGAATGAACATATGAGTATAATATAAAACAAATTAAACTAAAAGAAAAATTAAAAAAACCTTTCAAATAAAAGAAATAATATTTGCCTAAATTTGTAAGAGATAGATTAAAAAAAGAAATAAAATTAAAATTATAAGTCAAAAGCGATAATTTTAAATTCACAAATTAATTTAAAATAAAGTAATACTAATTCAAATAGCAAAGAAAAAGAAAAAACTTACATGACTTATAATAATTATAATAATTACAGTACTTTATAAGATAAAGATTACTAAAATAATTTGAATGATTAAGCATCAAAAAGATAATTACTTGAATCAGAGAGTTTTAAATATTTTGATATGTAATAACCAGTATCAGGTATAATATCAAATAATGATTCATTCTCCGATATGCAAAATAATTTAATTTTTTCGCCCAAAAATGTTTAAATTCAAAAGAGAATAAAAAGTAAAACAAACAAGAGTTTATCTTCAATTAGTAATTTAAATAGCTAGAATTCTTCAGCTCTAATTAATAATTAAAAATAAAATAGAGATGAGAATATTAATATAGTTAGTGATACTAATTAGAATGCTTATCCTAATAATAACAACTTATCAATAGATTAAGATGAAAAAAAAATAAAAGATTAATAACAAAAATGATGAAAGAAAAAAGGAAAAATAAATAAATAAAATATTTATTATAAATAAAATTATAAAATCAGAATTTAAATATAATATTATTTATATAATATTAAATTTACAACTTAAAAAGTATATTACTTATAAAAAAAGAATAAAAAGATTTTTATTTTTTAAACTAATTTATGCATTTATTTTTAAAATTATATTTTATTTAATTATTTTATTATATTTACTCTTTATTTTTAATATAAAAAAAAATCTATACTTGATTTTTAATTTATATGCTTTTAAAATTAATGATAAATAAAGCTTTTATATTATTTAGATTTATATAATTATAAATTGAATGATTTTGTTTAACCGTACAAATGGTTTTTTATATTTTATTAGTGAAAATAAATGAAATTAAATCTACAATTTACTATATATTAATTTGAATATATTTTATTAAATAAAATAAAGTAAATTTAGTAATAGATATTTTATTATTTTAAATTAATTGTTAAATGCTATAAAAATAACATTTTGATTATAAATGATTTTAGAATATAAAAGACAATAATTTAAAAAAAATTAAATTATACAATAAGGGCTTAATTTATTAAAAAATCAATATTCTACCATTTCAATTAATATTAATATTGATTTACTAAAGAATTTAATTTTTGAATTTTTATTTTATGCCGACTTATTGAAGCTCTCGAAAATAATTTAATCTAATCCTAATAATTATAAAAAAAATAAAAATAAAAATCACAATTATTTAAAAGACTAGTAAAAATGATTTATCTATTTATTTTTATATTTTCAGTATCAGTTGTGTAAAGTTATGTAGCAGTTTAAGATTTTTCAAGTTTTTCCTTTAGTATATCTAGTGATTTAGAATATGACATGATATCTTTTAGAACAAACTTATTGGTACTTACAAAATATTTTATGAATAAATAATCTCACAAAAATATTTTTCGAAAAAAAAAATTTAATTATTTAGTTTATGATGTTAAAATTCAATAAGTATATTTTTATAGATCAATTTTTTATTGCGATATAAATACGATTTAATGTGAATAATAGTTTCCTTATCTTAATAAATTAAAATTATCATTTAAAAATTTTTTTGTATATATATATATTTATTTTTTTAATATATATATATTTTATTTCTATGAAAAATTCTAAACATTATATTAATTTGTTTATTTATAATATTTTCCCCACAAAAACTTATAATGCATAATAGACAAATTCATTTTTAAATTTATGATCATATATGTTCATGTAATTTTTATATAAATTTAATATCATTTGTAATTAAAAAACTATAAATATAAATTTTAAATTTTAAATTTTGTTTATTAATAGGATGGAGTGGATACAAAATATTTAGCCGTAGGAATGGGGTCAAATGTTTTCAGTAAAAATATAAAGCTATAATAAATATTATTTTTAATATTTTTATAAAATTTTTTTACCTTAGTTTTTCTTAAAAAAAATAATATCAAATTTTTATAAAACAGTTTTGAACCCACTAAATGGTAATATTGTGAAATTTTGGTAATAAATAACAAGTAATACAGATGGTTACTATAGTGATGTAGATGCCTTGGTATGGTGCTAATTTGAAGTAATAATAAATTGATTTCATTATATTATGTAAATAAATAAAAAAAAATACCATTTAGAAAACAATAAACATATTAAAATATGGATTTGTATTGTTTGTTATATTAAATTATTTATTTAGAAATAATTGCTAATTTTTACTGAAGATAAAATTACAAGTAAAATTATATTTTAATTAATATTATTTTATTTACTTTATTTTTTTACTATATATAGCACTAGATATTACTAACCCAAATAGCTATTCGAAAACCGACGTAAGTAAAACTTAATATACTAGTATGTAATATGTGATTGATGGTATTGATGCAATAGAGTGGGCAGAATTTGTAAAAATAGAATGATATAGAATCATTTTTTTGGGTTAATTTTTTTATATTTTGTATGAATCTATTTTTTCAAAAAATAAAATAATCTTATTTTAATTTTTTGAAATAATATGGCTTTAATTATAAAAAATAAATTCAATATTTATATATTCACGATTAAGTGTTTGAATATAAATATTTTTTTTTAAAAATCTATCCATTTTTATTTTATTTTAGGGCAAAGTTAGCTATATAATAAAGATTATGATTGACATTTCAATTTTAATTAGTTTTATTTAATCTATCATTTAAATTTAGGAATTTTTTATTAAATTATTAAAGTAAATCAGTAATTTTCAAAATTTAGTAAAGCTCACTCTTACTTTAAATGCTTATAATAGAAAATTTATAAATTATAAATAAAATAATTATTTATTTAAAATTTAATAGAGCAGAAGCTTTTATGGGACAAAATCGAGTACTGGAAAGGCGTCTATTTATAGTAATAAAAATATAGTTATATCTATTTTTGGTTTATATTAAATTGTTAATACAATATATTTTAGAATATAGCCCATCATATAGTTATGTAAGTTCTTGCGATAATTTTGGTATAAAAACATTCGTTTAATTCATAACATTAGTAGTAAATATAATAATTATATTAATGTTTTATCAAATTATCTTCCTATATTCATAGTTAAAAAAAATTATTTAATATTATATAAAGATGAAATTTCAATTTATTGGTATTAATAATCTAATTAATTAAAACATTATATAAATTTAAATCTTATTTTTTTTTAATATAATTTTGTTCATTTACCATTAATATTTATATTATTATTTCGTAAGGACAAATAACTATTAGGATATTTAGGTGAAAGAGGTTAGATAATTATTTTTAAGCCTATTGATCACTATTAATGTAATGAAGTAGCAAAATATACTTAGAATAATTTAATTGACGATTTGATAAAAATAATATATATAGAAGTAAAATTGCTATAAATAATATTATTAAAATATAGTTAATTATTTTAAAAAGCTTTTTTATATAAAAACAGGGCACTGATTATTTGCTGGGAATAAAAAGTCCTAATACGGTATATAGTAATAAAAAATATATAATTATGTAAATAAAATATAAAAAAATTATGTACTTAATTTTTTAAAAACATAGGATTCAAACTTAATCATGCTAATTATAATATAGATATAGATAATACTATAAGCATGTCATATGCTTCCACCGTAACATGTTTGGCTTTTGGATCGGTAATATATATATATTAATAAATACTTTATAATTATATATTTATATATGAATCTTAATTAAAATAGGGCCGATAATTTTATGTAGGGACATAAAATGGTGACGTTTATAGTAATAATAATTTTATTTTAGATTATAATTTATCTGTTTATCAAAAAAAGTAAATAACGTATACTTTTAATGTTTTTAGAATATTAAATGGAGGAGAACTTAAGTTATTCGTATTTGGAATAATATAATACAGATAATAGTGCGGCTATAAAAACGAATAAGGTTTATAATATTATTTTTGATAAAGAAACAAATACAATAAGTTTTCTGTAAAATGATACCCATATAAGAATCGAAGGGTCTTGTTATTATTTATGTAATGTTTGTATTCAAGATGGTACTTGTTCATCATGTGTTGTAACAAAATAATAAAGTTTTATAAAAAATTATTTTAATTTTATTTGGAGGAAAGCCTTTTAATAAAATATAATTTATAATTATGTTAATAATATTAAATACTTTTTATATTATAAGTCTGGTGCATTGTAGTATAATTAATACTGTTATGAATGTTAGTATCCATGTGATACTTGTAATTCAAATGGTAGTTGTGCAAGTTGTGTCGATACTATAAAAATTAAAATTTAACAAAATTTTGATTTGTTATAGTAAGAATCATCTCAAAATTAATAAAACTAACCAAATTTAAGCAAATAATATGTTGCGAAAGTTTAAAGTTAAGAAGAAAAGTTATAATTGTGTTTAAATTATATGTTCTTTTGGATATTAACTTAATGGTACAGGTGATGGATGTGAATAAATTATCTGCGATAATGGATATTAACTTAATAGTACAGGTGATGGATGTGAATAAATTATTTGCGGTAATGGATATTAACTTAATAGTACAGGTGATGGATGTGAATAAATTATCTGCGGTAATGGATATTAAATTAATAGTACAGGTGATGGATGTGAAAAAATATCCTGTAATTAAGGTTATGAGTTAGATGGCGAATATAACTGTATAAAAATAGAATGTAGGTATGGATATTAAGTAAGTAGCTATAATAAATGTGAACTAATAAAATGTTAATAAGGTTTTTAACTCAATGATTTATTTTAGTGTATAGAAATTGAAAAAGAAAAAAAAGCTATTGAAGATGAATAAAAACAATAAAATACTGATAATGGTATAAAATCTACTACTCAGGCTATAGGAACAACTAGTAGCATAGTTGCCTCATCTTTAATCCCTTTATCATTTTCAGGAAATTTAAGGTTTTTAATTTCAATTGTAGATTTTACTTAGTTATTATACATGTTAGTGTATATGAATTTTAATTATAATCCTAATGGTAAATTTCTAACAAATTTTTATTATTTTTGTATATTTTTTATTTTAAATTTAAATATATGTAAAAAGTTTTGTCGTTTTTTGAAGCCTTGGAAGCTTTTTAGCTAAATTATATTCCTAATGTTTTTAAAATATTTATGGATGTTGATAAAACTGAATCAAAAAATAACTTTCCTGATAGATTTGAAAAGTATGGTTTGAGATCAAAATTCATATACACTAACATGTAT